>JARFJB010000307.1:6452500-6684408 GCA_036346205.1 Vesta saturnalis
AACAGTAGATTTCGTGCGCGGTAAAAATTTCTTAAACTTCTCACAACAGATATGATGTTGTTCTGCCTGTAACGCTCTTGATTAATAGTACCGTAAAGTGAGGTGACTTCGATATCGGGAGGCGACTTTGACTACAGCTTCAGCGTAGTGATCACGACAGTTTAAAAACTTGAGATTGACAATACCGCAACGCCTATTCTTCGAACTATTAGTATTCGTGGATTTCGTTAATATCAACACATCTACTTGTGAGTGGCGCCCTCGTTTCGCTGAAAAACTTTCTGTAGACAAAAGTATGTATGTGACTTACAAATTTTATATTACATATATCACAAGGGCAATCCTAAGGGGTTTGCGAGTTTTTGTTTTAAATAAAAAATACGCAATTGGCATATTGTGTATTGGGGTGTCATTGACAAACATGATGGGGCAAGATTGATTGGGTGATTAAATGTATTGTTTCAGATAGTACGAGATTATAAAAAGATGCCTGCTACTTGAAACTACGAAAATTATACGTAGTAGTAACTGGAGGTAGCTGTCGATAACCTGACTGAATGAAGCTTGTCCATGAGGGTCGCACATGAACAGTACAAAATACCTTTCAATATGCTTAATAACAAATTCAATGGACGCATCATTAAAGTTATTGGAGGACAAACGTGCCGATTGGGGATTTCTGCTTTCTACGTTGGAACTAAGAATATTGGCAAAAGCTTGGTGAAATGTTCAACGTTTTCAAAACAATTTACCGAAGAAGGACTGGGCGCCTATTGAAGCACCACAAAGATACCATGGCCAGTGTGTATCACCTAACATAAACAAAGCATAGGCAAGTGTTAGCAACGACACCATCAAGCAGTACTTTAATAACTTAAGTTGACACGCTGAAGGACATCCCTTCTCAAAGTATATTTAACTGCGATGAGACTAGTGCCAATGCTGGACTAGAAAATGTATTTATAGGCGTGGCGTAAAATACTCTGAATACTGGTAACCATTCGAAAAGTGCAACCACCATCATGATCTGTGAATCGCCTGAGGAACTCTGTTATCCCCGTACGTTATTTACAAAAGTGAACATCTCTACAATATTTGACGAGAAAGTGGGCCCAGAAGATATCCGTACTGTAATAAATCATGCTGTCGTTTTGGATGCATGTTCAATCGCATATTACATAGTTGGATGATCGCAAGTACGTTTCAGGACTGGTTATTACATGCTAAAAAGCTCGAAGGCAAAAAAGTTCATAGGTGACAACCTGTCGTTACATTTTAATGGGGTTTTGTGCCTCATTCGACACACATTTGCCAGCCGCTTGAAATGGGATTTTTCAAACCAATGAAAACGGCATGAAAAGCAACCCTAACGAATTACCAGACACGGTCGGTAAATAGGATTACCAAAGGATGTGTTCCCGATGCTCCTTACAGAAACACTAAAAAAAAAGGAACTAGGTGCCCTATCAAACGAAACCTAAATCCAATGACGCAGAAATTTCAGCTATCAAACGGGACCTAATAAATGGTTTTGAAGGCATTTATCCTATGAATGCGCGAAAGGTGCTTCAGAAAATTCCCAGCAACGACGAGTCATCATAAGCTGTACATGAAGGTTTGGCTCAGTTTTTGGAAGAAAAATGATACGGAAAAGATTCAGAGCATGCACCGGGCAGGAAAACGACACGGCTGGTAGTCCAACCTGGAAAAAGTATGGTGGATTCCATTAATTCAGAAGATAACGACATCGTTCAAGAAGAAGCTGTTACTGAAGAAGTGACCTACATAGAGCCTAGTTTGGAACGTCTAACACCAGACACGTTTGTATTAGTGCAATTGTTGTTAGGAAAACGTAAATCACTCACTTACAAATATGTCTGCGTAGTGAAAGAACAATTTTCTGCAAAGCGAATTTATTACGGTTTCCGAGCTCAAACTACTGAACGCCGATTAGAATTTGTTTCGCCTTGTAAAGAACGATAATTTAATATTCTACTATCTTTTGTTTGTAATAAACATTTTAAAGTTGTGTTCGCATACTCAATTTTTATTGCATTTAACTCCTAACATCTTGATCAAAGTAGACCATAAAGCTTAGCTTGAAACGCATTTTAAAACAGCCGATCAAAGAAACACAGCAACAATTTATTTTTTTCTTCATTAAGCTTAATATAAGAATTAAACTTCGGCTTTGTACATTTGTATGTGTTTAGGGCAACGCGTTCCATTTTCTTACGTCTGATCTCCGCGCCGTTTCTGTACAAATCAAAAATACATTTTGAAATTGATCAAAGTCACCCCACTTTACGGTAACTGTGTGTTGATTTCCATCCTGAACAAAATAAGGACCGATTATACCAGTCCCGATATAGCATACCAAATCGAAACTCAATCACTGTGAAGTGGTCTTTCTACAATGAAGTCAAATCCCAAAAATCGAGTTGTTTATCTATTGATATAGCCATTTAGGTGAACATGACTCGTCTGAAAACCATACATGTTTCAAGAAATCGGTATTTTCGTATACTAGGCTCAACACACGTCCAAAACAAACGTTTGTCCACAGCGTTTAGTCGTTGTCCAGTTTGAATACGATATAGATAACCACCAATGCCTTTGAACATTCTACGTGTGGATGTTTCACTGATGTTGATTTTATACGCAGTTCGTCGAAGACTTTTTTGTGGAGACTGCAAGACCTGGTAATAACCCGTTCTACATTATCGTTTGTACCAACTATCCTTCGACGACCTGAAGAACCCTTGCACTGACGCAACACACTACCAGTGTAACGAAATTTCTCAACAATTGCTAACATTACGCTTTTACTGGGTGCATCTTTATTAAATTGCTCCCACTTTTGTATGAACGGAAATAATGTTCTACTGTAAATACATTTTCCTCAATTGTCAGAACCATTTTCAGAACGACTTTAACACGATCCTAATATTATTATGACAGTTAATGGCAAACAAGCTAAACATAACAGACATCACACAAGCCATTCCATGACCCTTCATAGTTCGGTATTGTTTGCGTTGGCGAATACCGTAAATCCTTTTTGCACGATTGAGCTTTTTCCTTTATTTACCATATCTGTTTCCAAAACAGTAGGGTATGTTTACTGGTTTCGAGGCCCAACTCGTCGGTAAGATTTTACTTACCGATGTCTTTTACTTACCAACGTAAAATTATATATAGGTTCTATATTTCACAACAATAAGAACAAACAATTTGGACATTTCTATTTAAAACGTCACTTTTGACTTTGCGTTTATTTAATAGAAATTAAATAATTTCAATTGTGGGATATTTCATACAATCGTACAAAAAACAGTTCATACTGATCACGAACATTAAGGGTTGTACCGGTCTCCGGACAAATTGGAGGCTTCGCTATGGTCGTCGACCAGTAAACGTCTCTTACTGTTCTTGATACTCAATATACTATTCTGTCTGTCATATTAGGGAATGGAAATAGATAAAAGTAAAAAATGTTAATATATTTAGATTTTTCAATGAAAATCGCAACTGCTTACTTCAAAATTTTGACTATTCATTAATTATATCATGTTACTATCAAAACTAATTCTTTTAAAACATACGAAATAAAACATCAGCCGGTTGAAAAATATTTTAAGATTCACAGGCGTGTTGTTCAGTTTACTTATATACTTTACCTGTGAAATTGTAACTCCTTCCTTTTTTTCACTACGGCTTGTACAGCCATACTCTGAAAACACTACCATTGTAAGAACGTAAAAATAAAACTGTGTTAAATTCACTTTTTACAAACAAAAACTCAAAATGCACGAACGACGCTAAAGTTTATCTGGCACCAACCAATGGCGACCGATTGATATTTGGTCACAATTTTTTACGTAGTTCTGAAATGCATGTTACGAGTCCCCTCTCTGTCCTTGTCAAAGTATCGTACACAGAAATTGTCTAATGAAATGATAAAATGTTTATTTTTTCAGAACTACGTATACATACAGGCAGTGAGTAATTTTTTACTCCATGATACAGAGCTTGTATCGAATTACGCCATACAAAATAACATACTGGAAAGCGAAAGTCGTGTGGGATATACACCAGCACCAGATTTTTTATATTAAATTATCCTACTGTTTCTTAATTCGATTATTATTCAAACTGAAATGATACAAAAATACTTATAAACGCATGGGAAACCAAAATTAATGAAATGATTAATATAAGCAGTTTTATCGCTTCATTGATAGGCTTATTGCATTAAATATGTCCAAAATGAAAAATGACTTTATGCAGAAATAAATGAAAACGATTGCAATGAAGTTGACAAGCTTCACATGACGATCAGTCAAGTATATTAAACAAAACTGATTTATTGAAGGGGTATAAATCAATTAATAAAATTCGGTAAAGCACGTGTTGTCAAACAATTCAGCACGCCATTATTTGGAATACACTCTAATTTCTAAAATAAATCTATTCTGCTTTAGCCTTTTGTACTCCTTCATTTTATATACCCGTTTTTATGGCACTGTTTTAATTATATTTTAATCTCACACCAAACAGTGATCTTTCGTACACTAGAATATATTTATAAGGTCAGCAAATAATAAAAGACAAAATAATTATAAATACTTGAATTTTGAATTCAATCGTGTATTTAAGCCTACGAACTATGTACGTTTCCATACCAACTACATCTATCGTTTCACAGTTTACTGAAGTCGATGGCTTCAATTCCCGTCGAAAGTATAACGTTAGAAAATTTTGTATAAGACACAAAATATAAATGTTGATTATAAGTGGGGTTGCAGTCAATTTGACCTTATACAAATACAACGCAAACTCTTTATTTATGGTCAAGCTTTCGATATATTTTCATATCTTCTTCAGGACTGAACTAGAATTTAATATTACAGATGATGACAAGAGTAATTTAAAAGATAATACTTACACGTGAGGTTAATCGTTATGTAGCATAGTAATAAGCAAACACAAATAACCATCATATTAATAACTAACTTTACAATTATTTAGATTAAAACACTAATTATGTTATTGTAAAACAGATATAAAGTAAAGTTCATTCGTTTAACTTATCCCGATGACGTCATGTATGCATTAAATCACGAAATCACCGTCGTCTGTATTTAAAACAAAAATATGAGCACTGAACACAGAACAACTTTCCTTTATTTGCTTATACGTTGATTGAGGTTACGTACGCTCGCCGGTTGGTTTGTTTCTTCGTTTATTCATTCCTTCTTGAGTTAATATTGTAAAAGATCGGTTCTTTTCAGAACCACATTACTTTCTAGTGTTCATTTAAGGTAAAGATTAATTCGTTTTACAGAAAGAGATAACATTTATGTTTTCATTTGTAGCACATCAACATGCCTCGTAGGTCAATTACCGTAGACGAATTGATCCATAACTTAGTCGAATACTTTAATAAAGAAAAACAGAACAACGGGCCCTTATCACCATTAGGTAACAGCAGTGCATGCAAGGGTTAGCAATGCTTTGAAAATTGACACGAAAACTATTTCTAATGCTTTACGACGACATCAAAATCAAGAAGAAAACAAGGAAAATGAACCTCAACGAAAAAGTCTAAAAACAAAAACCATGGATCAACGACAAAAAAGTGAAATCCGTACTACAATTTACAACATGTATATTAACCATGAACATGTTACATTAGATACGCTCTTAACAAAAATTAAAGAAAGAGGTATCGTTGAGTGTAAAAGGACTAGCCTCTATCACGTTTTGTTGGACATTGGATTTCATTTCAAGCAAACTAACAATATCTTTGCGAAAAAACTTCAATAGCATCGATGAGGTTAAAATTTTTGAGAAGTTACATCACTTATATGAAACAAGATATCTACAAGCAGTTCGTTTATCTCGACGAAACATGGATATTTGCAAAAGGAAGCAACAAAAGAATATGGCAAGATTCCAGTTCAAAATGTTTTAAGAATCTTGGTGGGGAAGGCAAACGTTATATAGTTCTACATGCTGGAACAGAAGATGGCTTTGTGGAAGGAGCAACTTATATTCTCTACCACAAATAAAAGCAGCGATTATCACGATTGTATAAATTCGGAAAACTTTGTTAAATGGTTAACAAATCGACTTTTGCCAAACTTAACAAAGCCATCTATAATCATTATGGATAACGCTCCGTACCATTCACAAATTGTCAATCGCCAACCAACTACAAATTGGAAAAAAGAAGAAATTATAGAGTGGCTTAGGGGAAAAAAATTACTCATAAAAAAGAAGCATTTAAAACGGAATTACTACATATAGCAAAGCTACATAAGGAAAAGAAACAATATTTGGCCGATAATATTATTAGAGAACATGGACACGAAATTTTACGCTTGCCTCCTTACCACTGTCAATTTAACCCTATAGAAATGGTATCGGGAATAAGCAAAACTTATTATGATAAACACATTGGAAGAGATGGTTATGGAGATGAAAATGTCGAACAGATGTGGAAAGAAGCGTTAGAAACAGTTTCACCTTCAGTTTGGTTAAAAACGATTAAACATGCAGAAGCTGAAATTCTAAAGTCTTGGGAACAAGAAAAAGTTTATGATGTCCAAGTAAATCCAATTATTATAAATCCAAACAATAACACAGATACAGAAGATGAAGTGTAGTGAACATTTAATTTCTTGTTTTTAATTGAATTCTTAACGCAAACAGTTTTCTCCATAAACTTAATAATAAGCTATAATAATTATAATAATAACATATAATGTATGTTATTGTACATTAACATTATAATTTATAACAATAAATTATTTTCAACACAGTCATGTTTATATGAGAATGGACAAATTTACGTTTTATTACATTATTGGTTATATTGTGTTTGAAACGATACTTTGAATAAGTTTAAAAAAGTACTATAATTCAATTACATTAAATACACCAATAATTTTGAATTGCAGTATAATAATCTTCTACACAAACAAGTGTATAAATAAACACCGATGACTGAAATTATTTTGCAATTCGAATGTTTTCTCAAAGCATAATGATTAGTAGCGTTCCTAAAAAATTCAATCTTTATGAATAAATCAAATAAATAACCATTAACTCACAAATGTATTGCCGTCAAAGATATATAATCGCAACTTTTATGTAGAAAAGTATTGGAACAATTACTTCCTTTCTTTGGAAGAGTTCATTGGTCTTAACCTACAAATACCTATTTACAAAATTTTTGCAACATTTTAGAATATATAATAACTTACCAAAATTCATCTGCTACGTTTTAAGTTTTATTGAAAATAATATGCTTTTATATGCGTACATCTACGATACGTAAATAAAACTTTTGTCTTTTATTTGCAAACATTATGACATTTATATTTATGTGAAGTAGTTAAGTTAAAGTTGGTAATGTTGGTATCAAAACTGTTCGTATAAAGAAAACTTAATTTGTTGTTAACGTTATCCTTGTTAGTTACTTGAGTTAATAAGAGCCATACAAAACGACGCTCTTGGAATAATACGTTAGCTAATACTGTACATTGTATTCAATATGTAGAAAAGGATAGTCATACACAAGTGCGCGTTTGATTCATCGATCAATCGGGATAAGTTAAACGAATGTCCTATAAACTACAACAATGAACTATTCAATATCACTAGGTATTATTCTCAAAAAAAGAAACATTTAAACCTTGTACAACATAAGATAGTAACAACAACAATGTCAATAATACATACATTTTAACAATTGTAACGTTAATAATAAAATAATACGGGAAAAGAAACACTTTTATAAAATATTTGGCAACAAGAACTATTTTATTTTGAGTAATACAAAATTGATAAGCATTAAAAATTCAAAACCATAATAAAAAACAAACCACAAATAAATAGCAACCCCAAAAAACAACCATTAAGTAATAGATCCGTGGGATAGTTTAAGTATGTAGTTGTAAATAATACTCAAATTCTTGATGTGAGTTTTTTTATTCATTGTATTTGCCTCCTTATTGATGAACACCATTTCAAGAAACAATAGCTAATGTTGTGGTATCATTGTAATTTATTGAATGGGAGAGTTTATTAGTACGCTCCGACAGAGCACAGGACAAAACTCCTCTACGGGAATCACTTTTATGGGAAACTATGCGACCCGCGACATTCCTTGAGGTCTGGCCTATATAAGATAAATAAATATTTCTCAAGTTCAGTATATATATATATATATATATATATATATATATATATATATATATAGGGTGTCCACAAAGTCTTTTTACAAAAGAAAACTGCAGATTCTAGAACTGATTTTATGGCGATGTAACGTAAATTACCTTAATACAAATATACTTCCTAAGAGAGCTGGAGCTCTTGGAAGATGGAGTCCTAACATCGGTTTAATTCAAATATCTTTAAAATGGTTTCCCTTTAACTGATAGCGTTCTGTACATTTATTTAGTGGAATATGCCCAATCGTATGGCATGAATATGATTTTTTAGTTGTACTCATAAGCGACTCGTTTGGGCGGGGCATTGGAAATCGTTATTCATTAGTTTTTTGTTTCTCAAAATTTCTCAATTTTAACATAAAATTTAAAAAAAACCCAATTTTTTCATAAAAGAATGATACCTACTCTTGTCTGAAGTCGCTACGACGCACCGTTTTCGAAATAAATCGATTTCAACTTTTCATGTGTTAATCATACTTTCATAAAATTAACTAACGAATTCATTTACAATTATGAAAGATGGCCATGGAAAATAAACATAATAACAATTGCGTGAACGTCAAAATAACTAGTATTACAGATACTAGTTGAGGTTAAAGTGTCAAAAAACATGAATAATAATATCCAACGCCCCCAACCAGCCGCTTATGAGTACAACTAAAAAATCATATTCACGCCATACAATTGGGCATATTCCACTAAATAAATGTCGGAACGCTATCATTTAAAGGGAAACCATTTTGAAGATATTAGAATTAAACCGATGTTAGGGCGCCATCTTCCAAGAGCTCCAGCTCTCGTAAGAAGTATTTTTGTATTAAGGTAATTTACGTTAAATCGACATAAAATCAGCTCTAGAATCTGCAGTTTTCTTTTGTGAAAAGAGTTTGTGGACGCGCTGTATATTATATATATATATATATATATATATATATATATATATATATATATATATATATATATATATATATATATATATATATATATAATCAAAATTTATATAATAATCAAAACCCTCCTGTACCCATAGGGTGTATGGGTGAAAATACAATAAACTAAATACAATTCATACTAAACCAAAGACTAACTTATAATAAAACTTTTCCACTTTTTTTCTGTTCTGTGCGGGTTTCCTTGCCTCCGTCCCGGTTATCTTCTTTAGGATTTTTTCCATTGCCTCATCCCAGGTTTCTTTTGGTCTCCCTCTCTTTCTTTACCAAGGCGGTTTACATTCCCATATTCTTTTCGTTAGCGCTGAGTTATTCAATATCTGCAAGTGTCTCCACCATCGTAATTACCTCTGCTCTATATATCCTTCGACTGACTCGATGTTAAGTTCCATTCTGATTTGTTCATTTACTATTCTATCTAATTTTGTCACTCCTAAGGCTCTTCTTAAATATTTGATTTCAGTTGCTGTAATCTTACTTTTGTCTTTTAATGATAACACCCACGACTCACATCCATAAGTCAGAATAGGCCTATGAATAGTTTTACACACTTTCATTTTTGTTTGTGTTGACACTTCTTTTTTATTAATCAAGCACTTTGACAACGCATAATACGCTCTATTTGCCTTTTTTATTTTATTATTTAGTTCTGTATCCTGTCTTCCATTTTGTTCTATATTATCTCCTAGATATTGAAAGCTCTCAACCTATTCTATTAGTTCGCCTTCTATTCGTATGTGTGCTGATTTACTTTTTTCCGATGTAACCATAACTTTGCTTTTATTTTTATTTACCTTCATCCCATTCTCAGTTAGCACTGTATTCCATGCGCTTATATTATCTTTTAAACTTTTTCCACTTGCAGCCACCAGTGCAATATCATCTGCAAAAACTATCTCAGAACAGCTTACTGGTTCCAGAGTTTTGAAGCCTAGGAACATTGGTTTTGTATATGCTTGAGTCTTTTTTATTAAATCGTCCATATATGTTATATAAATAATAAAGCACTTAGACTTCCCCCTTGTCTTACTCCGTCCTTAGTGACAAATTCCTGAGAGATCCTATTTTTGCTTATTACGCAATTTCTTGTTGTTTTATATAGACATTTAGTTACTTTGATTAGTTTGGGGTCCACCTTCTTTTTATTTAGTGCCTCCCATATTTTCTGTCTTGGAACTTTATCAAACGCCTTCTCCATATCGAGGAACGCTATGTGTATTTCTTTATTCCTTGCCAAAGCTCTGTTAATAACTTCTTTTAAAGTAAATACATGATCTGATGTGCTTTTGTTTTTCGGAAATCCATTTTACGTATTTGCTAGGGTTGGTTCAATTGTGCCTTCTTCAATTATTTTTTCAGGAATCTTTACTGCTGTACTAACCAGACTTACACCTCTATAGTTCATGCAATCTGTATTGTCCCCCTTTTTTGTATATTGGTAAAATCAATCTAATTTCCCATTCTTTTGGTACTTGTTATTCCTTCCATACTCTGTTACAGATACCCCATAAAAGTAGGTATCCTTCTTCTCCCTTAGCTCTCTAATAGCTTCTACCAGTTCCTCTATTGTAATTTCTTTATTTTCATTTTCCTCTGTTTCTTCCCTTTGTTGTATTTCCCGATCTATAGTTGTCTGCTGCTCATTTATCCATTTTTCATTTAGTAAACTTTGAAAATACTTTTTCCATCGTTCCATTATTTCTATATCCTTTGTTGATATTTCTCCTCCTTCGTTCTTAATTAGTGAATTGTCTGTCTTTTTGTTTCCTCTAAGGTTCCTTTGGACTCTGTAGAATTGCTTTTGGTTACTTTTCCTGTCTCTCTAAAGTTTATTCCCAAAATCTTCCCATGTTTTTCGTTTTGTTTCATTCACTAGGTTCTTTACTTGCATTCTTTGTTCTTTATATCTGTCATAACTTACTTCTGTTTTATCTTTTAGGTACTCTAACCACTTAACCTTTTTAATTTTAACTTCTTGTTTAATCTCGTCGTTCCACCAAGCTGTTTGTTTCTTCTTGTTATTCTCCTTTATTAATCCACATACTTCCCGTGCTGTTTCAATGACAGTACTTTTAAATATTCTCCATAATTCTTCTAAATTTGAACTAGCTTCCATACCTCTTAATTTAGCTAACTTTGCTTGTAGCTCTTGTTCATATCTGGTTGCTACTGATTTATCTTTTAGTTTATATGATCTTATTATTTCCGGATATTTTATCTTTTGTTTTGCTATTTGGCTTGTCTGGGTTTGTTTATCTTTTTCCTTTATGTCTGCTACTAGTAGAAAATGATCAGGATCACTATGTATTTCGTGGCTTCTCTAAACTCTAACATCTTTTATTAATGATCTGTTCTCTCGCTCTCTCTCGCTCCCTCCCTCCCTCGCTCTCTCCCTCGCTCCCGCCTTCCCTCGCTCCTCCCTTCCTCCCCCCTACCCTCCATTACTCCCAATATTACTAGATTCTTTTTCCTAGCGTCTAAGTTTTCTATTCTTCTACCGTTTTATTCAATTGTACCTTTGAGTATCTTGTTTTCTTGCTTTATCTCATTCATGTCATTCACTAACTGCCCCAATTTCGTATCTATTCCATTAAGTCTATCACTTATTTGTTTTTATAACTCTTCTATATTGGCCTTTGCGCCTTACCCGCACTGCCTTCTCCGATGTATGGTGTGTAGTCTATCTTCCCGATTTTAGGTGTGCCCTCAGTACGGGTGTTTTATTTTCGTATCAGTCTATTACATGCAGTTTCTAACCTCCACCAACTCTTATTAAATGCAAATTACTCACTGTTATGTGTCCATCTAATACTCATTATATCTTTCCCAGCTGTGTCCCGATTTACTCTTCTCACTGCAGTAACTTTATACACTTGATACTGCCCATGTTGGACTTTAATATCGAAGTTTTATAGTTTATACAGAGTAAAGCACTGCCTTCAGCGCACGTTTAAACTGAGAAAACTGTGCCTTATTGTCTCTTTAAAAATTCTCTAGTCTAAATAAAACTATCTACTTTCTTAACGTTATTTATGCTCTTCTTTTCTGCTACTGTCTTTTCTTTTTATTCCCCACTACTTTCGTACAATTGCTAGGATTTACAACTTGTGTTGATAATTATGAACATAAATCTTGAAAGCTTACACTTTTATATGTTAATAAAAGGGGAATATTGGAACATTATATTGCCCAAAAAATAAATTTGTCAAAGTGGTCGCTTATGTCAGATGTTGGGCCAACCGGTAAATAATATTTATATAAGTTAAGAGGTTTTGTATACGAAAAGTTCTACCAATAAACGTGATTTTGATATTTCTTTTATTCTACTGCATATATTCAACAAGTTACGCGTCCAGACTACGAACAAAAGTGTATAAGTGACTCTTAATTTATTTTATTACGAATAAGGAAATTTAAATGTCTTTTAATTAATTAGTTAGTAAATTTTAAATGCTACGTAAATTGAAATGGACACTACAAGAATATAAAACAGTTCAACCGCGAACATTACAGGATATCGAAATTCTGAATCCGATCACTGCTTTCCAAAGAAACTGCATTAAAAGTACTCGATCAGGTCCCACCGGAATTACAGACAAAGGAATAGCGTTTGCTTGAACGTCAATGCTTAGCGTTGTAAACGTGTCGCATCAGGCATCGAAATATTAAAAAAAAATTGGATGACGTTTATAACTTAAATACTTTAGCCACCCACTTGCAGTTCAGAAGAAATTGCTAAGTCTCAAATTACAATTACAAACACCATTAAAAAAGCGTTTAATCACATTGCATGATATGCTAATGAACTGAATGTCGCCAAATCAACGATAGATAAAATGAGTAGGGTTACCCATTTATTATTAACGCTACCACCCTCTTACGATAGATGACGGTAAACAAAGGAACGTAGGATGAAGGATGATGATGGTGCCGATATGTTACGTCATCTATTTTAGATAAGAAAAACAAAACTACTATAACCTAACATAATTAGATAAGATAAACAAAACTGCAATAACCTAACAAAAGTAGATCATGTCCTATGTTCCGCCTCATCTTACGATGGACTTGTAACTGCAATTTAAACCCTAACTGAAGAAAATTTAAGCTTAGCACCAGTGGCGGACTAAAAGAGGGCGAGGAATGCGGTACGCCGCAGGTCTCGTGTACGCTATGGTCTCACTCGTGCATGAAGTTTTATTTTTGAAATTACTTATTATTTACATTAGTTTTAGTACCAACTTAGATTACTATTACATGCTGAATGTTAATTAACAATGTAGACGACCTGATGACGCGCAGCAGTCACTTCAAGTTTGCCTTTTTGGGAAAACTTTCTATTCCTTGTCTAAATATGGATTAGATTCTTGGTTAACACTAAATGCTAAATATCTGGTGTGGAACAACACACGAGCTTCCAAACTAAGCGGAAATTAAAAGAAATTAAGTATTCTTAATAATAAATTTTTAGTATAATTATGCAACCACTTTTGTAATAGGTACATTCATAACGAAAATAGACAACATTGTGAAAACTACAACAATAATCTGTGCCGTATAGACGTTTAATTCTTCACATAAGGTACAGGTTGATAGACATCTAGGTGCTAACCGCTTCTGTAAAAATATCGATAATACAGTTTAAGCATTTTCAATCTTATTTAATAAATTACCTTCCAACCTACATATACGTACGTAGGTCGCTAAATCGACTTATTAGCTCATTTTACTAAAACATCGGCCATGACGTATGCGTGCTTGCGTGTAAGTCTGCGTGCCCTGGTCCGTGTGCGTTTTCGTGCGCGTATGTGAGCGCATGCACGTGCTCGCGCGCGTGCACTGCGCGCGCGTGTGTGTGTTAGTATCCACGATAACTCTAGAACGACAACATGTTCGTACTTCAAATTTCGTATTTAAACTTGTTTTCATTTCTCCTGGAGCTAATTAGATTTTAGGAGAAATTCAACGGCGGAGTGGAGGAGTTTTGATTAACACATATTTCTGGAACAGCTGTATATTTCAAAGATAGAAAAATACCAACATCTATTTCTAAACATACCGATGAATTATGTTTTATGGAATTTTTTGATATGGCGCATAATTTAGCGGAAAAAACTCTCACTTACAGGTCAATTTGTATTAATCGCAGTTAAGTTACAAAATTCAAGATGTAGTTATACTAAAAAAATGACAATAATAATAATAATACTAATAATAAAAAAAAACAATAATACAAAAATGAAAAATGTACATATTGTAATGTTAAGTATGTAATTTAAAAAAAGGCTAGAAAACAAAGTCTATTGCGAGTTGATAAAAATGTGCTTTATTTTTTCATATGATTGATAATTAATATCAACACATTCAGATATCTTGTTAAAAACTATACACATCTGAAATATCGGAGATTTTAACAGTAAGTTATATTGAGCGGTTTTACAATAAAATGTCTTACTAGTACGACAACGATGTGGAGATACGAGAAAGCACAACATTGACAATAATTTACTACAATCTATTTTATTATGGACTAAGCCGTGAAGAAACTTTAGCGAGAGTAGCTGCCTACGAATGTCTAATGTGACTACATGAAATCTTGACGCGAGATTCACATGATCGCAACCTCGTGGAGTAAAGTACCATCACATTTAAATGACAAATATTTCAAAAATTTTGATAATTGTAATAAGGAGACCACACACACGCACAATATTCCAATTTGGAACAAACAAACCTAAAGTATAATACTTTTATAACAGAAATATTAACAACATTTTTTGTGTTACGAATTATGAACCCCAGCATTTTCGTTACAGAGCTACAAATATTGTTTATATGGGCCATAAAACTAAGTTTAACATCAAATGTGACACCTAGGTCCACAACGGTCGAAGTACGATTAAGAAGACTACCGCTACGCACATAATCATAAATTATGGGTTTTACTTTCCTAGAGTATGAAACTGCTTTACATTTAAAGTATTTTGAAGGCACCAATTTTGAACTTTGTTTATTTCTACTTGCAAAAAAATACAATCCGTAATATTAGAAACACAAGAAAATTTCTTGAGATCGTCGGCAAATAATAAGTGATAATCCAAGTGATACATCGTTACTAAATATAAGAAATAAAAGTGGCCCAAGGTTAAACCCTTGAGGGACACCTGACCTTGCAATGATAGGATCGAAATTATAATTGTTATATGATACATATTGAATGCGGTTGTGTAAATACGAAGAGAATAAAAAAACCAGTGAATCGTGAAAACCAAAAGTTTTTAACTTAGTGATAATTATCGAGTGATTAATCTGATCAAATGCTTTGGCGAAATCTGTATAGATAACATCGACTTGACCCTAGTTATCTAGGATTTCCGTTATGTATTGAGTAAAACATGCTAAGTTAGAGATTATAGATCGTTTGTTCATGAAACCATGTTGAGCTTGGGAAATATATTTGCTTACATGAGGTTTTAGACAATTATAAACGGCTATTTCAAAAACCTTAGAGAAATTTGATAAGATACTAATAGGTCTACAATTATTCATAAGCATTGCTTTCCCAGATTTTAGTACTGGACATATCCGGGCTTGTTTCCAGAGCTCGGGAAATGTACTAGTTCGCAAAGAAAGATTAAATAATATTGCCAATGGCTTAACTAATATTTCACAACAGTCTCTAACAACAAAGCTTGGAATTTGATCCGGACCGGCCGTTGACTTGTTCTTAATTTTATTAATAGCATTTACAACATCAGACTCAGTAAAAAGATCTATAAGAATACATGGCATGTTATCAATATCCGTAGCATTGGATCCATTCCTATTTTCAGGTTGGGGAAGGTATATACCACGAAAATAATTGACAAAGGCATTAACAATTGATTGAGGAGAACCAAAATTATCATTATCGTGGTACATTTTCGATGGTATTCAGCTGGTCCCTTTCTTTTGTTGTATGGATGACTAAAATTGGTTGGCATTAGTATTAATGGACGATTCGGCAGTTCGCAGATAGTTATAATATTCAGACTTTATTACAAATTTGGTTAACGATCTAACTCTAACAATATTTGCATAGTGCACTAATAACTTTGTTTTTCTATATTTTCGGAAATACATGTTAGATTAATTTTTTGAATAATAAATGTAGTAAACCATGCTGGAAATGTTCGTGTTCGGTTACCTCTAACAAGAACATAGATATTCAATACACTGTACCAAAGATTATAAAATTCTGCACACGCATTGTTGACATTGAAATTATGTAGAAATGACCAATCAGTGTCAACTTTTCAAGTGGCAAGTTAGTTGCAACAAATTTTAACACAGGATGATAAGAATCCTCAGAGACAAGTGGAAAAGTGTCTAGCGGAAAAGTATTTAGATTGGGAACATTGAAATCTCCCATAATTAAAATATTTTTTTCATATTTGTTAAGATGCTGTTCAAATAACTACGAATGTTGTTAGACTACTTAAACCAGTATCCGGCGGTATACCTATATACAACAAAAACGTAACACGTACATGAAGTAAAATAACATTTGCATTAGTTTCTCCAGCTGCAATACGTTCATCAAATTGCTTCTTAATTTTAAGAAAATAATTTATTTGTCTTGGTGCCCTATCAAATAAGACCGAGATGTTATAAAGTTGATTGTTTTTCAACTTGCTTGCTTTAAAAACGAAGTTTCTAATAGATCTTTCATCACTTAATACGAATAATAACAAAATTTAACTTTACATGACTTGTTTTTATAAAGTTTCTTAACAAACAGTCAAACAAGTCTAAAAAAAAAATGCTTAAGCTGTATTACCGATATTTTAACCTCTATACAACCCTAAACGTCCATCTGACATAGATTATTGTATTTGTTTTTACAACGTTGCCTATTTTCGTTATGAACGTATTAAGAAATAGGTTGTATATTAATCGTAAAAAATTATTATTAAAAATATTTCATTTAATTTTCATTTGGTAGGTTGGAAGGTCGTGTGTTGTTCCACACCAGATATTTTGGTTTGGTTTTGAATTAAGAAACTTTATAAAGGAAAGTTATGCAAAATTAAATTACATGTAAAAATATGTTTACACTTTTTCTTATAAAGTTGACCATTATTCAGATATTGAAAAACAATGGGCAAACACTTAAATTCCACTCAATCCCTACTCAGTTGAACTGTATTAAAAAGACATTACTCAAAATCTAAAGAACACGCATTACCTAAATGCTGTGCCTCCTGCAAAAATATTTCTTCTATTAGAAATTAGAAATAGAAACGCAAGTTTAGTTGTCGATAGAAAAGAACAATCTTTTTTTGATAACTTAAAGTTTTCAAGTACATCACTATATTACTAAAATTATTGTGTGTATACCTGCCTTCAGCTTTTGGACCCCGTTTAATGAAAACTAAATTAGGTCTAATATTTTTTCTTGGTTACTGCATATGTTGTGGCTTTTAAGAGTAACTGTACACATTGTATAAATATAAATTACAAGGAAGAATTGTATATATTTAAAGTGCATTTCACGAATAATTAGACCTCTATAATATGGCTGCCATTCCACTATGAACAACATCCAATTATAAAATAACTAAAATACTATAAGTGTAACGTTGTAATGAAAGGGATACTTCAGTTGGCTACTCTGAACCGCATTTTCCATCCTTTCCTACAACATTACAATAGCAAAAGACAAATATAATAACAAATACGACCTTGAAACGTCTTAAAATATTATTTGCCGACTCAGTAGGTAGCGTATCACGCGGAGAGCTTAGGTTAATAAAATGGAAAATTTTACTATTAAATTAATTATTATATGAAATAAACATTGTTAAAATAAAAGAATGTTCCAAACAAATATCATTATTGTTAAGAATTTCCGAAAATTTACATTTGCTATTCGTAATTAATGTTGAAACTGCAAATTACTCCATTAGCATAATGGGAATTAGAAATCATTAATGACCACTTGCTTTGCTTATAAATGTGGAATCAATTTTCCATTTTGCCATTATACTGTAAACAATAATTTGTAACGGTTGTAGTGATTGTGTAGTTTTTATACTAAAATGGAAGAAAGTTTTGTTTTAACTGAAGACGAGAACTTTATTGAAAATTTGCACAGTTATAGTGCAACTTCGGTAAGATTATACAATATTTTCTTAATTGTCATATTTTAACTGTTATTATTACAGCGATGTGTGGATAGACAATTTATTTTAAATGTTCATAATTCTGCGATTTTTAATTACGCAATAATTATTAATAAAAAAATAATTTACTACATACTTGTTCATTTTTTTTAAATTTGTATTAAAATAGTATATAATAATAATAATACTAGGTGAGCGTGGTGATGGCGAATTTATTAATAATAAATTTATTCAAATAGGTTTTTCACTTTTTTTATATGACAAAAGGTACTACGCCAATGAGTGCTCCCGCGCTTTATTCGGTGACAAATTTAAATGGTGGTCATATTGCAAAGGTCTAATTACTCGTGAAACGCACTATACATATTCTTAGTTAATTGGTTATTAACTGCATTTCTCATTATATTTTTTGTTATATAGGCGCCGCTTCGTTGGCTTCGTCTATCCGAAGACCCAAATTGTAAATGACATCTCTTGTCTTGGTAGATAACTGACAGGCCGACACATACGTCTTATTCAAATGTAATATAAGGCTACTTTTATATACCGGAACTAGTTTGCTGTATTTATACTGTATTTGTTACCATTTTACTTTCAAGAACTGTCAATTCTTAGTAACGAAAGCAAAATATTTGTTAAAAATAAACGTGATGTTTATTGAAAAATTTTAAAGCAACAACATTAATTGCACTTTCCATAATTATAAAACCTATCGTTTTTACATAATTTGTCGGTGCTTTTAAATGTCGAGGGCCCCCTGTGTGTATAATAAGAATTTAGTTATATGAAAGTTAAAACTATAATAATAGTATAGGTAGTTCTGGCGCACATAGTGAATTTATATGTGTAAAAGAGAGACCGATAGATAGGTAATTAGAATAAGTGTGAGAGAGAAAACGTATCAAGGTTACAGTCACACCATTTTTGGCGGGAAATTCAAAGCTCAAGGTCAAAGTTTATTGATATCTACGGATCTTATATTACAATTCTGAGAAATATAAAAATAAAACCAATCCCTGGAAACCTCAAAGTTTCACATCAAAGTTCATCTAGTGGTGTCATTTGAATTCTTAGAAACGTAAAAGTAGAACCAGTGCTTGGAAACCCCAAAGTTCATTGGGCATGTAACCTGGACCGAATATCAGTCTATTCTTAGAAATCTAAAAATAGTACCAGTTCCCGAAAATGGGAGGAAGTCTTAGCACAAAATTCATCAACCTCTTGCACCTAGTGATCTAAAAACCAAGGTTCATTGACATCTTCAAGGTCGTTGACTTAAGGATAGTTCATTCGCCTCTTCAGGGCCACTAGCCTATCAAACTGGAAGTTGATTAATTTCTAGAAATCTAATAGAACCAAAATTTATTGGCCCGAGACCGGAAGTGAGGGTTCATTAACCTGGTCCAATGATATTTTGTGAAAAAATCAATCTTCTAATAATTAATAACCCATTACATATAAGGGTTCATTGACCTTGAAAAACTTCTGAAAAGCAAAATATTGAAAACACCTGCAACTGACTTCTAGGAACTACAATCTGCAAGGTAGGCAAGTTTCTAATAATCAAGTTGAAACTATACTACGTTCGGGGGTGAGGGTGCAGAGTGGCGAAGATAGGAAATGCTTTCCTTATGGAATTTTGTTTACTCATGTAAGCCCAATGAAACAACGAGAGTTCCCAAATAAATTCCCATGTAATATTTGAAGTAATTTTTAAACTTTTTTTACGTGTTTTCTTTCTATAAATGTTTCTATAAATGTTTATTCACCCTAATTATATTTTTATATATATTTTTTTGTCATTTTGCGTATTTAATGTATTTTTATCAATGTAATCCAACTAAAATTCAATTTTAAGACATTTTTATATTATTACTTTCCTTATGGAATTTTTTGCTTTTTCATTTAAATTTTTCATTACTTTCAATGTAATTTTTGAATAAATTATCTATTATGTTTATCAAATTGTTATTTTGTATCGCCTTCGTTTTTGACCATATCTTATTTTATTTTGTTAGAATTCAACTTTTGTATAGATTTTCTACTATCTTATTCCACCTTTTTGCATGTTTTGTTTTTATATTTTTATTGTCACAAAGGATTCTATTATATTATAAAGGGTTTTCCAATAAGAGGTGTTATTTTGAAAAATGGAATTTTTGAGATAATTGATCGGATGTTTATTTCATTATAAAGAGGAAGGTATGCCGTTAATAATGGAAAACAATATCAGCCAAATGGCTACCACGACCACGCTTACAGGACCATATCCTTTTCATGAAATGTTCCATACCCAAATCGCAAAGTGGCTGCCCTATGTTATCGATAGCCTCACGAATTCCATCTTTGAGGTCTTGAATCGACGCTGGGCTGTTGGCGTAGACCTTATCTTTCACGTGGCCCCAAAGGAAGAAGTCGCAAGGTGTTAAATCACAAGATCTCGGTGGCCAATTGTGATCACCTCTTCGAGAGATAACACGGTCCGGAAACTTTTCCCGTAAAAGATCAATGGTTTCGTTGCTTGTGTGGCACGTAGCGCCGTCTTATTTAAAGTAAACGTTGTCCAGATCAATACCATCCAATTCCGGCCATAAAAAATCATTAATCATCTCTCGATAGCGCAATCCATTCACCGTAACTGTTGCTCCAGCCTCATTTTCGAAAAAGTAAAGTCCAATGACCCCGCCAGACCATAAACCGCACCAAACAGTCACACGTTGTGGATGGAGAGGCTTTTCAACAATAACTCTTGGGTTTTCCGAGCCCCAGATGCGACAATTTTGCCTGTTGACGTACCCACCGAGGTGGAAATGGGCCTCATCAGTCAAGATGATTTTTCGATGGAATTCCGGATCATTTTCATGCATTTCAACGACCCAATCCGCAAAGACACGACGTTGTTGATGATCGGCCGGCTTGAGTTCTTGTGTTAACTGAACTTTATAAGCCTTAAGACCCAAGTCTTTATGCAAAATACGGTGTAATGACGTGTGGAATGCCCAATTCCAATGAACGACGAGGAATGGACAAACCTGGGTTTGCTTCAACACTTTGGGCTACAGCAGTAATATTCTCAGTTGTTCTTGAGCGACGTGCACGGGTTTTATTCTTCACATCATTAACTTGTCCCAACAGCTCGAATTTATTCACCAATTTCTGTATTGCGGTCCGACAAGGTGCTTCACGACGACCCAAAAATGTTTTAGTTTTACGAAACGTCTCTGCCAAATTTTCACTGTTTTTATAGTGAATTTTAATAATTTCAATGCGTTGTTGAAGCATGTATCGTTCCATTTTTATTAATCGCGTAGTTTTTACTTGTCAAATGTCAATAAATGACAGCTTCAAAAGTGACATCTACCGAAATAGCGGGCTATTCAAAATAACACCTCTTATTGGTATGTATAAATTGTTTTTTTTTTTTATAAATTTTCTTTGAAAAATCAATTTTGTCACAATAGCCGGATTTTGTTGTGAGCGGTGCTTATGTGCACACGTTTTCGGAGACATGGCATCGCTGGCGCTGTTTGCGATAAACGCTGTACTGCACTGTCACCCCCAAACGTAATATAGTTTGTGCACTTAGAAACTCTGTATATAAAGTGAAATTTTATGATCCAACATCAGTGATTATGACAACATCCAACCATCTTTCTCTAACAACCGACTTGTGTGTAAAACTGCTAATCTGTGTATTTGTATTGAATACACTAAAAAATTTTATTGCATATAAAATTGCTTACGGTTTATTATCATTATTGGAATATTGTGTATACCTAACTGGATAGGTAAATTACAAGAACTTGATTATAAATGTTTTATTCTTCGCATATATTATAGCCATAGAAACGATTTCTGATATGAGCACTCGAATTGTTGAGTTAACGAGGAATGTCATAAAGCTGATTAAATGTATGGACGAAATAATTAGGCATATTTGCATCTCAAGGTAAAATATTGAATTAATTGAGAAATATATTATAATATTTATTATAATAAGTTAGATGACTATGATGATACGATGAAAATATGCTTAAGCTAGAAAGTAATTTATCTCTTCTGAAGTGCTATTGTCAAAACTAGAACTATCAAGATAGGCTTTAAAAAGGGGTAGGAGTAATTCACAAAATTTAACGTGGAAAACTATTGATTCTTGTTTTAATGATAGGATACTTACAGGCATTATTGTTAATGTAAATATCAAAGATCCATTAACATTTTGAAACCACGCTTATAATAGTTTTCCCGATCAAAGTAATTTGACGCTAAAAGAGTCCAAGTGAAAGTAAACAAGGATTTGGCCGCCCATTTTTTACAGCCTCGCAGTTTGGAAATCGATTTAAAAACTTTTGCAACTAAAAACCAAATTATTCATGTTGGTACGGTTTTAAGGCAATGGTATCTAACTAATGTCTACAATAAGCTACAAACAAAATTGGAGGAATCTTCAAAAAAAGATTCAAGGTGGGCTTTGCATGAAATTTTACGTTTAAGATCCCTTTAGATAGCTTGACGAAATATAAATCGATCGCAACACTCCCTAGTGTAGCGGAGTGAAAGTTTTTCAAAGTTTTACCTGAATACCTATCTGCCACAGACAAGATGAGGGGTTAAATCAATATTCAGAATAATTTATGCAAATCCCATTATTATTTTTTCATTAATTTACAGAAGCAATGAACACTAAAGTAACTTGCAATAAAATTGAATTTTTTTTATTTTTTATAAAAATTGTAACATTACAATTATATCAGTGATAGCAAACGGAGCTTGGGGGAAAAGATCTTACCGTAGAAACTATTCTGCACTTTCTGTTTTTATTATAAAGGATTTTTTCGGAGCTAAATCAAAAAAGATTTTGTATATGGGTGTAAAAAACAAATACTGCTGTTTGTGTGCCATAGGCTATGATGTGGATGAATATGAATGTTTCCGGAACTGGAATGGAATCTGGTGTTATTTGCGAAGGATTCACAGAATCAATTTCACGGCATAATCTGATTTATGGCCAATTGATTGGTGACGGAGACAGTAGTGTATACAAACATTTAACAGAAACTTCCCCGTACAGTCCGTCATTTTATATAAGAAAAATAGAATGTCGGAATCGTTTGCTTCGTAATTACATCAATAAACTCAGAGATCTTAGTAAAGACTGTCGATATCCAAAAAGGCGAAGAGATAATATATGCAATCTTTCAACTGTATTCCGTTTCCGTAACGCAGTTGTGAAAGCGTTAGCGTACCGCAAAGTTGAAAATGGACCTATCGATAGCAAAATTGAAAATTTGAAGAACGATATGTTAAATTGCTCTTTGCATATTCTGGGCAGACACGACCAATGTCAAGAATATTTTTGTACTGGCACTAAGAAGAACGAGGTAATGATAATATTTTTGAATAATATTAGTTTGTTATTAAACTATTTCTTTTAATTTAGGAGGATTTGGTAGATCTATATTTAGAATGCGGTATGTTACCAGTAATAAACACTATTGTAGAACGACTAGCAGACCAAGCATCGAATTTGCTCTACGATACCGATACAAATCCAGCAGAAACATATAATTCGGTAGTTGCGAAATTTGTGGGAGGCAAGAGTCAATTTTTCTTTAAAAAATTCGCACCAATTGAGATGTGAAATGGTCGCGATCTCTTTTAATAGCGAGAGAAATTTATTATCGCTTTTGCATGAGCACCTTTGTGACAGACCACCGGGGCTCTACATGACGCATTTTTTAAACTCCCAAATTAATCGTCGTAGGAAGAAGGTAACAAAATGTATGTATTATTTTAATAACGTTTTCTTCCATGGAAGAAAACGCGGATGATTATGGATTGGCAAATGAATCCATCACACCCGATCTTTCAAAAGATGAATACGAATTGCGTGTTAGTCAATTTTTGACTTATTTGGAAAATGTCGACAAAAAAAGGATTGAAGAAGGTACCTTGACCCAATCAAAAAGTGATTTGTGGGGAGTAGAATGTAAGAAACGTTTAACGGCATGCAATTTTGGGAAAATAAGCAAACTGCGTAAAACAACACTCAATTTCAAAACTGTTTCCTGCTTACTCTACAACGTTTGGCCTCAACAGTGAGTCAAATGCAATTAAACTATTTCAACAATTATTCAAGTTAAAAATCACTACATACGGACACATAGAAGAAGAAAAACCATTTTTAGCATGTTCACCGACGGACTAGTAGAAGAAGATGCAGTGGTGGTAATAAAAAACTCTTTAAAAACTAGCGACATTGATCCTGTGGAGGCATGTAAGGTAAATTTAATTAATTATTGTGTTGTAGATTCCGAAAACAACAAAATTAAATTAAAGAGAAACCATAATCATTATTATCAGGTGCAAGGAATTTTACATATTACCAAACGAGTCAAATGCTACTTTATTGTCTACACTACAACAGGAATCCATGTTGAAGAAATTGAAAGGTACGTAGTAACAATAAATGTTTTGAACACTAAATGAAACAATATGTTTTGTTTTTTATAGGGATGATACATTTTGGGAGGATCATATGGTAAAAAAATTAAAAAAAATTTACTATAAGTCTTATTACCGGAATTAGTGGATACACGCAGATATCTTAATTTAAATCTTCGAACTGTACATATGACCAATTAAATTTTAAACTGTTTTGTTTGTTCACCTCTATAATTTGTTTACAATATTTTACAAAACTTTGTTTTTTTCTTTGATACAAAATAAATTTTTGCTGATACGAATACGTTATAGTTTAATAAGGTGCATACATAAAGTACATACCATTTTCGTTATTTTAATTTAAATAATAGTTTGAAGGATTCAGAGTTAATCCGATTACGTTTGTGTTTCAATAGAAATAGTACTTGCTGAAGATCTTTGTGCCCCCGGGTCATTTAATGAGCAGACCATGCTTCAATGCTAATGGAATTTCTACGTTATTGACATCAAAACACTTTTTTTTTATAATGTTTATAATGTTTTGAACAGTAAATTATAAATCTACAATTTTTTCAAAATTTTAACAGTTCGTATTTCGAAAAACCTATGTCTGAATATATGGCTTTTGTTAAAAATATTATCAGTTATAAAAATATTCCAATTTAATCACTACTGGGAAAAAATTCAATAAAAAATTACAGAAATTAAAATATAAAAAAAAACCTATATTCAAACATTTTGGAAGGTTTCGGGATTATTTTGACGTCTTACGCGTTTCTCTAAAGTTTCAGATAACTGAGGTTTTAAATTATGATTCAATTGAGTTCCCATTAAAATAACTAATATAAAAAATTTGAAAAATGAGATATCTCAATAAATTTGTATTGCATAAAAGATAAACAAGTTGTACCGTTTGCATTGCGCATCATCACTTTACATGGATTAAAAACATTTATTTTTATTTTCAAAACAGCTGTCAAACGATTATCACAAGACAGTCCTTTGTAACCGGTGCTTGAATCATTTTTCTTCAAACTTTATTTTAGAAAAACGTTTAGTTTAATGTAATCAACTTAATCAAGGTTATGCTAGATTACCAAATGATAGTAATAAATATTTAGAATTTAAACATGTTGCATGCCTAGAAGAGGGTTCATTTGTACTATATGGGGATCTCGGAAATATTTTAGAGAAATGTGCAACTGTACATGATCAAAACACACGTATATGTGATAAACATGTGCCCTTTAACACGTAAATCCTCTTATCGTGACTCATTATCGCAATGTCATTTTCACAGGGGGGAGGATTGTATTCAATGGTTCATCAGGGAACTGAAAAAGATAGCAAAGTAGGCAAATGGCATTCTCAATGCCATAACGTCAATTTACTCGCTGAATATTGACCAAATGGATAATTTTTAACCTCCTTTCTGTCATATTTGCAACCGAGATTTTCAACCAACAGATATTAAGTTAGGAACCATAACCATTTACGGGGACGTTTCGGACACCGGCACATCAAAACTGTAATCTAAATTTTAAAAACACGCATACGGTCCGTGTCGTGCTCTATAACTTGAGTGGTTATGATGACCATTCACTCATTCGAGAGCTAAACTCTTTGTTTAGTACATTCCAAACAGCGGTGAAAAAAAATTTTTAGGAAAAATTGGTGTCGATGATTATACATTTTTTATATACCTGGTTATTTGTAGTATCCGTCACTGTCAATCAAAAACAGTGGTTTATCAACTTGTTGTCGAAAGCTATTTCTAAAAGTTTTAAATAATGCCAAGAAAAAGATATAATAAGTATAATGAACAATCGCAGATAATAATTTTTCCACTATGTCTTCCGGGAAAAAAACCGCAAAAACCAAAATCACAATATATTTGAAAAATATAATTCGGGGCACAATTTATTCTATGTACGCCAGAAAACAATATATAACATTGGCAACAATAATATCAGGGAAGAATATTTTGAGTTTTCCATCGACTCCTTAAGAAGATGGATCAAAAGTACAGGCTTCAAGTGGAAAAAATCAAATAATAGAAAATATTTGATGGACTTGTCAGATATTGTTCATAAAAGAATAAATTTTTTAAGAGAGTATATCAAAAATAGAAATTTAGGTCGGGAAGGTTTTACTCCAGTTTTCATTGACGAGCCGAGAATGTTTAGCAAGGGATCATTTCGCAGTAGCTGGCAAGATGACACCAATCACACGGATTCGGCGCGAATTTAATATTCAAGAGTGGATTAAAGCCGAGGGATTATGACAATATGAACAGGAAAAACTTCGAAAAACGGTTCTCAGCTAGTTCCGAAACTTCCCCCAAAGTCATTCATAATCATGGATAATGCAAGTCACCATTCTGGTTTATTAGAAGAAATCCCGAGAAAATCTTGGGCAAAGCAGAGACTGATCGAATAGTGAAAAAAATACTTTTTTGATGAATATGTTAAATCTTTAGGACACAAGATTTTGCGACTACCACCGTACCATTGCCAATTTAATGCAATTGAAATGGTATGGTAGGAATCTAAACGAAAATACGAAGACGACGACGAAGACAATATCTCTGACTTCAGTTCGCACTCTGACGATACTGACGAGACTGATTAAGCTTTTTTGTTCTAGCAAATTTTATTTTATGATCATAATTTAAGTATTCAATCATATCGTTACAATTATATTAACTTAACAATGAAATATGGTGTGTTTTTTTAAGTTTGTATAAGTTCGTTAATAAATACTACAAGATTATTTTTATTTTTTGAGATTGAAAGTGTATAGACAAATGTAAAAAATATAATGTACTGCTAAATTATCATTTGTTAATTTCCGAGCGTATACAAATACATAACAGACTATTAATTTCTGAACGCGATAATAAATTTTCAAACCTAATATTGATTGGCAACAGTATCTACGCCATATGTTTTTTCTCACTTAGATGACGTAACTACAAATGGGTATAATTACAAGTATAGCTAGCTATGGGTTTACCAGGAGAAGTACCTCTGTTACCTTTAAAGGATAAGTATATATCCTTTACCAAATCTGTAGATGACAACAAGAGATCCGTGTTTAGTAGCGACCATACGTTTAATTTGTTAGTGCACAAAATTATCTTTCCATACGAATTGTAACGGTTCTCCCGTCAGCCCTGCTGTTGGGCGTCATTTTGTAACGGCCCCTACGTTGTTCGCCATTTTGTAACCGCTCTCAAGTTGGGGTGACATTCTGTGATGGCTCTATACATATACCGGGTTGGGCGCCATTTGTAACGGTTTGGTTTGTTTACACTAGTCGCAAAAAAATGAAATTTAGGGTTCTTTGTTTTATTTTGACAATTTCAAAATCCTTGTATATTCTTTTTGTGAGACCTAAAATGATTACCTTTTTATTTAATTTTGATAGTTTCAATTTGTAAAGATACCATTCATTAACTAAAATTTATTTTAGTCAATACCATTGGTTTCCCGTTTGAGTAAATGAACTTTAATATTGCTCAGCAAAGTACTTTTTTTTATCTGGATGCTCCGGCTAACTTATTTATTAAAAGAAATGATTCTTGTTATCATTTACCAAAATTATATTCAATTGGATTTACTTAATATGTAGGTAATTGGTAACTGTATTGAATTTGCTTCCTTCAGTATTCATGTATTCAGTATTTGTATAAGCTTTTGATATTCGCAATAGTCAATAATAAAAATAGATAAAATGTTACATTCATTTAACTATACTAAAATTCGGAAATTGAATAAATACCTTGTTTACAATAATATATAAAAACCAATTGTAGTATTATATTTCGTATTCTGAATAAGTAACATGAGGAAATAATTTTTTTATCAGCAGTGAAAGGAATATTTTCCGTTCAGTGTTTATATTCAAACATACATTTAAAGAAAAATAAAACAGAGACGTTTTTATTGTACAGTTAAAAACCTTACTTGTCACTTTAATTATTTTTATATACATAACTTAGTGAAGTAAATTCAAGTTTTTCTTCTCAATATTAAATATATTTATATATCAATAACAAACAATCATTTCTCAATCTATAAAACGTCATATCTGTGGTGGGTAGGAAAAAGAGTATAAGTCAGGAATCCGATCAAAACAGTTCAAGTCACTTTTAAAATAAGCTCTTGTAGCACTAAAAGTTAGCACTAAGAGTATAAGTCAAATGTATCTCTATGACATCATAAATGCGATTGCACTCATAGTGTAACTTCTACCGACTAAATCTTTGGTGAGAAAAAGAGTATAAGTACACTTATACTATTGTACTCTCTTCAAACGTTTCGATCCTAGTGCAGGAAAAAGAGTATAACTCAACTTATACTGTTATGCTATTGAGCATCCTTGGAAAACAAATGACTTGTACTGACATACCTAACCTCAACATTTATAAGTGTTTGTGTTAATTTATTATGAAAGAAACATTACATTTTTTCAATATAACTGTTCGTTAAAATATTAATCCCCATTAGCTACAAAAGAATTGTGCTCATCTTAAAGCTATTAGTTATCTTTTTTAATCAAGCTTTACAAGAGTGGATATTAATTTTAACACAGTATATGTCTGCTTACAATATTTTGCTGCGATATGCCTTCAATAAGAACCAGAATAATCCTTGACCTTGCTCGTAGTAACTTGGGTAAGTGCATCTGTTGTGAATAACCATAAATCTGAGATATAAGATAAGTGTAGTTGCTTGCTTTAGATCGTACCAATATTATTGATATACATATTAACAACACAGGAGTGGTTGAACAAGGTGTAGTTACGAATGAAAATCCAGGAGAATTGCCTGCAGATCCTGGTGGTGGTAAGACAATTTTTGAAATAAAGCTGTTTTGTTAAAATAGGTATGTTAATTTATTAAAGGTTGTCTTTCTTAGATGATACTATCAGTGATATTGTAAATCAAGAAAGCATGGTAGATAAAGAAATAAAAGCTGGATTAGAAATGTGTCTTGAGAGTACTATTGATGATAGTAATAAAACTGAATATTTACCCCAAATATTGGACGAGGTAGCTGAAGAGGAGGATATAGACGATTCAGATGTTGACAAAGACTACGTTCCTACTGACGAATCAAGTGAAAATGAAAAGTTTGCTAGAAGAAAACCAGTTTCAACTGTTAGTAGAGATGAAAAAGGTATAGAAGAAAATCCGAAGAAAGCTAGATCAAAAGGTGGGATTCATAGTGTAAAAAACAGATATGAGAAAAAGCAGAAAAGAAATACAGGGGAAGCTTATGTCTCAGCAAAAGGCAAAGATGTAAAAGCTAGACAACAGAAGGAGCTGCCAAAATGTAGACTGAAATGTGCCGAGCGCATTCCAGAAGATGCAAGGAAACTAATTTTTAAAGAATACTGGTCACTTGGAAGCCGCAACAAACGTTCCCAGTTTGTGGCAAACCTAACCAATACAAAAGAAACTGCAACACACCGGAAAAGAACCTGTGATCCGGATAAGGAGAAATTTAGAATGTGCAGTCATACCTATTATTTTAAAATTAATGGACAGCGAGAGAAAGTCTGTAGGGGCTGTTTTACAAAAATTTTAGGAGAGACCCATATGTTTGTTACTTTGGCAGTGGGAAACTCAATGGCTACTACATCTGGAGTTACATATGATGATCAGAGAGGTTTACGTGAACCTTCGAACAAACATTCAACTGAAACTATGGGGGAAGTTGTAGCTCATATAAAATCTTTTCCGTCACATGAATCACACTACACGCGGCGTGATAACAGCAAAAGGTTCTTACCTCCGCATCTTAATTTACAGATCATGTATAAACTTTATTGCGAAAACCGAGATAAAACGGTGTCAAGAAGAATATATGAAACAGAATTTCATAAATTGAAGTTGGCATTTAAACAGCCAAAAGTAGACACGTGTCACAAATGTGATGTTTTGCAGATGAAATTGCAAATCACTGATAACGAGGAAGAAAAACGTTCCATCCAACAAGAAGTAAATGAACATCATGCCGAAGCAGATAATGCCTACTTAAAAAAAGATCAGGACAAGAATACTGCTAAAGAGAACGTCAATACCAGATGTTATACGTTTGACCTCCAGCAATGTCTACCTACTCCATTTCTTCAGTCCTCGATAGCGTTTTATAAAAGACAACTGTGGATATTTAACCTTACGTTTCATAATGCAGGTTCTGGAGAAGTCACATGTTACATGTGGCATGAAGCTGAAGGGGGACGTGGTGGAAATCAAATAGGTACATGTATCTATCAAGAACTGCTTGCTTTACCTCCGGAAGTGGAGAAGGTAATTCTTTATTCAGATACGTGTGGAGGTCAAAATAAGAACTCCCATGTGGCCGCCATGTTCTTAACTGTAATGCAGAAAACGAAGAATTTAAAAGTTATCGACCACAAATTTATGATTAGTGGTCATAGTCACATGGAGTATGACATTGATCATGCCCTCATAGAGAAGAAAAAAAAGATGCTATCTAGGCAAATTTGCCACCCCCATGACTGGTACCAGTTAGTTAGAAGTGTTGGAAAAAAAAGAAAATTTGTGGTAAAGGAACATGATAAATTTCTAAATTTTTCTGACCTTTACAAACAGTCACTGGTCTTAAGAAAGAAAAACCTTGAAGGACAACCTTTTAAATGGCATGATGCTAAGTGGTTTCGATATACCTTTGAACCTGGTAAAATCTTCTTTAAAAATTCACTGGACGAACAAGCACCATTCAAAACATTTTCTGCCGGCAGACGTGGAAGGTCTAACGTAACATTAACGCCTGGAAAATGTTATTCAAGTACACTACCTATTTCAGCAGAGAAGAAAAGCAATTTGTTGGATCTTTTGCATCTCATACCTCCAGTATTTAGAGATTTCTATCAGAACCTTAAAACAGCTGAAATTGAAGATACGTACCCAGATATAGAAGAGTTCATTGAGAATGAAACAGCCACCCTCGAAATTTGAAATTATAATTAATAATAAATTAATAATAATCAATGAACTATACCCATTATAAATAAAATATGTTTATAGAAGATCGTTTTTCTTATCTAACAGTATAAGTCAATATTGTTTTAAGTCGATATAGTATAAGTCTATCTTTTTCCTTAACAAAGTACAAAACAACAATGCAGAGTATATATACGAAAACATACGTTTGAGTGATATAATTAAACCTCAGGCAATTGCACTTGTATTAATTAGCCGATCTTGCATCTAGAACTCAACATTCAAACCTCTTTTACCACAAATGTTAAATTTTGACTTATACCCTTTGTCCTACCCACCACAGATATAACTTAACGCGAAATTTAAATTTCTCATGCACCGGTTACAGAATTCATGGAACAGACTAAACTAAACCACTCTGTCACCAAAAGGAGCATTCTGTAGCCACCTTACTAAGGGAGGTGTTTGCGAGAAAAACTATTTATGCGATTCAAGTCTAGAATACCTTTGCGGTACAAACATTAGGGTAATATTCAGATTTATATCTTTACAACAGACGTGTTATTCTTAGCTGTTATTTGTAAAAATTTCCGCATAACTTGTTTTGGAAGAGTATCAGTTGGACTCCCTACAATATTACATAGCCCCCGGTTAGCATTGACACCATGCTAAAAATTACACAAGTAAATTACAGCTGCTGACGGATATGGATACGATCATGTTCTTTGACAGCGGGATCGGGATCGGAGTAACACAATGCTCCAACCGGTATACAAAAGACCTATAACAAGTATATGGGCAATAACTAGGTTAGCACTGCCCAAACGCCCTATTTAATGAACTTTGATATTCATAACCTTTATAAAAAATCAATGAATCAATTTCTGCCATGTAGCGACTTTTTATGGTAATTATAGGCATGCACAAGTTTTTAAACACACCGATATACGTGGGATTTGCCGTTCTAGAGGTGTCTAAAGCTTTCCTGTACGACTTCCATTAGAATTATGAACTACCAATATTTGAAAGTGAAGCCAACCTCATGTATACCGAAATGGACAGCTTGACTTGTGGGTTCTCTGTACCGGATATTTACGAGTCCATGAAGGAAAATATTAAAAAATTCGATACATCCGATTATGCTCCCAACAGCATCTTTCATATTCTTCTAGTAAATAAAAAAATTCCTGGTTTGATGAAAGATGAGAACGGCCTTATTATGAAGGGATTGTGGGGTTGCGTTAGTAGGCACGATAACTCCAGAACGAAAACACCTACATACTTAAAATATTGTATTTAAGCTTGTTTTCATTTGGCTTAGAGCTGATTAGATTTTGGAACAAATTCAGCGGTGGCGAGGGGGGGGGTTGTTAGTAGCTGTTTTTGATTTTTATCGAATATTTCTGAAACAGCTGTATATTCCAAAAATATAAAAATACCAATATATAGACCTAAGGTAGAATTTAATTGTTTTCAATATTTGAATATTGATTAGTTTTATAAGAAAATGTGTACACATATTTTTAAAGAAAATTTAATTTTACATAACTTTTCTTTATAAAGTTTTTTTAATGTAAAGCGAAACAAATGTAAAAATTAAATAAATATGATTCAAATGCTTAATCTGCATTATCGATATTTTTATAAAAGCGGGCGCTTGGGATTATTATTTTTTTATTTTTGTTTTTGTTTTTACAATGTTACCTATTTTCGTAATGAACTTAGTATAAAAGAGATTGCATAATCCTAAAAAAAAAATTGTTATTAAAATATTTCATTTCCTTTAATTCCCATTTTGTAGAATGGAAGGTGTGGAATGCACACCAGGTATTTTATTTATTGGTTAGTTAACAACTATACATTAATAAAATACAAGTTTTATTAATTACACATGCTACAAATTATTATTATTTTTTTTATAAAGCAGGGTATTTATACCAAGTTCAAACTATAATGATCAATATTTATTGGTAAATACTTTACCTTAAATAAGCCCGATGGTACGTAAACTTTCTAGTAAACACCGCTATGTGAATTAATGTTATATTTCACATTTAGAACATGTTTACTTTACTTTACATAACCTTCACGCCATTCCCTTGCGGGGTAGGCAAAACAATCCCTGCCTCTTATTTATTTTTTATTCACAATCTTTCTCCATGCTTTCCTATCTCCGCATACCTCCCTAGGTTCCGCAAGGTTCATACATTGTCTCTGAGTTGCCCTTTTATTTTTAAAACTTCCTATCTTTCTTTCCTTTACCATACATTCTACTGCGTTCCGCCACGTTTTACGCGGCCTACCAGACCCGACCTTTCCTCTAACCTCACCCACATATATTTGTTTCGTTACTCTCGTTGTTCATTCTCTCAATGTGACCAAACCAACGTAATGTACTACTTTATATCTATCCATCATCGTCTTTTCCTCGCCCACTCCGTCATTATGCATTCATCTTGTCCCTTCTCGCTTTACCAATGCGCTTCTCAGGAATCTCATACCCATGCATTTATTTTTCTTTTTAACTTTTAGTTTTGTTCACGTTTACCTTCCACAGAGCGGTTTGTAGCTCCTCCGCAGTCACTTAATAAGAGTGTCTCATCTGCATATACCAGAAGTCGTCACCAACCATTACACCATTTGTATCGGTACATGCTTGTCTAACACATTTATCCATGTATACATTGAACAACCACGGTGACATCACACAGCTTTGTCGCACTCCTTGCTCAATATTAAAGTATTTACTCACACCTTCTCTCACCCTAACACATGCCCGACTACCGTTGTATACTGCCCTTATTCCATTTATTAGACCTTTATTTATGCCATGCCCATTTAATACAACTTCTCCCTATTCACTCTATCGTATGCTTTCTCCAGATCTACAAACGCACAGTACAGCTTCCTTTTTACCCCTAAACACTTTTCGACTACCTGCTGGAGGGCAACCATCTGATCGACACATCCTCTCTCTGGCATGAAGCCACCCTGCACATCCCGAATCTTAGTTTGTGTAGTTTCTTGTCAATCAGAATTCTTTCAAATACTCTACCAGGCACGCTGATCAAACTTATTCCTCTGTAGTTCCTGCATTTCCTCACTTCACAATCGTCCCATAATATTTCATAGCTCGTATTCATCACTCCTGCAGCGATCTGTTTTGGGCCACGTTTTGTCTTTTTGACCCATTTCCAGAAGAGTTTTTTGTTTCCTTCAAAATCATTCTGCATTTTCTCTCCTTCCACAGCCATCACTTCCTCTTTACTTATTATTATTAGAACATGTTGAATATCTTAATAAATATCGTGATCATCGAATTTTATTTGACGAAATTATAACTAGTAACATGTTATATAAATCTATCGAAGATAATCAGCAAATTATATGATTGTAGGAGTTCTAAGCGGTAACTTATTATATCTTTTAAACTAAGTAAACCCTCAAGGTTATGAATGTTGAAGGTGCAAGAACGGCTATTGTGCTTTTGTATTATAATAACAGTTTTCAGAATTTTGTCAGAATCTTGAATAATTTCGCAGTTATAATATACACCTATATTAGATGAAAGTGATTCGTGTTGTTGTCCATATACATTACCTTGTTAAATAATTATTATTCATATGGTTACTGCAGCAATGAGATGTATGTAGTGATAACGGTGAACTTTAAAACGATTCAGAAATGATTATAGCTGGTTGCATTAGGTTTTTAGAAAAAGATGCTGTGGAAGCAACTGATGAGATATCACAACATTTCGTTTATATATAGGTACGCGCATAAACCATTTACAATCGTCTATTTCAAAAAAAAGATGAGTCATTGTTTCGGAATATTCATTTTGAAAATTCTATAAATTGTACATTTTTCCTGGTATTGTGACCTGGATCCAGACTAATGAACACTCATTTCCGATCCCAAGTCAAAGAACACAGGTCGTATTTTTTGTTTCTAGGAATTGATCAACTTTCGGTTTACTAGGTCAGTAACCTTGAGAGCTCAATGAACTTTGCCCAAAGCAATGAGGTTTTATAGTTATTAGATTTCTAGGAACCCACCAACTACCGGCTTCAAAGTTTAATAAACTTTAGGCTAAAACCCCTCCCGGGAGCATTTTTTATTTTTAGATTTCTAAGAATGAACCAACATCCGGTGTAGGTTAATGAACTTTGACCTATAACCGTGAAGAAGCCAATAACTTTGGTTTTTAGATTTCTACGAATCACCAGGTGTCCGCTTCTCTCTCTCGTTTATATTTGACCCACATTTAAAGGTAAATGACCCTAAGAACTGGTTTCATTTTTAGAGTTCTAGGAATTGTAGTATGACACCCCTACAGGTTAATCAACTTTGGTCTTGAAACGGTCAATAAACTTTGGGATTTTCAGAAACTGGTTCTATTTAAAGATTTCTAAAAACCGTAATACGAACCACAAAGACAATGAAAAGCGAATGAATTTTGGGATTTCCCCTTGTCGCTTCTAAGAATTATAATGCGACGCCCGTATAGGTCAATGAACTTTGACCTTGAAGAGGTCAATAAACTTTAGGCACTCTCCCTCTCCTTTCCAGGAACTGCTTCTATTTTTAGATTCCTAAGAATCGTATAACGACACCGCTAAAATTCAATGTGCTTTTATCTGAAAAGATCAATGTACTGTGACCTTGAAGAGGTTTCCACATTTTTTATAAATGGAATTAAGTTTTACGCTTATACTAGTAAGAGAGGGCCTAATTTATACCTATTTGTCACCAAAATACTGGCGGATTCTTGTAATAAACTAAACTCGTGCAACAGCTTGTTGCTGTTCACTATTCACAATTACAATCGTTATAAAGAAGACTAATTTTAATTGTAAACACCACAATATAAATTAAAAAATGAATGGAATTTGCCACAAATTGAGTGGCCATCGCCGAACTAAAATATCAGCTCAGCTCAGATGTCGTATAACGAATTCCCTCGCTTATCTAATCAAAGATTTTGCGGATAACAACATACCTGACCTCTGTATAATGTGATCACGATTTGTTTTTACTATTTTTTATACATTTCACTGTGCTTCGTCGCGATCATCTATTCAAAAACTCAAAGCTGTAAAGAATTTAAAAAGGGCAGCTGGAATATCCGCGCATTATGCTCAGAAAATACTGTACGGGTCAGTCCACCGTATCAAAAATTTGTATGCATTTATATACCACACTATAAATTTTTTAAAACAAATTTCGTTTCCAAACATTGATATTCTACACAATAGAATCGTTCAGAGTTAGACAGACGTTCCTTTTTGTGACAAAAATCAATACTCAGTTAATGAGGGGTTAAAAACACGATGTGACGTAATAAGTACAATTTAGTTTTTATCTTAATGTTGTAAAGCTACATATTCTCGATGTGATGTGGTGGAATATTTGTTTTTGCAATTGCAGAATTAGGATTTTGTGTTAATTCGGATAAATTATAAATTTATATTATGATTATGATAAGTGGAAGATTATAAACATTTTATAAGGACAAGAAAAAGTTCTCTAGACAAAGTGAAAAGAATTAATAAGTTATTGGACGGTTAGGAAAGTAGTTTCAGTATCTAAAATGACAAACAATATTAAGATTGAGTCATTTCAGATTAGATTCTACTTCCATTGAAAATGCCAGAGTTTTGCTATTGCCGAAACCGGTCTAAAAACGTGACGAAGGCCTACATATTATCATAATTTGTCAGGCACTATCTTCTTCATAGAATGATTCAAATTATCGATTTCATAAAAGTACACATTTAAATCAATCAGCTAGTTTTTTGTTGGACATCTCATAATCTGTAATCCATTTTCAATCCTACCAGTAAGAGGTAATTTCTTTTAAGTATAAATTATAAGCATTGACGCAATTTATCACGTTTGTTTCATATAATTTTTTGCGGTCAACATTTTTCACAAATCATCAGTCGCTTGAAAAATGAATATATCTTGTCACTTGTCAACTTCAATTCTCACGTAGGTATATGGAATACAAATTGACATTTTTTGGGTATGATATATCGGTAAAGAAAATTTAATTTAGTGATAGATACCTACCTATTTTGAGGATTATATCGACGATTATTAGAAAAGGTGTATACTATTTTGAATTACACCAAGCGATTGACTGTTTATGTTTGAACGTAGTTAAGATAAAACAAATCAAATAAAGCGAAGCCTGATGTATAGTGTCGCCAAAAATGAAGTTTTATTTCTGCAATCTGGTTATAATGATTGTAATAAATAGAGTAAATAAATGTTTTAAAGCGTTCTCAATACAAATCGTTAAAATAACTAGACACACATACCATTCATTAAAAAATAATGCCGTTGGCTCAGTAGGTAAATTAAATCGGGTCTAGTACATGCTTTTTGATTTGCTTAATTACCACAGATTTCTGCTTAGTTATTTCCACTTAACAACAATCTAGTAACTTCAATGCAACAATAATAAAATTATCTCGGACGCCAAGTTATTTGTTTTATTATGCTCGGAATAACTAAACCGAGGATACAATAAAAAATTCACTAAAATGTCAAAATAAAAAATACACAAACTATGTTTATTAAGCATTTAAATTTGGAATTATATAAAATATATCTTAAAAATAGCCTTATACTAAGAAATCGTGAATATAAATACCTGTTATAAAAATTTATGTACAACTTTTTGATAACCTCTGGTATCAAAAAGGAATGCGGAAATATAAACCATAGATGATGTAATCTTTGTACAAATGTTGCGCAATATGTCGTAATTTCAATGCTGTACGTTGTAAACCATACCAAAGTTGAATTTACTTCTTACAAATGTATATTCCTTGAAATTTGAATAATCCAAAATTTATTGCACTCTTGAAGGTTCAAATAAAAGGTGTGATCTAAATTTAGATCTGCATTAAATGCAAAATGCAATCATAAAATGAAAGTGTACGTAAAATTAAAAATTAAAAGTTAAAAGTAAAAGTAGAAGTGTAATTAAAAGTGCCTGCAAAAAGCAAATGTTTTAGATTTTAATATAATACGAGTTAAATGTATCTTACCATTAAATCAATGACTTTTCACAAAATTTAGGTGGAAACCAAAATGGCTTCCTACTCAAAACAAAATACATCAAGCAATGCTAAAAAGGGCGCTCATTCTATCAGGTGACGTCGCGATGCGCGAGAAAAATTAATTCAAAGATATGGAAATATAAACCCTTAAGAAGATATGCAACTTAAATTACACCAAAATGCAAATTAAGTTGCCTACCACAGCTTATAAATCATTAATTATCAAACACTTTTTTTTTATTTACAACTAAATGAACGAATAACGTAAAATATTCGTTACATGGTTTATAGGTACCGAGTGTCCCAGAAAGGTCAGGCAGCGCCAGCATTTTTGGAATACACTGTCGCAGAGATTTGGGAGAAAATTATAATAAAACTGCAAATTAGAAAATGTTGGAAATAATTTGCAAGTTTCTAGAAGGCCGTTAGGTGGCGTACTAGCTACACTAAATTAGAAAATCAAGATTTTCTATAAAATGTGTCGAGTTAAGATTCGACAAAGGTATCCACATTAGATTTTAAGAAAATGTTGGAATTTTTTTTCTAAATCTCATTAGTCTATCTCTTGAAATAAAGCGGTGGGGGGCGTAAATTACTTTTTGAAAAAAAAACTAGTTTGCTTTAACCTAACTTTAAACTCGTTGAGAAAAACTATCGCTCCTCCATTAATTGCGGTACAAACTGTTCTTCTATACTCTCTTAGTGGTTGATAGAAGGTGCTGCTTAAAAAAATTGATTTTTCTCGAAATTTTTAAATCGCTAGTGGATGTAGTGGTAACCAATTGATACAATTAGCGAGTAATGATTTTCAGTACTTAGATTAAATTTTTTTAGTTAATGTAGAAATCCATTCTATTGCTAAAAACTAGCTGACCCGACAGGCGTTGTCCTGTCCAAATTTCAATAAATTTGTGATCGTTTTTCGAATTTGTGAATAAATGTTAGAAAAATTGTAAAAATGATAGAAAACGGTACTTCGGAATTATAGTGGTTATTAACAATTGTTGCCATGGATATCAAATTTGAGGAGTACAATCAGAGAGACGCTAATGAAAAATGTTCCATTTTATTTTACATTCTATCGGCAATACACCGCTTCAATTCTCGAAGCGTGTGATGTGACTGGAATGTTATTGACTTTGAATCATGTTTTTTTTTTCATAAATTTAAGTTACAATTGAACTAAATCATAATTTCAAGTAAACAGTCAAAACAAAGAAATGCTTTAATTTGAGTGGTTTGCTGCAACATCACTATATCTTGCATTGCAATGCTTCATAATGCATTTTTTGTTGTCTGGCGCATACAAAGCTGATGGTTTTCCAGCACGGGAACAGGCTACATACAATTGACCATGCGAAAAGTATGGATATTCAAGGTTAATGCCGCAAACATTCAATGACTGCCCTTGTCATTTGTTACAAGTCATTGCGAATACTAGACGCGTAGGAAACTGTAACCGTTTAAGGTCAAATGTGATGTCGGTTGAAATCATTGGGATTCGTGGTATTAAAAAGTGATCTTCTTTATATTTTCATCTAAGAACTGTTGCTTCTATGACGTTATTCATCAATTTTGCCACAGAAGCCGGGCGCCATTACAAAGACGTGGTTGGTTTGATGCAAAATGTCATCAGATCATTGTATTTGGTCCGCACATCTAACGGATTCGATGGAAAGCATGTTGAGATAATTATCGATGTTCGGCTTGGTGAGCATTTGACGAAATCAGGGCATATGTGAGGGAGTAATCCCAATGAGTGTCATTCTCTATCAAACGCAAACGTTGACAGGTTCGTGTATATGTGCCACACAATTCGACATTAACAGTTCATAGAGTTGGGCCACGAACATTTACTAATAGCAAACGCAAATAGAAATACTCGTCGTTGGACTGCATAAATGCGACCTAATGCATCGGTAGAAAATACATTTCGGTAACCTGCAAATGGAATTCTTTGTTTCCGCCGTTGAGATTTTTTTGACGATTGTTTCCAAGTATATCTTGGCATTTCCGGGTATATCAGCGTTCGGGCGAAGTCATCATTCCGGCAAATTTCAAAAAGACTGGTCAATGTTGTAGATGGCGGTCGATCAACTCGTAATTCTCTGCAGTGAAATATACTCTTCAACCATCTTCTAGGTGTACAGCCAAGTGAACAACAGTGGGATGCCTTTCATGAATGACGAATGAAAAAGCACCAAATCGCTTCGATACTGTCAACATATCGGCCCATTTGATATTGGGTGACTTCATGATTGGAATTCTCCGCAGCAATTCCAATCACATCCATGTCACTTCCTTTGGTCACATACTTGCAGATGTATTTGATGGATTTCATGAAATGGCAAGATTCGATGTTGATGTGCGCATTGAATGTTTTCGAGAGTAATCCAACGATTATCTACCTCAATGTCTTGTTGATTCACTGATTTCAATTTCTGTTTGAAGACTTGCGGTGATGTCATGGCGATCGATGGGTGATTTGCCAAGGAATAGCTCTTTTCAAATTTCTATCCACTGTCGATTGCACTTGAACGTTATGAACAAATCTGCTGTGCCGTAATGACGAACTTAAGACATGGCATCTTGTGCGTATTTATGCATATGTCGTGGACGTACGACGTACGTTGCGGGAGAATCGTCATTCGGTCGACATTCTGTACGTTTCCGTCAGCATTGATGAGATTTCGAAGGTGAATATACTCTTCGTAACGGATTTTTTTTTGGTTAAATCTAATAAATTTCAATCGCTGTTTCAACTTTAACGTACATACAAACAGAATATTGATGAAACAGACGTCGTCATTTCAAGATATGAATGTCCTCATTTTCGCGAACCATTAATTGATATGAAGAATAGATTGAACTGCCTTTTATTCGTTTCAGCGCCTGTAAGCGCATTTATCATCTTAGTCGAGAAATGATAACCGTCTTCACCTTGCCAAACTATGATGGTTTATTGCAACGCATCATATGATCGGTGCGTTGCAACAACAATCGCGACATCATCAAATGTGGTGCATTAAAACGTCTTGCGTGTTCTCTCGCAGGAGTCTTATCGGCTCTGATTATAATTTTGTGATCATCAGATGGCATGCGGTTTTGAACAACAAATGCAATCAATTCATTGTGTTGATGAAAGGAAGTTTGCAGTTGTTCCACAATTTGTCTGTTCACCGAACTGTTGTATGCACAACGCTGATCTAATTCTTATGGTGTATTTCGCATGAAATCAACCTGCCGAAATTTATATTCTGCATCAGGCAGTGGCAAATAGCGAACCAGCTCGATGATATATTTGACCTTGAACCTTAAAAGTGGGCATAAAAATGTCCTAGATCACATTTGTTGCGCCAAAGGAAGTCATTTGTAATCAACTATTGTAGTTATGTATTTGTACCAAGAAATGTGTAAAATTTGTTCTTGTTCCAATGAGCGCCATGATTCAGGTGGCGGGACCCATAAATGTGTGCCAGTTCATTCATTTCAACAAAACCCTGTAGCACCTTTAATAACTGCGATATCAGAGTAAATAAAAAATAATAATAATAATAATTTATTGCCATTACAATTCGTACAAAAACAACGAACTTCGGCATAGTCAATTACAAAGAGTTAGGTATAGCAATTATTTAAATTATACAAAGATAATCAAAATTAGATGTGGTTTGAGAGCTTGTTTAAACTGTACCTCTGACGGAATACTTTTTATAGACTTCGGTAATAAATTAAATGCTTTAATGCACGAGTAATAAGGACCTTTTTCGAACATAGATGTTCTGTGTAACGGTATGCTCAAATTATCCTTGTTACCTACGTGTAGTCACTACACTATAATTACATGAATTTTTACTAAATAAACTAGAATTCCCTTTTACAAACATAGCAAGAGAGAGTGTATATATATATATATATATATATATATATATATATATATATATATATATATACATATACATATATATATATATATATATATATATATATATACTGACGTTAAAGGCGAAACACATCTTTTAAGTGAGAACCGGATCCAAAAAACATGATACCGTAAAGTAGGACAGATTGTACTTCAGAGAAATAAAACATTTTAATTGTGCTAATAGATATTTGTGATCTTAGATGTTTAATAAGATAAGTAAGTGAACTCAGCTTTTTACGCAACTTTAGGCAATAATGAGACAATTTCAGTTTATAGTCGCACCAAGAAGTTTTATTTCGTTTTCTTGTGGTATGATTTGCTTTCCTAGACGTACGTATAAAGATTCATATAATCTATCGCTAAATACGATTCACTCTGTTTTACTTTTATTTAATTTTAATAAATTATTTTTACACCAAGTTATCATATTAGAAACGACATTTGAAACTACTAGAGATAGTTCTTGAAAGTTAGGTGCAGAGACAATACAAGAAGGAGGTATCGTCAGCAAATTGATAAATGGAGTCTAACTGTAAATAATTGCTTAAATCGTTAGTGTACAACAAGAAAAGCAATGGTCCAATTATTGACCCTTGTGGGACATCTTGATTTACATTAATAGGTTTAGGGTAAAAACTTTGAAGTTTGTTGTTTCTTTCCTCAGTGATGCACACCCGTAATGTTCGATTTTCTAAATAAAATCGTATCAGTTTGGCACTAGTACCTCTGAATCCATATTGCTCTAGTTTTAATAATAGTACTTCGTGATTTAGTGTATCGAATGCTTTCGATAAATCAAAATAAATACCAGCAGCAAAATTGTGATTTTCAATTTGGTTTAAAACATTAGATACAGACTTAAATATTGCAGTTTGCGTTGATAATCTGTCAACAAAGCCATAATGAGATTTTGAAATAATGTTCTAGTGGGACGCAAATGAAAATGATCAGAAGAGATCAATCTTTAATCTGGCATTATCAAATGATATCAAATTTCATTCATTCACTCTACAGTTCAAAAATTAACAATAAAAAAACATTACTTTCTTTTCAGCTCTGTGTATGATATTTCGACCAATTGCTTAAAATCAGCAAGAGGTCTAACGTGTTCTTAAAGAATCAAGCTACAATTTAAAGAAAAATTATCAAAACCGAGTTAAGGGTTCAAGAGAAAAGTGAAGTAAAACTCTGTGTAAATTTTGCCAGTTCCTCTAATTTTGTCGGTGTGTGTATATAATGTCGCATAACGTGAACGATAACCAATCAAAGTAGAGAACATAAATTAAATATCAAAATTAGAATTACTGTCTTTCTTAAAGGTGTATTTTGATAACAAAACTAATCGCGTACAACGGTTTTTTGTTGCTGCGGTTTGTGTAGCCATTTGCAGAATGACTCATAATTATAATCGTAATAAGACTTCTTTTAGTTGAAAACGCAATAAGACCCGAAAAATCATGATTTGAGTAGCACATAACTTTCTTATACCGGTGTAATCTTTGATTAGCAAATAAGTGGCAAAAAAGTCAATGGGTCGCAGAGATGCTATTTCTAAGTCGCTCATGCTTACATTAAATGTACAAAAAGGTAATAGTTATTTACGCTGCTAGGGAGTAATGTGGCTTGTTACGCCCTCAGCTACGCTTCGGGCGCAACCTCAACCTTCGACTGTAACCCACATTACTCCTGTAGCGCGTACAATATTTTTCCGCCTGAAGAGATATTATTTTGCACTATAATTGCAAACAGCATTTTTATTAAATACATATTACTTAATTGTCAGACTGACGTTTATTTGACAAACCATCTACGCATTTATTTCATGGCAACTAAATTTCGAGAAAAGGTAAATTTACATCTTTCTAGCGCATTTATTAATAATTTTCTGTCTCTATCTAAAGAATTTTCAGTTTCGATGGTAACGGGAAAGTTATTACGGGCCTATGGGAGTAATGCGCGGACGTGGGTGCTTCTATCAGAAACTCAGTGTTCCAGATTTTCGATAAAGTATCTTTATTTGTGAATACATTTTAACTGTAACTTGATAGAACCGGGATATTTTATAAATAACTATAAAATTTCTTCAAGACTGCTTATTACGTATTTTTTACGTTATCGTTGTTACCCAGACACACACATACACACACACACACTCGCACGCACAAATACACCACACACGAACACGGATTGAGTGGAGAACTAACATATAAACTTCACTAAAAATATTGTTACACGATTGTTTATATTCGTCATCGTTTGTATAAAATATATAAAAATATGTAAAATTTGTATGCTGCTTCGCTTGCAAATGGTGTTAAGGATAGTGTTCTATTAAATCTAATTATAGTTGACAATGCTGCATTCATACATTCGTAGAAGGGACGATAACAGAAGCACGAATATAATTCAGGTGCTTTAAAAAATTTTATTAAAGCAACACAAAAACCCGAGATGAAAACTATAGCGTGACTTGCTATAACGCGTTTTTCTCTGTAATGTAAATTACTGTTTGTAACTAGAGCGCTGTTTAGGCACAAGGTGTTATGTAATGGCGCCAAAAAATATAACAACGCACGAGTTACGAATACTTTTGTAATGGTTTACTTAAAATTAGAAAAAAATTTAATTTAACTGTAAATTCTAACAGTTTTTGATTTTTATCAAATATTTCTAAAACAGCTGCATATTTCAAAGATATAAAAATACCAAGATATAGACCTTAAACATATCGATTAATTATATTCTATGCAATTTTTTGATATGGCGCGTAATTTAGCGGCAAAAAAATTCCTAAGATAGAATATAAGTGTAAGTTCAATTTTTTTCATTACCAGAATAACAATTAATTTTATATGAAAAGTGTAGACGTGTTTTTTAAAGAACATTTAATTTTACATAAACTTTATAAAGTTTTTTAATGTAAAGCGAAAACATTCAATAAATATGATTGAAAATGCTGGAGCTGTATTGTTTTGCAAGATTTAGCTTTAAAAATGTCAATTTATATTTTTAACTTTATTGTATCAGGAAGTGTAAAATTATTATGTATTATTAATCCGAAACTTATTTTCCACCATATGCAACACCCATCACGGACGCACATAAAATTAACAACTCCTTCCCGGTATTTTATATTCTAAGTCACAATCTAACAACATCGGCGGCCTCTGACAGTATTAATATTAGTGACGCAACTGCTATGACCCGTGAAAATTACAATATTATCAAATGCTCACTATTCCTTAAAATTCCAGATATAAAGTATGCACCCAGTTCTTCTAAATACAGTATGAGATCAAATAGGTACACAACGGTACACCTCCGTGATCTCATTTTACAGTACTTATTGCGAGTTTCGTAAACATCGCATTCGTACTATAAAACACGAGTTCCCGGACTTGTGACGTTAATTACTATTACAAATTTGTTCGAATTTTTTTACAAACCTCGATATCTGTTATAAAAGCGCATCGCCATCTCTTATACAAAACTAGAAATAGACGAAGATTTGAGGTTTTGATTTATTTTATTTTTTTATAAATTTGTAAGTTTTAATCCTTGTGGTACAAAAAATGGGTAGCATATATACCAAGGTACTAAAGTACTATTTAATCCCTTGAGCGATTGTTGCCCTTACTGTCGCTCGGACAACCTTCATTCACGGGATTAAAAGTTGTACTTTGGTCCATTGAGGATTATTAATCGTAATTGACTTTAGTCCCTTGGTATCAAATATACTGCTATGGAACTTTTTTCTAGGCTCATACAAAAACGAACACTTGCATTTAGTCTAAAAAAGCTGTTTAGTGCACTAGTGCAATAAATATTCTATTGAGGAAACGTGAATAAACGATGGCCACACAAAACAAAACCTTTGGATCGACGAGAACATTATTAACCAGGCAGGCATTTGTGAAGGGCCTGTCCACTAGTTAAACGAATTTTAATGAAACTGTTTTAGAGATATTATCAATATATCTCGCCTCTACTAATACTTTGGTTAAAATCGGTTCAGCAATAAAGATACCCTTTGTCGATATCCCGAAAATTGTGAAATTTGAAGGTGTAGACACCTTTTTAAAAGATAATTCAATTTACTCAATTTTGTTCTGAATGAAAGATTTTCGTATAATAAGCGCCTAAAAAAGCTGCTTTATATGAGCCGTAAAATACTTCCTTTGTGAAAGTTAGAAAAACTATTACCTTTATAGCTAAAAGTTTAACCTTTTATATAAATAATTCGAAGTTTTCTTTACATAAATTTGTTGTAAGGTAACAGATAATACAAATAACATAAATGTCAGTATCAAAAACTATTGACTTTAGAGCAAAGGTAACCTCCATTTTAGACTTCTTCTTATGAATATTATTCGGGGGGAAATAAATAAGCTCTAAAACGCTACCTTATACAGACCCTAATCTAAAAAATATAAGTAAGCGAATATCGGGAAAAGTGCTATTTGAGTATAGCGCCTTTATCCAAGACTAAATCTTAGTAAGTTTTCTTTATAAAAGTTTTTTGTGGACAACATGATAGGTATAGAAAGTTATAACTGGCAACATATTTTGTAATGACGCTTCTCTTGAGATGTTTACTTTTTTTACAATTACTTGTTTATATTTCTAAAAACATCTTGTATGGTACTGAATGGGTACTTAAAAACCCGATTTGGGCCATCTTCAGGTGAAAATCTGGGTTCAATACAATTTAAACATACAGGGTGTCCCAGAATAACACCAACAATTATCAAAATTTGTGGACGGCAAATCATTATCTGGCACACATGTTAGATAAATTGCTTTGTTTTACAAGTCTTTTTATAATACTAATACGCTCATACTATACAAGTCGTACAACTATGCGAACTTTAGTGTGGCCACTTTTAAAATGAATAGCAGTTTAGAAACACAAAAGTAATAACCTCATTATTAAAATAATGCACAAATGCTTAATCAATAGGTTACTAAACCCATAAGTGGTTTAACAGTATGTTCATTTTCTTGTACTTGAATTATTACATCCACTAATGATTATTTCATTATTGCAAGTTTCATCTTTTCTAAGTTTACCCTATTTTATATCTATTGTTAATCTTTCTGTAACTGTACAATTTCTTAGATATGCCGTTAATATATTGTTAAGAAAACATTTTCGCCTCAGAACTTTTAATATTCTTTTACAATGAATTTTAAAAGTATAGTGTTTCTAAATATCGAATAATTTGGTAATAACGAATTAAAGTATACGAAAAACGAATTAGTAGGGTAACCTAGTTTGTTAAGGTTTAATAACATAAGTTCACGTTAGAATATGGTTTCTTTGCGATTTACAAATTAGATATTTCAAATAGTAATAATTTTTCGCAATTCTAAACTGCAAATCAAATTGCTCGCGCTTGTGTCTACACCTAGGGTTTGGTTAAAGCTAGCTGCTATAATGTGCTTTTGGAAGGTTTATTTTTCAAAGTGGCATTTCATATGAAATGAATTTAGCTTAGACTATTTACCTCAAGACACAATAAAATTCACTCTGCATCGCGTTTAAATTGTGGGTTAGCAAGTGCAAAGCCACGCCCCTCGGCCTAATACAGAAATTAGATATGTTGACTTTGTTTATAACAAAGAACGTAATGTAACACTTGGAATCAATATCGTTTAAGTGTGATAAACGATGTGTACAAAAACATGAACACACAGAAAAATTAAACTATTAAGGGCATTTTTGAATAATCGTTACATTAACGACGCTTTTTACTTTTTAATTTAATATTTACTGTACACGTTTTGCAAGTAGAGCAAAACGTTATAGGGGAGCGGTGAACCACAAAGGGTCGAAGATTGTGGGACATGTCATAACTTACCGTTGCACGTTAAGCGCGGTATTGGCAGCCATTTTATCCATACGAATAATACAAAACAATTATCTCTAGTCACAAAATGTGGTGAACACATCACACACTGGCACGGCGGCAGACGTCAGGACACCCGACGGGTGGTAGCCCGCCCCGCCCAGTCTCGTGTCATCGTCAGACGGCCGCCCGCTATCGTCCGACATGCAGCCGCCCCAACGCGCACCGACGGAATGGGAGCGGCCGTGTTGTTAGCCAGGGCGGCGGCGGCGCGCGCCAACTCCGCAAGGATGGGGTTGGGGGTGGTAAAATCAAACTAAATTTTCAAATGTAATACACATACAACTGTTTATTGAGACATGTAAATCAGTCCTTTCTTTGATTGATAACAATTCCCATCGAAGCTTTTTCATAATTGCTCCTTTAAGAATAGGTAAGTATGTAACAAACAGTTTTTTTTTATCAATTTTATCATAGCTACATCACACTAAAAATTATGATAGAATGTTGACGGACATGATGGGGAAGCAAAAGCAATAAGACAGAATATGTTTGCAAATAATGAATGTTTTAGCTGTAATATTGTCCGGAGCTGATCAAATATTTCTAACAGAAACAGAAGTATGCTTAAAGACTCCTTACTGCTAAAATACATCACAATGCAAAATGCATTATTTGCAGGAATAAAATTATTATGATACATTAATTAAAAATCACTCGCTTCATGAGCAATGGTCAATCAGGACACTGCATGAACCGAGCGCATTCCCTCCATGCCCAGATGCGGCAATAACGGTCAGGTTACTGCTACACCTTCACAGTGCCAAACCCACGCTTGTCTAACGAAATACATCAAACATACATAAATATATTTATATATATGAACAATTTACTGAAAAAAACTAAACTCAAACATAAGAGGCAAAAGATGTGACACTTGGGATGTCAGGGTTAAGTAAAAACACGATAAAAAAAATAACACCTATAGGGCCAGAGGGCATCACCATCCGGCAATTAATTAAAACGGGCGGCGTCCCCGTGATGTAGTCTCCAGAACGAGGGGACGCAATGCCGTGAAATAACAACATTTAAACACAATAACTTAAACAATTTAATTTATGTATCTGAAGAAAACAAAATTACATTTTCAAAAAATTTTGAAAAATCCAACACAATGACTAAAGCAAATCAACAAGTATAAAAAACTAATTGCAGAAAGGTATGGGGACACCATCAGCTGTTATTGTATGGTATGGGTTCCACTACCTCGGGCTTAGGCGCACACCAGGCATGTAGGGTGCGCACCCTCCCCCACTGCCCAGACGCAGGGCCACTCGCACTCAGTCCACCGCGGGCCACACTGTCCTTCACTTAGCTCCAGGACGCGTACGAATCCTGGTACCACTGCTGCTCTCCATTAACACCCGCTGCTCCCAGCGGCTGCTGCGCCAGGGGCTGGTTGCCCCAGTTGCTCTGGTATCTGCGCTTTGACTCCCCCTGGTTCTGGTGACCCCCGTCTAACTTCCGCTTACCTACGACAAAAATTTAAAATCATTAGTCGCGATCAAATACATCTTAATTGTAGCAAGGGAGATTGTTAACATTCAGTTAAATTCATTTTTATTGCTGTTTTGCTAGGTGAACTTAGCTTTCGAACATTACAACTACAAATCTCCCCTGTTACAAGTTATTAACGCACACACATCGTTAGGTATGTATAGGATAGTAATAATTAAATAAAGGAAAAACTGGGAAAAAAAGGTACATACTGTTAGGTTAAAAAAGAACTGTCCTAACTCCATATGAAGATGTTCAAGAAAAACTAAGCAACCGCTAACAAAACAGCTGAAATAAAATTATGTATCAACCTTTGTTATAATTAAAGTTAAAAAGCTGTTTACGCAACCGCATTACGTTTCTGTTCAAACCAAACTATCTTAACTCGAACTAATAATTAAAAACGTAATATGAAATAACAAAAATCGAGTAAAACAAAAAAAAATTGGGTATAAAAACAAGCGCAGGGGCGTAGCCAGGTTGGCGCAATCAATGCTCCCTTTGTCAGAGGCACCTCAGTAAAGCTGGATTCCTGTTCAAAAAGATTTTGACGGTAAACAAATTCTGTAACAAATTTTGTCAACTGAATGTTTAGTTATGGTTATTCTCTATTCACTTCCTGGGGAAAAATATTTCGAAAACACAAAGAATGTACTGGTGGTGCAACGGTTAGTGTTAGGGTTGAGTCAATTTCTTTTTAGGCTGATGCATATAAAAATGAACTGAAGACTTTTGGTAAATTTTTTTGTTCACTGTAACTGCTTTTTAAATAACATATTTGTAATGATCGAATCAAGTTTTTTTTAACACGGCAAGGGTAGAAATAAAAAAAAAATGAACAAATACGTACATGTTCCGCTTCTCTTTCGACATGACAGGCCCAACCCTTCCTATAACTTCTGGTGGCATGACGGAAAGTAGTCGATACTGGTAAGAACACATTGTAAGTATGAAATAACAATGTTGCAAGACCTTCAATTTTGGTCTACCTACTATAACTCATGGCTTGAAACTTAAACCTAATATCATGAGTTTAGTGACAAAAATAACTATTTCATTCAATCATGGTATTAGTATAACATTTCATTGGCTAACCTAACCTGTACTGTTTAACAGGCAGAAAAAATTCTTGTAAATATAGAACATTTTTTTGAATATGACAAGTGGATATCTAAACGACAATATCGCATCGCAGTAAACAACGATACTGAATGTTGAATAATTATAAATTGTATTATAAGTGAATGATTAGAAAAGTATTTATTATAAGTTTTGTTATGAACGAATAAGTTCATAGGTAAATATGTAATTAAAAATTATTATTAATTCTATTAAATACATAAATAAAAAGTTTACCTCGAGTAGGATTTGAACCTACGACCTGTACTTTGCCAGAGTACCGCGTTACCAACTGCGCTATCGAAGTACAATCCCCAATCGATGTAAATTTTATCTTTATGCGTGTAGAACTGAATTAGAAAAGTAATTTTCACGTTTTATTTTATCGTCGGATATTTTCCGACGGATAATACCGGTTCGCGTGTTGCCTGCAAACCAATGTTTTTGCTTAAAGAGTATCAAATTAGAATATTATATTATTTCCAAGGTAAGAGTTTGGGCTTCAGTCGAAATTAAAACCTACAAAAATCATGTGAAAATGTAAATTATTCTCAGCCAACCTGAAATACAACTGACAAACCCTAGTGTAAAAAAAAAATTGAGATTAAAGTAACTTGTGATGCTGTGGAAAACTGCTTCTTGTGGAGAAACATCTGACTTTCTCAACTCCCCCCATACCTACACGTAACGAGAGTGGTTCATTTCAATTATTGCTTCAAAACTATGTTACTCTCCTGGACCTTGTCAAACTTCAAAAAGACCTAAAACTCAGCAGATCATGGTTGTGCAACTCTTCTACGTTAAATTGTATTTATTGCTATGAACGTTGTTATTTACTAAACACCTTAAGGCACAAGCCCGAGTGCCACTCGGTCGAGCGTTGCTAACTAATTTGCGCAGACCGGAGAGACTTGCGCTTCGGGCTACAAATTTGTGATAAGGGATTTGGAAGCTAGAAAATCAAGTTACCTTCAGTGGCCAGTTGCCACATGGAGGGTTTATCATTATTTGCAATTTTCAGGGTGTAGTCTAATACAGGTTGTCAGTGTGTATGTAAAGGATGCAAAGTTTGCGTTTCACGTCTATTCACGATTTCTAAGATTGTCTTAAACTGTTTGGTATTTGATAAATACTTTTCATACACTTTGCAGAAAAATATTCTCACCCTGTATATATTTAAGTATTCTTATTCTGTCTTCAATTGCCTATCTGGTAATGTTTTGTTTTTTTAAATTAGGATCATCCGTTACAGAGTTATTCAACTTTATAGGAAAAATATGACGTATGAAAACAACGAATAAAATCTGCAGCGGCCACATTGTGACAGATAAATCAAAAATATTTTGTCAAACGTTTGTCAAGAGCATCCACTGTCATCCGAAAAATTAGGTTAAATTCCGTTGTACCGGGTGTTTGCTACGGTGGTACAATAAATTAATGTTTCGATTGCCATAACTCAATTTTTTTTAATGGAACACTCCGTATTTTGTAAGTGATTCAGATAAATAAATTCTTTTTCGATGTTATGTTAGGTTTCCTATACTTAAATTGACACTTTTTAAATTACTGCAGTTTTAAGAATAACAGGACCGTGTTATGCGAACTGTAATTTTTTAGAGGGCTATGGAAGCAACAGTAAGAAACAAAAACAATTATCTCAACGGGAGGTTTGAAACAACAGGCAGTGTTAATTATACAAAACGTATACATGCAAAACATGTAACCAGTGAGGAAAACGCATTAATGGTTGTTGCCCGAGTGGTTGAAAATCGTCATCAATCCACACGAATAATTTCTCAACAAATTGTTGATGCAAGTCAAACATCTGAAGCCCGTATTTTGAAAAATAATAAACTCCATCCCTACCATCTCCAAAAACACCAGAAACTTTTTCTGCAAGATTTAGAAAGCCGGGGGCAATTTTGAATGGATTAATAATAAATTGAATGCCGAACCAGATTTTCTGAACTGTGTCCTTTTTACCGATAAAGCGACTTTTAGTAACAGATGCCTCCCTAATAAGCGAGATTTCAATCATTACGGTACCGATAAGCCCGAATTCCTGAGAGCAGTTTATCATTAACATCAGTGGTTAATAAACGTGTGGGGTGGAATTGTCCGGACACAAGTTGGTCCATATTTTTTTGAGAACCATCTTAATGGTCAAATGTATCTCCACTTTCTTGAACATGAATTGAACTATTTACTGCAAAATGTTGTCCCTAGATTGTGGTACCAACATGACGGTACACCTCCACATTAGACGCTGAATGTTCGAAATTTTTTAAATATCCCTGGTTTCTGGATTGAACGAGGTGGTCCACAGAACTGGTCTACTAGGTCTTCAGACCTATCTGTACTAGACTTTTTTTCTGGGGCTGTATAAAGGACATTGATGTTCAACGTTCATTTACGGAACGAATTCAACTGTGCCTGCAACAAAATGACGGTGTGTTTTAACACTTATTGTCAATTGCTCTGGTATTTCTTCGATTAACTTCATTACAACGCTCCTAAGCAAACATGAAAATGGGATGTAGGGATAATGGCGCTGACTACATTCTGGTACATTCAATGGTAAAAAGATTTTGGCGTTAAATTTAAATCCCTATGGGCTGCATTAATAATAATAATAATAATATAATAAATTGAGATCGTAATTGTTAAAAACAGAACAGTTTGTTTTTACTAACAAAACCATAAATAAGTAAGAATTTAACTACAGTATCAGTAATCGTTAAAGTCAAGTTACCATAAAAAGAAATCCAGTTTACATTTCAGCTAGTAATTTTTAACGAGAATAACAGAACTATTAACGTAAAAACAATCACTACTTATTTATGCTAAAGAAATTCACTGTATGCATCAATATTACACTACATTTTTTATAATGTTTCTTGCTTCTTAATGCACAGTTTTCTTCGACATGTTACCAAATATTAAATCTAAAGACGCATAAAATTTTGTTGTTAAATTTGAACAAAATATTTTAAAAACGATTACATACCGTTTTTATCAAACGAAAGTAACAATCCCAGTCCTAAACAAGACGATTTTTTATAAATACAATTGAAATGCAAGTGAAAACGAACGAATTCAAACTATACGAGACGGCAACAGTGACAATAAAGAAGTAACGTCATTGGACGATGTTTTGCCGCCACGATATTTTAAAGTTAGGTGGCATACCTATATCCCGTTTTTATGACTGCTTAGGAGCGCTGTATGTAGCTGTTAAAATGTTCTAATAAAAATAAGGCGTTGCTTTGTATTGATGATTTGATGAACTTATTTTTTTGCGATATGCAGAATTGATGATCTCGGAATATTTAACATAGCCTTCTAAAATTATAATTCGCATAACACGGTCCTGTTATTCTTAAAACTGCAATAATTTAAAAATTGCCAACTGTAGGTATAGGAAAACCCAATATAAAATCAAAAGGGAATGTATTTCTCCATCTGAATCATTTACAACATACAGGGTGTTCCAAAAAATTGAGTTATGACCAATCGAAATATTAAGTTATTGTACCACCGTAGTAAACACCCTGCACAACGGAATTAAACTTTTAATTTTTTGGGTGACAGATGATCTTGACAAACGTTTGACAAAATATTTTTGATTAATCTGTCACAATGTGGCCGCTGCAGATTTTATTGGTTGTGTTTGCATCATACATATTTTTCCTAAAAAGTTGAATAGCTCTGTAATGGCTCATCCTAATTAAAAAAACAAAACATTACCACATAGGCAATTGATGACCAAATAAGAATATTTAAATATATACAGGGTGTCCAATTTAATATATTTAAGTTGGATACTGGTTTCCGAAAATGCAACACCCTGTAGAATTGTAGATATTTTTAGGTTACGGAGAAGAAGTTAATACACAACTTTCATATTTAAAGATTTTCCGTATCTAAAATAGTTATGGAGCAACATAAGAATGACACACTAATTTTACACCCGGTATATAGATATATACCATATAGCCATAAGGACATGATACCAGTACAGTGTGTCCATTTCATACATAATACGTTGGTTGTAGATTTATTATTGAAGTTAGAAAAAAATATTTCAGACAAAAAAAATACAAATTTAGTATCTCCTGCGTTTGCATAACATTCTGCAAACATATATTTAATTTTCAAATATGCACGCTCCTAAATTGTGTATAACTTTTGTCTGAAACATCTGACCCACCGGGTGGGGTCCGCGCGGACCCCAAGCCCCATATTTTTGTTATTATATGTGTTTAATGTATTTCAAAATCATGAGACTCATTTATATTTGTCTTTATAGTTTCATGTACCATATAATTAACTAACAACACAAAAATGTTGAGTATATAGCTGAATATTTTAGAAAATCTTCCCTAAAAAACGGTTGGGATCCCACCCGGTAATAGGTGTATGTAAAATTTTAATGTCGAATATTGTTGAAATTATGTATTCAATACGTTTTCGTCCATGTTTTCTTTAAATTCTTATTTTCTTATAATCTTATCATAATAAAAATCATTATCAAAGTATGCAAATTATAAACGATTTTGCTAATTGTCTTTCTCGTTTGTAGTTTGCTATTAGATAAAAATTACTGAAAATCACAATCATTAGCGTTCATTTATTTATTTATTAAGAAGGATGTGTGTCCATCACATGGAAAAACAGTTACTGTGTGTAATGATTGCTAAAATTAAATTTAAATATGTATACCTATTTCAGTTTCCTTACTTTATCACTAATATACGTTTAGCAATCATTTTACTACCTTTTATTCATGCAAAAAACCATTGATATCAATTCGACTGAATAACAAAACACGCACGGAGGTATAATTTCCAGGAGAATGCTGTGTTTTGAATGAAAAATCACCCAGTGTTAGGAGGGTTAATAATAAAGCCTTAATTGACGGAGGCCATAAATAATCGACACTGTATATGTACACAAAGGTTAACATTGGGTTTCAACTATTACTACTAATATTGCTACAATAAACGATGGAGTTCGTTAATTTCTTATTTTGTAACGCTTGAGACCCGTTCATATAGGTTCATTTTTTAAATTTATTTTATTATCGAAATAAATTCTATTATTGCGAATGACTTACTAGTAATGAAAAAGTGCAATTTTTTTTTGTCGGTATTAAATCAGGTCTGAAAGAGCCAATATTTTTGCTCTGCCTAAAGCTGAAAGATGATTTTCTAAATTAAAACTGAACGAAAACTATGACGAAGTATAGTGGGTGAATTCAATTGTCACGAAATGATAAAGTCGTTCGTGGGTGTGAAATCAAGAAGAAAATCTTCAAATCTCAACATTAATCTGTATTTTTACTATTGAATAAATGATTTAATTCCTGATTAAGGAAATTCAGTTTTATTTATTTTGTATTGCTTTAAATCGTTATTTTAAAACTACTTACTTGTAACTCGTGCATTTTTTTTATCAATTACTAAAATATTTTGGAGCAGGAAATAGTTATTTATATTATAAGTAAAGAAAAGTATGGTTTTTTTTTTACGAATCGCGACCTTTCTAATCGCGGCGCGCCGAGATTAGAAACGCGATGAATAATGAAGAACCTACGTTTCTTTAAGAATAATACATAAAAATTTTTCGGGCACTAAATGGAAATGCGATTACATTTTAGAAGAAATTATTTAAAAAATACATGACAAGCGCGAGTATCAAATTGCTGTTTCCATCACTGCAGCAACTAAACAAAAATAGGTAAACAAAAATTTTGTCAAGTGTTATTTTAAAACTACTTACTTGTAACGTAGTTAAATAATTATATAAAAAGTTTATTTTCCTTGAAATCGTGCATTTTTTTTTATCAATTACTAAAATATTTTGGAGCAGGAAATAGTTATTTATATTATAAGTAAAGAAAAGTATGGTTTTTTTTACGAATCGCGACCTTTCTAATCGCGGCGCGCCGAGATTAGAAACGCGATGAAGAATGAAGAACCTACGTTTCTTTAAGAATAATACATAAAAATTTTTCGGGCACTAAATGGAAATGCGATTACATTTTAGAAGAAATTATTTAAAAAATACATGACAAGCGCGAGTATCAAATTGCTGTTTCCATCACTGCAGCAACTAAACAAAAATAGGTAAACAAAAATTTTGTCAAGTGTTATTTTAAAACTACTTACTTGTAACGTAGTTAAATAATTATATAAAAAGTTTATTTTCCTTGAAATCGTGCATTTTTTTTTATCAATTACTAAAATATTTTGGAGCAGGAAATAGTTATTTATATTATAAGTAAAGAAAAGTATTGTTTTTTTTTACGAATCGCGATCTTTCTAATCGCAGCGCGCCGAGATTAGAAACGCGATGAATAAAGAAGAACCTACTTTTCATTAGGAATAATACATAAACATTTTTCGGGCACTAAATGGAAATGCGATTACATTTTAGAAGAAATTATTTAAAAAATACATGACAAGCGCGAGTATCAAATTGCTGTTTCCATCACTGCAGCAACTAAACAAAAATAGGTAAACAAAAATTTTGTCAAGTGTTATCGCGTAAAAATGGAAATAAATAATGAAAATCATACTGAAATATGGGCATTAGCGCTTGAAGCTGTTGCTAGTTTAATTACCCTTGAAATCACGAGGTAAACATGAGAAGACCTACAATATTTTCAATTCTTCGAGGACTTCAAAGAATAGAAGAGATTTCATGAAAAGGTTAGCTAGCCTGAATACATTTATTTATTTATTTTAAGTTTTATCTTTATATTTACTTACAGGCTGAAAGACGTCGATATATCGATTTATGGGAAGTTACGGTTATATTTAAAGCGCCCAAATGAGGGATATGAAGCAAAAAAATCAAAAATTCTATCGCAGAAGCACCTGACGATACTTTTCTTATGATTAAAGTGACTTTAATTTTCTGTGTGTCAGAGGCAAGCGTAGTGAGGAGCTAAGAAAGTTAAATGTGGAGGATATCGAGGATACCGGCTCTATTTTGGTTGTGATCCTCCATGACACTAAGACAAGGAAGAAGCGTATATTCAACGTTGGCGGAAATGAGAGGAATTAATGAGATTGAGTTGTACACGAGAGATGTAAGCATGCGTCCAAAACATATCGATCACTCAAGATTGTTCATATTTTATATGAACAATAAATGTACAATGCCACATGTGAGGATCCACAGTTTCTACAAGATGCCGAAGAAAATTGCCCATTATTTGAAATAACCCAACCCAGACGGTTACACTGGACACTGTCTGCGTCAAGCGTCAACTACTTTTCTTGCTGAGGGTGGAGCGGATATCAGGAGGCTCAAAAATCATGGAGGATGGCGATCAAACACGACTCCAGAAGAATATATAAAAGAAAGCATTAACAATAAAATGGCGACGTCGAAAATGATTTTTAATCAGCCATCACCGTCAAACAGTGGATGCCAAAAGCCATCAGATGTTGTCCTAGAACGTACTGAACTACAGTTGGTTCCTGCATGTAGGGATTCATCATTGTCTACGTCAAATGGAGGAGTTCATCAGGAGGTTTATCAAAATCGTCATTTAATGACACAGTTAAAACATTGTGCAAGAATAAGTTTTTCTAACGTTAATAGTTGCGCGTTTAATATTTATTCAATAAATATAATTCTTTATAAAGAAATGGTTGCTGCAAGGAAATGTGGTCCATTTCCATTGAGTATCCCAAAAATAAAATTTTCCGGACTAGTCATGAAAAGAGAAGCTATCAAGATTTCAATTTTTATTTTTAACATTAAAACTTGATTCATTGTTTCGGTCGCCTCAGTAACCAGAGCAGTGATGAAATGCACTACTGCATATTTATAGAACATCATTGTCTTAATGTTTTACAACAAATTTTTATTGTAAATGGAGATTTCAGAAAAAAATAGTATACATGATCTCGTCAGTGAAATGTGTTGCCCGACTCGGAGCAATACTCATCACAAATGAGTATTGTATGACTGTTATGTAAACATTTATTTTGTAATCATTACTTTTAACTACACAAACAAACATAACTAAATATATGAACTTTTTTGTTTATGTATTTAATTGAATTTTTGTTCAAATTGGCAATTTACACTTTGTATACGATTACAAAACTTTAAGAGGTTAAGAGCGTACTAATTGGCAATCACTATTTTCCGTCTCAAATAGTATATTAAACAAATGCATCATAATGTATACGAAATGCGCCAAAAGCACGGGCACATAGATATACATTTCTAATGATTTGTATAACAATTTTAGATATATTATTTTATTGAATTTGTATGTTGGCTACACTGATAGCAAACTTTGGTTAGAGCAATGAAAACCTCCAAATTAGCCAATATGAAATGAACTGTAGAATAAAGTTTGCGTTATGCATTATTATCGTTCTGTTTTCACCCATAACTGTAAAATTTATGATACAGAAAAAACACTTTTTGAATCATTTTTACTGTAGAAAGTTAGCGTTTGGTGCAGAACTAAACTTCATTTGCACAGATGATGAAAATTTTAGGTTATTACGCTTTTGATTTCATGTTTTGGAGTAATACTGTTTATACAGGTGGAGCGTAATTAGGCCATTGTATAATTATTAAACGATTATATTTAAGTTTCAAGCAATAAAATGTTTTATTTCCTTTAAAATGTTCACAAAGAAAATTACGTTTTGTACGAAGGTTGTTTCATGCGCACACTATCGCTATATTTTAGTTGTCATTTTTTTTACAGGAAATGGAATACGGATAACAAACATGTTTCTTAGCTACTCATTAAAAGTTATTCTGGTCTGTCAGTTTTAAATGAAAAAAAGTGCAAGTGTAAAACTAACTAAATATTACATTATTATAAAATATATTTTATTTATTTAAGTAGAAAATATATTTTATGCAACACAAATGTTCATTGCACTCGAAGTGTTATCCAACTCTGCCTAAACGCCTCGTTGGACAAACGCACGTCACGTGCAGTAAACACTCACTTTTTGACCTTGTTATATAAACAACTATCATTTGTTACTCAATAGTACACATTACATTAACGTAACTAAACACAAGCTATGTAAAATCGCTTTTACCTTGTAAAAATTTTACAGTTCAACTGCATTAATAGCATGTGTATGCGTGACAATTTCACAGGTAGTAACTCACTGTCGTAGTAGTACTTTAAGCGCGGTTGACGAGATATACTAAGTTCCATAAAAATTGCAACACCTAGAATTTGTAGAACGATTTTATTGAAATTTTTGTGAACGATGTCTTTCATTAGAACAAACAAACAATTAAAATTTGAATAAAATCTGGCTGGTAGTTTTTTTTTTTTTTTTTCCTTTGCACTTAGTAACAATAAATTTGAAGAAATAAACCAATCAGTGTGTAATTAACCGTCAATTTTGCAAATTGTTTGTTCACAATTTTGTTCTGAACTTGGGAACAATGCCAAGAGTACGTCAACATCAATATTTTTCCCAATTGACTGATTTTGAACGTGGCCATATTATTGGCATGAGAGAGGCCTGACTTTCGCTAAGAGAAATTGCTCGTCGTGTAAACCGAAATGTTACAACGGTATTGAGATGTTTGTCCAAATGGTCCGAGAAAGGGGTGCAACGACGTCGCCCTGGACCTGGACGTCTCCGCAGGTCTACAGATCGCGAAGAACGTCGCGTAAGACTTTTAGCCACAAAAGACAAATTTTCAACAACTCGATCGATTGCAAATGATTGGATGAGAGGTGTAGGACCCAGAATATCAATGTCATCTGATTATCGCCGGATAAGGTCTTATGGGTTGCGTTCATATCGTCCATTTTTATGTATTCCTCTTACACCACTTCACCGTCTACGCAGGCTAGAATGGAGCAACGAAAGACTGAATTGGGCGCAAGAATGGAATCGAATTGTGTTTTGTGACGAGTCCCGATTTTGCTTGTGGGCCCATGGTCGTAAGAGGGTCAGACGGATGCGTGGAGAACGTAAAAATTCAACATTTTTTGTGTAACGCAACACAACCCTGACACAAGGAGTGATGATATGGGGTACAATATATTACAGTATCAGATCACCCTTGGTTTTCATTGATGCCAACTTAAACGCCGCTGGTTATATTGCCAATGTACTAGAACCCCTTGCGCTTCCATATCTTCAGTGACTGGAAAACCCCATTTTCAAACAGGATAATGCGCGCCCTCATACGGCAAGGGCTAAAACACGTTTTTTGGAAGAAGCTAACATTGCCGTCCTCCCATGGCCTGCTCGGTCGCCTGATTTGTCGCCCATTTAACATGTATGTGATGAGGTCGGTAGGCGACTGGGTAATTTACCACACCCTCCAGATAACTTACACGATCTCCGGCTACAGATTTAAGAAGCTTGGGTTGATATACCACAGGCAACTATAGATCACTTGATTGATAGCATGTGCCACGCCGTCTAAATGCATTACAGATCGTGGCGGAGCAACTCATTATTGAAAAAATCATTTTTAGTTTTTGTTCTTTTGTTTTCAAATTTTAATCGTTTGTTTGTTCTAATGAAAGACATCGTTGATAAAAATTTCAATAAGATCGTTTAATAAATTCTAGGTGTTGCAATTTTGTGGAAGTCAGTATATTTACAAATGTCAATATAAATAAATTTACATCATAAATTCACATTTTCAATGTAATTTACGAATGAATAACAAATAAAATAGATTACATTATGCGCCTAAGGCATCCACTATAACCTTCTTTCGCCATTAAAAACTTATTTACCATGCTAATAACGTAAATACTATAGCCAATCAAGATCAAATTATTGTTAATTGGGAAATCCTATTAGTTTAGTTTGGTAAGACTAAGTAAACCACTCATCTGATCTGAAGCTGTTATAGTATTATAAGTGCCAACTTTATACACAAATAAGAAATTAAAACGAACAGTTAAGAATCTTGATACCCAATTATACAACCAAACATTACATGTGCATAATTGATTACACATGGTTAAATCTAATGTATATATAACAAATATAAATCAAGCTTTTAAACTCCTGAATTCATGTTTAACAATCGCAGTTAGGGTTTCTACACTGGGGTCTTCAAGAACCTAGCTACGCCACCGAGCAATTATTCGTTCTAAACTATTTGGTGTGAACATTTACAATGTTAAAGTAATAGTAAACAAGCACTCAAAAAGCAACTGCCTTTGTTGGTTGAAAACCAAAATAATAAAAATAATTAATTCGTATTTCTTACCTGGTAAACTTCCCTTGGCGCGGGCCCCCCCACGGGCGGGCTGCTGCCGTGCTGCCCCACGAGCCCCTGCTGCTCCGCCCCGGCCCGCCCGGTTGGCCGCCGCCCCACGGGCCGGGGGCCCACCGGCCCGGCCACGTGCCACCACCCCACGCCCACGGCCAGCCTAATTAATAGTTAATTTTATTATTGCACAAATATTAAAATAAATTTATATTGCATTAAGACAAACACATAAACACTAAACAACATTCACACTTAAATTTAATCGTGCACACCCTATTATGGATACTTTTATTTTCATTTTCGTTAATGTTGGTGGGCACAGATTTGAAAATTTAAAATCTGCCATCCCTTTCTACTACTAACGGATTTCAATGGGTATATGTGATGCACAATAAAAATTTTCAACAATTTTGTTAAATATTCTAATGACCAAAATTGACGTCATTTTCTTTTTTCCCTACATCATAATCATATAAAAGTAAACATATACCCTTATCCAACAAAGATGTAAAAAATTGTTATTTTTATTGCACAATTTTGCACATTGACAGGGTAAAACATGTAGCACGAGAAAGGGATAAGGACAATTTTAAATTGGTCGGGAAGTTACTAACTTAATCAAATTCATGCATGCACTCACAAAGAAATTATCACATTCATATAAAGCACTTAAAAGTTGTGAATGTTTACATCTTAAATTTAACTTAACCTAATCCTAGCTAACCTAACCATTATCCTAGCAAATTAGTACTGTGCCTAGCATAAAAACAAAGCACATTTTCACAAACTTAAAAATGTAAAAACGTGCTTATTAACTATACTCAATGTTCTATCCCTATAATATCCTGTAAGACTAATCTGTATTGTCATTTGGAAATTCATAGTATGTTTTTTTTTAATTTTGAACACTATGAACTTCTAAATAAAATTATTATACCTGTTGTTTCCAAACTTAAATAGTACAGGATTTTGTATAATTAGGAAAAGGTCAAGTAGAAAGGGCTGGAACAAACCTGCGTCCCACTGTTCACTTCATAGTACAGACTGGTAGAATTCAATGCGCTTCCGTCGTCCAGTTCCTAAGTGTCAACATAACATCAGTAGTGTTACTTTGCCTATGGCAACACTTAGCACTGGATCACTTAATGTGAATACGTCAAGTTCGGCGTATAATATGCAATTTCATGTATATTACATGCAGAACTTGTACGCAAATTCTGTTGAATGCGGAAGCTTTTAGAAAAAGGGTTATCCAAAAACATTATATATGAATATATAGACAAAATAAACGGCTTGGCTACACAGCTTGAAGCTGTCTACAGCCAAACAAAGCCAAAAAAAGCAAAGCCTCTAAAAGCACTATTAAGCAAAAAGCAAAGACATAAGCAAGATGCATGGCGGCCCCGAGGGGTCGTCGACAAACATTGCAGTGACACGGACACATGATAAGCTGCGTTCTTCTAGACACTTTGCGGTTAAAGCAAATCAAATGAAATGTTAGTGTCGGCGTGGCGGCGCGGTCCCTCGCCCCACTTTTGGATAACCCTGCAACTAAGAGCTCATCATATCTGAGCCAGTCCTGGCATGCTGGCATCCTGACTCCTCAATCACTTTTCCCGGTGCTGAATAATTTTGAAAGCCTGTTGGCTCAGATATGATGGTTATTTGAGTGTGGCAAGTGTTTTATCAGTTAGTCGACCATGCAAGCGGGTCGGGCAGTTAAGAGGTTAAGTGCGGCTCGGTTAGTGGCAGCTGCGCCAACACTGTGCCACAATCAAACTACCGCATTTTCATCAGAAAAAAAATATTTTGTAAATATAAACAAAAGTCGATTTAAATTTAAAATGCCACCCACCGATTGTGGCTGCCGACCTCTCCCTCGAGCTTGTGGTGGTGCCGGCGGATAATCACAATAGTAATCTTCGTACCGGTAATAGTCATCGTAATAGGGATCACTGTAGCCGCCTCGATAATCCCCATACCCGTAATAGTCGTAATCATAATCTATAAAACACAGAATAATAGTCCCAATTTAGCCAACTTGGTCCAATTTGTATGCCTGGAAGTAGTACTAATAGCATGCCGGGAAAAGAGTCAAGTAAATATTCTTGGCCGAGATTCTAGCTCATACTGAAGAGTTTCCCTACACCATTACCACTGCATGTACTTACCCACTCCTCACTGCAAGCTTAATATAAGGACAAACACAAGTGACAAGAAAGATAGACACATGCATGTTATAAAAGTTGGAGCGCGTGCAATGCTGTACGTTGCCCTTGCCTGCTGGCAGTGCCCCTTGGCCACCAAGGTAGCCACATGCACGCTTTACACTCTCACACTACCTTAATAGCAAGTAATCCAATACAAAAATTGTTATTCCACATTCAAAGCTATATGTTAGTGGAACGAATGTGCGTTGATTATAATTATCTGTTATTTTCAGACCTGCAATGAATTCAAATACAATTACCACAATACCAAAAGTCTATACCTATACACACCAAATCAATATCCATATTTAGAAAATAAAACACACATAAATAATTGTAAACACAAAGCAATGTAGCACACTAGTAATTTTTTGTTGCAAGAAAATGAAATGTTAGTAAAGTTAGAAGGCTTTATCTTTCAATCAAACAAAAAATACTTTTTTTAATAACAATATTCATCAGAAATTGCAGAAAAAAAACTAATAGTCTACCCTGTACCATTTACGTACTAACTACCCTAAACACACAGTATACTTAATCTTTCATTTTTAAATCCTATTATAAGCAATGTCTTTAAAATATCACTGTAAGGCAATTTCTGAGGAAAGGTTTTCAGTCATATTTGTAGTAAAAGGTAGAATAGTTACTTGACCAACAAGCACCCAAAGGACCATATTTTAATATTGAAGAAGGTGCTTAAACACATTTTTAACATGTTCACTATTAACTTACCATAGTCACCACGACCCATCGAACTCCTCATTCCTCCTCCAGGCCTAGGCGCTTGTCCAGGTGGTCCACGCATTGGCATAGCACTACCTGGCATCATGCTATACATAACAATTAAGTTTTTATACATACATAAATCATTAATTATTCTAACTTACCCCCCTCGAACCTGCATCATTTGCATCATCCTTCTCTCTCTCGCACGAAGTATTTCTTCTTTCTTTTTCTTATCGGACGGCGGTTTAGCTAACGATACTTCTATATGTGAACCACCCATTTCTTTACCATCCAAGTCTTCCATTGCCTAAATATTACAGCTTACTTTATCTTTATTTTCACTATATTTATTACACATAAATATGCATTATACCGTAAGAGCGTTTAAATTTCAAACTGGAGTAAATAACCACCATTACAAAATTTTAGTTCAGCAAAAACATGTTTAAATTTAAGATTAAGACTTTCCGAACATTTAACAATTATTAATCACATCATCGTTTAAAACAGATAAGTCTTTTAATGTAACGTCACATACATGAACAAATAAGTTGTTAAAGTCATTAGCCTTAACAGGGCAGCTCATTTTAGAACTCTTGAGTTTTCCTGGTTTGTGTTATAGTTCATAATTTTCTACAAAGTTTTATTTTTATTGAATCCATTAGCTATTGTTTTGTCAGTAGCTTTGATGAATATTCATTGAGCATGTAGTGATAATATTGGTTGTTAATTTTTTTTTGCAACTAAAAATTCATTGTGTTTTAAATCATTCTACATATCGTACAATAATTTTAGATTATCACGAATTTGCGTTAAATCACTACCACTTTACAATAGCATCTCCTCTATAAAAACCTTTTGTTTTAAAAAATGTAATTGTGTATGCATCTAAAATATCCAAAACAATATTAAGTTTATTAATGACATTTTCGAATGGATTGTCAACAGTAATATATTAAGTACATAGTGACTTGCCAATAATACTGGCCAATGGGATGCATGAACACTTGTTGTGAGGAAAATTTGCATGACTGCGAAGCAGGAGTGAAAATCTTCTCAAGCAACAAACTCGAATGCATCCTTAGCCAGTTTTATTCTATATATTTAATTTTAATAATTCATTTGTTGTAGTTACATGCGCTTTTTGGTAACACGAAAATGATTAGTATTATGTAACACTTATCAGTTAATTGAAATGTGATTGGTTCAAAATTAGAAATTTGTGTTATTTCATTGGTTGATTGGGTTAGGTTGACATACGTATGCAATAACCAATAAAATTCCAATACAGGTTACTTAGAATCTTATGAAGAACCCTTCACAAGTGTTTGGTCCAAAGATCCTACCGACAAATTTTTTGGTATTAATATACTTGGCATTTGGGTTTTTGAATGGTGCATTTTTATATTTATATTTTATATAAATCTATACGTTTCGATAACAATTACAGTTATCGTCCTCAGTAAGTGGTGATATTTGTAAGCTATTACTGTTTCTAGAAAACTCTTTTTCATGCAAAATTGTTGACCATTTTAAATACTCTTACCATATTACAGCAAATAATTTTGAATAGTTCCCTTTTATTGCTAAAACATATCCATCCTTAGTTATATTTACCACATCAAATTAATTACTTTGAATATGTTTATTTGAATTTAACAATTTGTATCTCATATTAAAGTAACTCGTGATTATACAATTCAGGTTGTTTCCGTGGTTTTACCGAACAAAAGTTATCTTGATAAAACTATCAATTAAATTTTAAACAATTAGGATGAGAACGATGACGAAATTGATAGTTTGTGATAGAAATTCCAATATTGATTATAAACAATAAGTTCGTAACTGCAAATTCTAAGTAACTATTAAAATTGTTAAATGTTAAATCAAAATAACACCAAGTTTATAATACTGCAATGTTACACTACTGATAACTGTTACTAATGACCATTATATTTAATTAATAATTAAGCATTGACAATTCCCGGAAAACTAATATCAATATTTTGGATTTGTAGATTTACTCAACAATTAGTCATATGTACTCATAAGGACGGCTGAGAAAACATTACTGGAGAGGACGGTTTTCTTATTACTTTGTGGTATTTAAGTGATACTGAAACTTTCAGATCGGTTCAACACATAGATGTTTAAAAAGTCCTCAAATTTCTTCTTTCTATAAGGGGAACCATCATTAAGTGACCAGATAATGAAGAAGCTGATATTATACCAGAGGGTTATAGACAGAAAAATTAATTTACAGATATAATTGGATGTATCGATGGCAGTCACATTGAAATTCCTAAACCTTTTAAAGACCAAAATGCTCATATAAATAGAAAAGGCTATCATAGTTTATTACTACAAATGATATGTGATCATGGAAAAAAATTTATTGATGTTTTTCACGGAGAGCCAGGATCTCTACATGATGCCAGATTACTCCGCAAGCCAAATATTTATACCAAGTTACTTGGCAACCCTGGTTTTATCGGAGATAAAATAATACTAGGAGATTCTGCCTACCCTAATCTTCATTGGTTACTTACACCTTTTAAAGATTACGGAAATCTAAGTCGAGAACAAAGACAATTTTATTATAAAATATCATTAACCAGAGTAGTTGTGGAGAACGTGTTAGGTTTATTGAAGGGAAGATTTAGAAGATAGGACAATATAGACAAAACCACTTGTGTGGAAATTATAATGGGTTGTTGTGTGCTACATAATCTTTGTATAAAGACAAAAGATTTCATTGATTCAATCGCAACTGATTGTGAACAACCACCACATATTATGTATAATAATAATTTGAATGCTTATTTTGTACCTAATGTAAATAAACAACAACAATTGTTTGACTCAATGTTTAATACCAATGGAGTAAATTAAATAATTTGAAATAAAACTATTTTGCAAGAAACCTCTCTAATAGTTCAATTTTTTTTTTTCTATTTCAATTTTTTCTCTTGCAATTTTCATTTTTTCTTCATGACGTTTTTGTTTTATTTCTGATTCCTCTTTTTGAAAATCTAAATATTCTCTTTTTAAATGCCTTTTCTTTGCTGATCCTGTAATTAAATTAGTTTCGTTGTTAGGTGGTTCAGGTTTAACACTGGAACTAGGATCCTCGCTGATTGTGTTTTTGGAATGTAACGAGCGGTTGCAAGAATTGGAAGGATTATTTCCCAAAATTTCATCTAATTGTTCGTAAAACATAAACCATGATGGTGCCCTTCCACTTTTTGATTTTATACCTTTCGCTTTACGGTAGCATTTATTTAAACTATTCCATTTATTCTGAACCATTGTAGGGGAAAAATTTCTAAACCCATTACTTTCAAGGTCGTTCGAAACATTTTCAAAAATGTGGTTTCGTTTTTTTGGATGATTAAAATCTTCCATATGAGTTCCCATTGATTCTAAAACCTGTTCATATTGCCAGTTATAATTAAGTTTTTGTATTTCTTCTACTTCAACTTCATCTGGTAAGTTTTTCGCATTTTGAAGGAAGATATTTAAATATTCATAGTCTAAAAAACAAATTTACATGTAGGTAACATAATATATATTGTAATTGATCTAACAATATCTGCTAAATGCTTTGTACATATTTCCTATGTAGTTAGCAGTTATTGTCGTTCACGAATAATATGCAGATTTTTGTTATTGTCTTTTACCTTCTATAGCACATAATCTTCTTCATTTTTTAATTGCAACATGTATTTTACTCCACTTTCAGGATCTGTGATTTCAAGAGTAAACTGATTAGCTTCTTGCATGGTAAATCTGGCACATCAACACAAAGCAACAGGTTATAAACAAATTTCTAACCTCAAATACTAAAATGAGGCTTGACGACCACTTATTTGCTTGGTTTCGAGGGGTAGGGGGAAACTTGTTTCAGGTGGCTCGTGGCTTTATGCTCGAGAAAGCAAACCGTCACGCCCGTAGGCGCTCTAAGCTGCTGCGGTAGGTGCATAGATAAACCCCTTTATCTATGGGTAGGTGAATGGAAAACAGCTATTGATGGCAGTAGCAGTTACCGTATAATTTATTGGATTTTATTTGTTGTTAGGTTATGTATTTAGATTGTTTTTATATTTTTACTAATAAACAACTCCAAGTCATACCATGAAAGTTCACGACCATTCTGCCCAGCATAATGAAATTTGAATTGTTTTTCAATTCTTATTAGTGTACGAAAAAAGTTAAATTTTCCGTTGTTTTAATAAATATTGTTTTAATGTCATGCTTCCTTGGATATTCTGTTGTTATTTGATTAAGATTTAATCAAGATTTTAACACAAACGTTCATTAAAGATTATAAAACCTTGTACTGTTCAGAGAAAGAAGTACAGAGCCACGTTATTGTTGATGTGTAATTTCACAAAACTACTACATCATGTAAAAACGTCCATTACTGCCAAAATAGTTATTTATATCATTAAATTAGAAACGATGGTTTTGGGAATTGCAAAATTGCAACATGGAATATTCGCATAAAAGTTTCTGGACATGGGATACACCAATTTTTTAGACTGACGTTATTAATTCTTAAAAAATATTTTTGAAAATTGTTTGTCAACACTAAGTTACATTTGCAGCAACTGAACATTAATGTGCCAAGCAGGTCTAATACGTATGACTGCTGTTAGCAAATATTCATGTATAAGAAATCAGTAGTACCAAACTACATATTTTCAAGTTTTATCGGCCTACGCCTGAAATAATGGGTTTCTGAATATTAACCTAATAGTACTCCTAAATTAGTTTCAATCACTGGCGGACCAAGGGGGGGGCGGCAGGGGCGGTCCGCCCCGGACCCACACCTAAGGGGGGCCCAAGTTTCGCAAGTGTTCCATCAAGTGTAACCTGTTTCGGCACTTTAGAAAAATTATATTCATTCTTTTCCGTTTCTACCCATAGATGGGAAATACTAATACAAAAGGTTGGGAAAACTTAAAAAGATTGTCTGATACACGGTGGAGTGCTCATCATGATTCCGTTAAAGCTGTCAGACAAAATATAGAACAACTGGTCCTTACGTTGGAAGAAATGTGTAATCCCTCGAAAGAGAACTTGGATACTAGGTCTGCAGCAAGCGTACTACTTCCTGCAATATGTGACTTCACATTCTTATGCTACTTGGAGTTCTGGAATATGATTTTGGAAGAAATATTTACAAACACCTCAAATCATACTTGACATGGGTTTGACAAAAATGAAGGCACTGCAGTTGTTTCTTGTCGAGGAAAGAAATTCGCTGGTCAATAAGGCTATACAATTTGGCACGCAAAAATGTGGAGAAATGGGAATAGATATTGAGACGTGGCAGGCGAAAAGTAAAAAAGAATCTACCCGGAGAAATATCCGATGGCGCCGGCTTAACTTTACAAGAGGAGCTTCGCAGGTCTATGTTCCAGTGCATGGATCGATTTATTCAAGAATTGGCTGCAAGATCCACTGCTATGGAAAACATATCTAGCACCTTCCATATTGTACAACCAAAACTCCTGATAAAAGCATCTGAAAATGAACTTGAACAGGCCAAAGAAAAGCTCAACCTAGTCTACGGTGACTTTGACAAGGAAGAAGTATACAAAGAAGTCTACAGATTGCGCAACTAATACTGCAACAGAGGAAGCTGCTTCATGGACCGCTAAAAAAGTTTTTGAATTTATTATTAAATGGGACTTTACTGAATCCATACCCAACCTATGTCTAATCCTTCAGTATTTCCTAACAATTAGTGTATCAGTGGCGTTATGCGAAAGAAGTTTTTCAAAACTTAAACTAATCAAAAATTATCTTAGATCGACCATGACTGAAGAACGACTTACCAGTCTGGCTATTTTGTCCATAGAAAGAAAAGTAGCGTCGGTTTTGGATTTTGATGACGTAATTAATAAATTTAGTGTAATAAAAGCCAGAAAACATAATTTGAAATTAGTATAATTTTAATTACTTGTCTAGTGTCATTGCTTATTTTTCACTTGTAAATCTGTTTATAACGTGGTAAAAATATTGATTAAAATTTGATTTTCCATCTACATTGTGCTTAATTCGGTAAATATTTAAATCTGGAGGGCGTCAGGGGGCCCAAAATTAAAGATCGCCCCGGGCTTCAAAAAGTCTTAGACCGCCGCTGGTTTCAATGAATTGCTTTTTAGAATGAAACTTTTTTCTTATACGCAATATTAGTAATGGGAGAAATTCCTTCACCGGCGCTGTTGACATAAAACTTCCATCCACCTCCCAACACTATTAATGTATTAACTCATACTACTAAAAAACCCATGTCTGGCTTCGTACAGGTTGATAAAGTCTATGCTGATCACTTACTTTAAAAACGTAATTGTTTGTTTAATTGTCGTATATTCTACATTGATCAATCATATTGCCACATGAAATACAACATTTACGAGCCAACAGAAAAAAACGTCCCATTTACAGGATAATTTACACAAACTGCAGCTATAATACAAAATAGAAAATTTAAGTTTTGAATTTATTTTGAATAAAGGAATTATAACATTTAACATTATATTAAAAAAAAAACAAAAATGCAAACTGCGGGTGGTCAAATGGTTACAGTGCACACCTCAGCAGGGCGGGTTCAAACGTGGTCGGAGTAGCCGTTCTTCTAAAAGCGAAGGCACTCCTCGGATAGGAAGTAAAACTGTAGATCGTGTCAAGACGATGTTTGGCACGTTAAAGATCCCTTGTTAAAGAGGGATTTCGTTTCATAGGCCAAAATTCTACTGACCGATAGGGCTAATAACCCTTAATAGTTGCACATAGATGCTTAACATTTCCATTAGTATCTAGATCTTGGCGCTCAAATACAAATACAATAATCCAAGAATATAAAAACATCAAAATTAATTAAACAATCGTCTAGATACACAAAATATCTGAAGAAATGAATTGCAAGACAAGAAAGAAATGGCAAATGATATTATGGCAACTACTTTGCAGAGTCCACAAGATGATAGTGTGCCAGTTACAAATACCATTTTATTGTAATCTTTAGTCAAGCTGACAAATTGAATGTCAACTGTAACACATAAATGGAAAGGTTTATTATCTATAGTTATAGGCAATTCCACGAAAAAAAAGATGCACATCATAAATTTATTTAGCTAGTTCCAACAAATTATTCATGCTACTATTTCGTATGTTCCCATGACTAGCAAGGAGATAGAAACAATCTAAAACGTTGGGACTACTTACATAAATTAATGACTTGCAACTGAGCGTACATGAAATTTCCTATATATAACACTTTTGTGTTTATGTATCAAATGCAAGCATATCCGATTTAAAAAAAAAACGTATTATAAACCTTTGCAGTGAATTACCCTTTTTGAAACTCATTTTGTTTATTTTCCTAGATCGTGCCGTACCTCGACAACTAAATTCAACATTTAGTCTTAAAAAATTCAACTTCACAAATTACTATTATTTGTGTAAAAGTTTATTTATTAACTTGTTCAGATATTCTGTATGAATGGCTGATTAACTAATCTGGACTTTAAGTAACCTTTGTTAAAATATAATTTGAATCAAGATTCATTTTATACACTTACCACGTTCATTATATGAATATATTATAACCTTATTCAATAGATTAAGTTTTCATCGAATTTGTTCTAAGTGTTCTTTGTTATCAATTAACAATTAAATTCATCATTTTTAAATTTCTTCAATCTTTTGAACATTTTGTGCTTCAAATAAGATCAGTCTAGCGTTAATTCTATCATAAAACTTAAATTAATTCTTGTAGAAATAGCTATTATATAATTCATAAAGAACATTATTAAAAAATGGAATTAATGTTAATGTCATTAAAAATATGGAAGTATATTTATTTCATTTTAAAGCGGCAGTCCAGCTATACACGTACGCAATAATTTTCAGTAGTCTAGTCACCTTTACATTAGTCCACTATTCATAGCAAGAACATCAAATGAGAGAGCAACATATAACTTTATATATTATGTAAATTTTTTTTGTTTTAGTTCAAATTTAATTTTAATAAGAAGTACTTCTTCCTGATGATATAATAGTATATTAAGTATTAAGAACAGAACCCTTAAAGTTTGTGATGTTTATACTACTTTTTGTTCGATCAGTCTGTTTTTAATTCTTTGGTTTTTTTTATGCTTTGAATACTTGTCCAGTGCAATTAGGTTTACATCTCTGAACCCATTTATAATGAATCGATTTCAATGATTTTTATATTCTCATATACGATACGAAGTATAGTAAAGGGAAGGTATTGCAATCATGAAAAAATTCGACCTAGAGAATTTGCCAGATCTTCACGTTTTGAGGGTCTCTGAATCCATTTTGGCATACCATCTGTGTGTCTGCATGTAAACACTATAGCGGTCAGACCGTTTGAGCTGGAGTGATGAAATGTGGCATGTGGCTATTATGGCAAAATCATGGATCCGTATCAACTTTTGGGACATATAAGATCACCAGAAATACCTGTTAACCTATACAGTTTTCAAATTGTTTCAAGTAAACTCTAGTCGTTTAGATGGAGATATTAAATTGAAACTTCTCCCATTCATGTAAGATACCAAAAAAGTATTCGAGTATTAAATAGTAGTGGGAATATCAACATATTATTTCCTTCTTCAGAAATGTAAGTCTTACAAGAAATTAAACATTGAGATCATCTACAAATGTAAAGAAACTATGGTTATGTTATATTAAGCTATTACTACATAACTTACCAAAAAACAGTACGAATAAGTGCTTAACGTAGATTATGTTAATAAAGTAATATTAATAAAAATAGTTATGTTCAATATTAATGACAACGGAAAAAGTAAAATTCTTGATTTTTGTTGTTCAACGTTGCGGTCCTAAAAATTGGTAAGAGAATTTTCAATTTTCGTACAACACTAAAAAGTTATTATAATAATTTAATATTATTCAAGTTGCTTTGGTATGTGTGAATCCTTGCAATATTGCAGGTTCACATTCCAGTAATATAAGTAATTTGATTGTAATCTCATTATATTTAGAATTTACAGCAGTTCTACATACATAAAGACAAAATTTACATCGATTGTGGCTTGAACCTTGAAGGTGCAGATGGTTAGCGCGGTACTCTAGCAAAGTACAGGTCATAGGTTCAAATCCTACTCGAGGTAAATTTTTTTATTTATGTATTTAATAAAATTAATAATAATTTTTAATAACACTAAAAAGTATTTAATATATTATTACTGTAACAGCAGGATGCTTAAGGACCCCCATATTATCCAAAGTAACAAATGATTAATTGAAATTTTAGTAATAAATGACAATTTTATTAAGAACGTGTCAGCAAATAGTGTTGTCAGAATAAAAGTGAAAGATTCCTACTAAGGAATAAGGTAACCAATCTAATACTATGAATACACTATTATATTTAATTATTTAAAAAAATACTATTCATTTTTGATTAAGTTAAAATATGTTACTTAAGTTATTGACATCAGTTATGTGGTTAACGGTATTAAACTTTTGAGTATAAAAAGTTTCAATAAATCATCTGTTGTGCAAGTTGTTCTCATAAGCTAAAATTTTCTTATCGTTGAAATCAAAATTATAGCTAAACTGAAAATGATGATTACTGAGCGCAGTGTCGTAACGTTTGTTTTTAATTGAGTAAATATGTTGTGAAATTCATCTTTTAATTAATTGTGAGGTTTGTCCGACGTAAGATTTAGAATAGTTTTTACAATCAATTTTATACACTAGGTTAGATTTATCATCAATTGGTACTTCAGCTTTAAGTTTAGTGTGAGTTATAGACAGTATTGAAATTTTTGAAAGTGATATGGTTTTTAAATTGTATTTTACCAACGATAATTTTTCTGATATTTGTTGTAACATTTGGAACGTATGGCAGGGCAAAATATTTTTTTGTAGCATTACCATCTTTGTTCTTAAATTTGTGTTTGTTAAATGTCCAATGAATTCATTGTCAACCAAAGTGTGTACACTTATTTTGAAATTAATGTGGTTTAACCATCAAAGTTGAGGTATTGTTCAGACGATATTGTTTTGGTGTACCAATTGGTAATAATCTTTTGTACGTTATTAATTAGAGTTAAATCTAAGAAGTTAAGTTATTGATTGTTTTCAATTTCAACAGTAATTTGTATTCTAGGGTGAAAATTATTGAAATGATTTAACTAATACATTTATCAGTAGCACACAGTTGTCAACATATCTTTTGTAGGAATGAATTTTGTTATTCCAGAAATGGTTATGATATAGACCTAGCATAATATGTTTTTACATAAAAGAATAGGAAATAACATATTTTGGCGATTTATTTGAATTATTCATATTGTTGACTTTATTACCTGATAATGCATATTTTAGAAGTTTTGAGAAAAGTTTCTTAACACTTTCACTGCCGACCAATGAGACTGGCTTACCTGGGGGACCAATGTTTTTTTTTCACAGCTGACAGAACGCGGGAGACGCGTTGTTGGCATATCACCACAGTCACAAGAACGCGGGAGCCGCGTTGCCGGCAGTGAACGTATTAAACAGTACAATAGGAACTGCATTTAAAGGGATTAAAATAAATTGTTGAACAATTGAGACGTAGAAAGTGGTATTTCCAGGTATAAGGGATGTAACAATGATACAAATAACCCCATTCATTATTTAAAATTTTGGTGAATCACTAATTCCTTCATCTAAACAATCAATCATAAGTGGTAGAACAGGCCAAGCTGGTTTCAATGGCATGTTCAAATTAGAAACAGTATATTCTCAATATTGTGACAAACACCACATAATCCGCCGGTGCGTAGAAGTAAATCAAGCTTAATGGAAGTATGGCGTAAAGATTTTCCAGGCGATTTTACAACTGATGAATTTATTATGTTTTGTAAACATTGTGAAAAAAATATACCGTGCGAAAAACGATCACAAATAGTACAACACACAAAAACTGCAGGACATATTCAAACAAAAAATGAAAAAAAATCATCAAAACAATTACTAATTTCGCAATCATTACAATCTTCTGCATCTACAAAAAACTCACTGGCAAGTGAATTGTGTGAACTTTTAATAACATGCAACATTCCATTTAATAAATTAAATAATGAGTGCTTTAAGAATTTTATAAAAAAACACTGTTGTAAAAATGGAGATAGTGTGCCTAGTGAATCAACAGTGCGAAAGAACTGCGTTGGTACCCTTTTTAATAAAGTATTAGAAAATATTAAAGTGGCTATTGGGAATAATTATGTGTGGACTTCCGCTGACGAAACTACCGATGCATGTGGCAGGTACATAGTAAATTTATTAATAGGAAAATTATCTAAGGAATGTGCTTCAAAACCTTACCTAATTGCATGTAAGCCTTTGAAAGAAGTAAACCATTCAACTATGGCTCGTTTCATCAATACTGCATTATGTGAAAATTTTTAGTACTGATCTAGCAGATAAAGTTGTTGTGTTCCTTTCTGATGCTGCTCCATACATTGTTAAAGCCGGTGCATCTTTGAAAATATTTTATCCTAATTTACTCCATATTACATGCATAGCTCACGGATTGCATAGACTAGCGGAATTAATACGTGCTGATTATACCAATGTAAATAGTAATTTCAAATGTAAAAAAGATTTTTATAAAAGCGCCATCGCGAGTGCACAAGTATAAAACAACCTTTTCTAATTTATCACTTCCTCCCCAACCTATTATTATCACTTCCTCCCCAACCTATTATTACACGGTGGGGGTCATCGTTAAATGCTGCAATTTTTTATGCAAATAATTTCGACAGCATTTTTAATTTTGTAAAAAATTTAGATGAAAATGATGCACAATCTATTTTGGCAAGCAAAGAAGTTTTTAAAAACAAAACCCTTATAAAAGATTTAACCATAATCAACACCCATAATTAAATCAATTACAATTTTTGAAAAGCAAGGGCAAATAATATCGAGGCTATACCAAGTAAGTTGATTTCCTCAAAACTAAAAAGTAAGTTTGAGAACATATTAAATAAAAATCCAGATTTAAACACAATGAAGAAAATTAACGAATTTATTAATGGTGCTGGTGAAAATTTAGACACATCAATTCCAAGTGATGCCTATCCTCATCTTAAATTTTGTCCACTAACTTCGGTAGATGTAGAACGCACTTTTTCCGCGAACAAATTATTATTAAATGATAAACGTCAAAGTCTGACTCCAGAAAATATTGAAAAATTTTAATTGTATACTGTTACAAAAATTATAGTTTAGATTAAGGCAATATGGATGTAATTTTTGTGTAAATATCCAAATAAAGGTGTTAAAATATTGGTATTACTAGTATTTCTGGTTTAAGCATAATTAGTATTAATTACCAACTTTAACCGAATATTTGTGCACTTTTTACTGCATAAATATGCGCATATAATTCGTTTTTGATAATGTGTATTATCCTAGGTCTAGCTTATGAACAATTTGGTTTTCAGTATGTTCCATTACTAAATTAGCAATAGCTGACCATAAGGGGCTGCCCATAGCGGTATCAAACGTTTGTTTATAGTACATGTTTTTATATTGGAAATAAGGTGCATTGAGTATCAATTCCACAACTTTAACAAAATTGTCAGACAAGGTTAGTAAATTTGGAAATATATGCTCTTCCAGATTCTGGAGGAATATTAGTAAATAATGATTGAACGTCTAAACTTATAAGTTTGAAATTATTTGGAATGCAATGATTTTTAATAAATTTATAGAACGACCAAGAGTTTTGTGTGGAAAGGAGATTTTCCTATTACATTTTTTTAAATTTTTGTTAAAAATTTTAAAGTTTATATGTTTGAGACTGCATGTTACTTACCACTTAAGTCTAAGTAGTATATTAGCCTTATGTAATTTAGGTAGTCCGTAAATTTTGAGTGGTACTGAATTTTTACTTTCTAATTTTTTGCAAGTATACTCATCAATCTGATTTTCATTTTTACACTTTTGGATTACCTCATTAATACTTTTTTCAATTTTATTGGTAGGATCATGATTTAGTTTGGTGTATGTAGCTGTATCGTTAAGTAATGGCAGCATTAATTTTCAATGGGGTAATCTTTTTAGCTTATGGCATTAGAAATTCAACAAAAAAAAACATCATTCATTATAGCGGGGTCCATCATTTTTCGTTTATAATGCCTAATTGCACTGGACTATACTCAACTAAATGAGAAGCTCTAGGGATTTAGCAGTATACAAATATTAGATGTCATTTATAAATAAACGGGTTCTACTTATTTTCACTTACCCTTCTACCGTAAGCAAATCACTTACACGTCATGTTTGCTTTTAACAATAATAGGATCCAATTAGGAAAGGTAAAGTCAACATACTGATCTAAATGTGTACATGGTAAATTGATAAACACACATCAGACGAAAAATCATACAGCAATCGTGGAAAATAATTCACAAAACAGAAAGTGAATTAATGAAATACCTGTAATTATTGCTATTTATTGACTTTAAACGGATGGTGTACACACAAATAAAACAATTTAGTTTTTTCTAGCTGCAACCATGACAAATAAAGAATAGTAATACTGTAATGTAATTTATACCACTTATAAGAGTCCAACAAACTATTTCATTTAAACTCAAGTAAAGGTATGAATTAACTTTTGTACATTTTTTTCAGTGATGCACAATGTTTATCGTTACTATGAGGGATTTTCAAGTACGCCACACCGACGTCACAAGCTCCTCCTTTAACAGCTGATCTTGGACAACTTGTGTTAGCGTTTCACAGGAACCTACGTGTTTTGCTGTGATTTTTGAGTGTTTCCTCCGGAAAATATCGTGATAAATGACTTGTAGTGTTAGTATATAATGTTAAGATATTTCATAGTTAATTAGTGAACATTATTAGTGTATCTTATAGTCGGGTGAGATGCCTTTACAACATTGCCATAGTAATATGTAAGTATTTTGTTACTTGCTTTAATAAAGTAAAGCCCATGTGAAATTTGGTAAATTCCAGAACAAATGGCTTTAAGTGATTCCACCATCTGCTTGTGAAATATAAGATATCAAGCCTGCTGGTGTTATCCCTATGAGAACTTTGATAGAGTTATAATGTTTATAGGTAGACCAAGTTGTGCACTTTATTTCCAATTTTTTTGTCTTTTGCAATTTAATTTCAAAGCAATCTATAATTATGGTGATTCTATTGCCAAATGCCTGTTTAAAACAAGGTGGCGTTGCTTTTATTAATTTTTCTCTTTAAGGCCATAGAATAAATTTACATAGTCGAAAGTACATTACATTTAGTGTCGAATAGAAAATACTAGAAATAGTTGAGATACTAACATCAAATGTATAAGAATACAAAGTGAAATCTAAATTTAACCTAATTTAAATTAACACCATCAAAAAAAAGTGAACTTATTTGTAAAAACTGCTTGTGGTGCTATTTTGATATAAGGTTCAATTAATTTTGTAAATATTATATTGAAAGCTTTGTATTCCAGTGCAGTAACGAATCTATAACATACACATTTTAATATATCATAGCCAAAAGAGTCTTATCTTGAATGTAATTCTTTAATTTGACAAGTTTGATGACAACTAACCTAAACATCGCACGAAATATGTAGGATAATTGTTCACTTCATTCACGTATTTATGGTTAATTGTATCAATACAATCGTCATCTACAAGTATTAGCACAGAAACATTTTCACCGCCTACGATTTTCGATAAAATTGTCAGAAAACAATCACATTCCATAAGAACGTGTGTTAAAGTTGTCCAACATCAGGCAAGGTCACACGTTGTGACGTCACTTGAAAATACCTAATACAGGGTGTATCATAACAACCAATCTATCGATTTACGAAATAGTAGAAGCTTTAAAATTAGAAAAATTTGGAAGAATGTACATGACACTAAATCAATTTTGGTCATTTATTTTATACGAATTGTCCAAAAAATGTTTCTAACATCATGTCATGTCAAAAATTACAGTCCATTGTTTTAAATAGAAATTGTGATATTTGAACTCAGTTTTCTGTTAAAATCCCTAAATCTACAATGGATATTTTCCTAAATATTTCAAAAAAACGTAATATCGTTTTGGAAAACTTCAAAGACCAATTTGAAGAACAATCATGGTGGTCATGGTTGTTTGGCAAATGTCAGTTAAAGTGCAACTAAAAATGTAGGGGCATCTTATTTATAGTCACAAATACTATTTCAATTTATTTATTATTTACAGAAAGTGTAACAAAGTGATGACAAGATTGCAACAGTATTGCAATTTCGATTTTGTCATTAAAAGTGATTGGTTTCATTTTCTGTTGACTGATCCCAAATTCTTTGAGTTTTGAATTGTTTGTTATGGCATTCACTAATAGTTTCAATTTTTCAGGATATCTGGTAGCAAATGTATCACAAGCTCGTTACTACTTTGTTACTTCTCAGTTAATAACAAATAAATTGTAATAATCTTAGTATCAATCATTAATATGCACCGGCACTTTAAATCATACTTGAATTGACATTTGCCAAATAACTACCACCAACGTGATTGTCTTACTCCTAAAGTTTTTCATAATAAAATTACTTTTTTTTTTAATATTTTGAAAGCTATGCATTGTATGTGCAGGAGTTTTAACAGAGTGTCCCTTTTTTTTAATGCGGAGTACAAATATGACAAAAGAATTACGTATATCCATTTAAAAAATAGCTTTTTCGATATCCATATTAGAAACATTTCTTTCAAGCACTTTGTATCAAAAACGGTCTAAATTAATTTAGTACTGCTTACATTCCGGCTTCTACACATTATAAGAAAAATAATGAATTGCTTACTAAAAAATGCAGTGTATTAAAAGGTCTGCAAGTGTCTTTTTACCAAAAATCTATATTAATAAAAGGCTTTATCCTCACTCACTCATGTAGGTGCACACCAAGGGAGGATTTTTTTAAAGCTAAGGGGTAGAAATTAAGGGTTGAAAAAATAGGCCTTTTCGTAAATCTGGACAGTTGGTGATCTGAAAATCAGGGAGTCTCATTAATAATTGAACAGGCCCATATTTCACCGTTATTTGAAATTTTACCTCAGGGAGGTAAAATCGGATTTCAAAGGGAGATGGATTGTTTAAACAAAGTGAATATATCTTAAAAGTCGTTAAACCCAGAAACATTGATATCTAGATGTTCCTTAACACATTCGCTGACATGAGAATCACCAGTGACCCTCAAAAATATTTCCCTTCTGTGCCGTGAGGATCACATGTGTTTCACAGTACACCTCTTGCTTTATGACGGGCCTCTTATCCTGGCACCACAATGAATGGCTAGATTATGTTTTACGACACTCTGGGAATGGTATATTTTCGATTTTTGTCATAAGGTAGCATGATTTAATGTAATTTAGATATTAGTCGTCAGTTGAACAAGTCGAAAGTCTGTGTCGATTTTATGCCATTTTAGTGCTACAAGATCTGCCGAATAAATTAATAAATATACGAAAGCTTGCTGGTAAGTACACAATTTATTTAGTTTAGTATATTACTTTTAATAGGCTGAAATAATAAAAATTCAGTAAAAAATTATAGCTAGTTAGACCTAACCTCTAAATATTTGTTCCAAATAAGAGTGCGTTCGAGAATTTGCGGTCAAGCAGTTTCCGTAAAAATGTTTTCTATGAAGAGAAATCGTACGTAAACGTGGTTTTTCCTTTTTTTTAGTTTGCATATATATTTACAGGGTGACACAAGAAATTAGATTTGAATATTCTCTTGATATTTCGTATTTTATTTTTTACTTGTAATTGACTACAAATTCTATCAATTTTTAGTTTATAATGAATTCTGGTGCAAGCGTAAGCAGAATAAGGCCTAAAATAAAATTGAGTCAGGGTGTCCGTAACAAATTTCTCAATGATGAGGATTTAGCAAAAATGTTGAATGAAAGTGATGAAGATCCATTTTTTTGTTCCGGATCAGACTATGAGTTGTCACAAAGTGATTTGGATGGTAGTTCTTCTGACAGCGATGGTTCAGGACAAGAAAACGAGGCCACGTTAACAACAACAAATGCATTAGAACTGGAAGAAGGGACGTACACAGATTACACACTTTCAGATTGGTATAATGTCGACTGTACCCATATACATCATAAAATTCAATTTATAGGCACTGAATCATACAACTTTGATACAATATACCCAACAAATAAGAGCAATCTTACCCCACTAGACGTATTTAGAAAACTAACAGATAATGCAACTTTAGAACTTATTGCTAGGGAAACAAATATATATGTGCAACAAATAAAGAATAGCAAGATACACTGTAGGTCCTCGAGGTTACATACTTGGAAATATACTGATACAGACGAAATCCTAAAATTTTTTGGCATTATCTTATATATGGGCATTGTCAAATATGCAAAGATAGCAGATTATTGGAGCGGTTCTCCATTGTATCAAAACTCACTTGTTTAAAAAATTATGAGTCGAAATAGGTTCCAATTATTGTTAAGATGTATCCATTTCGCAAATATCGCAGCTGCCGAACCGAATGAGCGTCTTCTCAAGATAAAGGGCCTTTTCAAAACAGTTCAAAATAATTTTTATCAGCAGTGCATTCCAGGAGAATTTCTGGTGGTAGATGAATCTAAGCGACATAAATACGGAATAAAATTATTTAAATTGTGCAATACGTCAGGTTACACACTCAATATGCAAATATATACAGGGCACACGCTTACCAAAGGACAAGGATTAGCTGAAAAAGTAGTCTTTGATTTAACAGAGAGGTATTTAGATGAAGGAAGAACAATTGTTACAGACAATTATTATACTTCTGTAAAATTGGCCAAAGCTCTATTGCAAAGAAAATCCCATCTTTTAGGCATTCTAAGAAAGAATCGAAAAGGGATTCCAAAAGAAATCGTACGCAGTAAATTGAAGGTTGGTGAAATATGTGGTAAAGAGAGTGCCGATGGTATTATCGTTGCTAAATGGCGAGATAAGAGAGACATATTTTTTATGTACAAAAAAAAGCATAGACATTAAAGCTACAGGGAAGCATGATAGAAGGGGAATCGAAATTAAAAGACCAGAGGCAGTCAATGAATTTAATAAGGGTAAAGATGGCGTCGACGTGTCGGATGAGAAGGCAAATTACTTCTCCCCTCTAAGAAAAACATTTAAATGGTATCATAAGGCAGCGTTTGAATTATTATTCAACACTGCTGTTATAAATGCTTCTATTATACTCAATGCCCACAATAAAAAAATATACCCATTATAGAATTTCGGGAAAAAACAAAGGAAAAACATTCTCTTACAAATAACCACGAAAGGGACGAGAAGAATAGGAAGAAACGAAAAAGGTGTGCTGAATGTTACAGAAAGAGCGGTGAGGCGGATGAAAGAACTGCAGCTCAAAAGGGAGCAAAATTGGTTTTGACACTGTGTTAAATGTAAAAAATTCCTCTGCATTACGTGTTTTGCTAATACGGACTAAATACTTTAGTTATAAGTTGCTATTGTTATAAAATATCTCGATATCACCGGTGATACTCATAGTACATTAAGTATAACAAGGGTGTCATGAGATCACCGGTGATCTCAAAGTGTCAAGAAAAAAAATCTTCATTTTGTTTACTTTCGTTATATTTGTAACGTCTTCTTATCAAAAAATTAACTTTTATAGCATTTTAATATTTGGCAGCTGAGTGATTCCATACTCGCTCTTATGGTGGCAGCGAATGTGTTAAGAAATAAAAGAACACGTGTTAACTTTTCCCTAAAATCATCCCCTATCAAGGGAGGGATGAACAAGGAAGCAAATTAAGTTGTCTGAACCAAGTATACTTGTATTGAAGTATCATGAGGATGTAAAATAGTTGACAAAAACAGGGAAAGACAATTATAAAACTAATCATCCCTCAAGGGTAGTTTTGGGGTTGAACGTTCAAAATATAGTAAAATATCATGTTTGGTATCACAACCAAAATAAAGAGCATTAAGGAATTTACGAAGTCAGTGCGAAAAAGGAGGAAATGGGGTAAAATGAGGATTTTTAGGTTCCTCGAGACTTATAGATCTTTGAAATTCAAATTAAACATGATTTCTGGATTATGTTTAGAAGGCGTTTGAAAATCAACATCAGAGGGTGGGCATAGGGGCTGAAATTCAACGCCCAGGCCAGGCCGTTCGACCTAGAAACTTCAAAATTGGGCAACGTTCCCGTATAAATAGGTAGACCACAGCTGCAAAGCACGGGTATTTTGTTAGTTTGAAATAATTTGAAAACTGTTGACGTTAAGCATATGACATGCTATACAAAATACGTTTGTTTGTCTCTATCTAAATATCCATTAAATAGTGGGTTCCTTTTAAATTAGGCAAGTTGGGTTGTCTTTTGGTATGGAAGTGCGATCATTTTGAAAATATTTCCCCCATTGACATTAGCATACTACCAAAAATTCAGAATTTCAAAGTTTCTACTTTTTTGTAAATCAATAGTTGCAGTTTATCCTTGGACAATCTATGTCCCTTCAGTTATATGATTCCCAATCCTAGAATGAATAACTACTTTTGTCAATTATCAAACATAGTTTTGAAGGAAGAAATTTTTTCACATTATCCTGTGAGATCACCCATTCGTAATGAGTAAATATTAATACATAAAACAAATGTGTGTAAAAAAATCAAAAACGGTAATGAAAGTTTAGTTAACCCTTAACCCGAAACACGTATCTGTCAGACACCTACTATTTTTAAATTTGCCGCTACATTGCATCCAATAGCAATGAACTCTCCACCTCCTAGGTATACTTCCTACTACTATCTTTCTACAGTATAGTGATAATAACCGGCGGTGTTCATTAATTTTCTGCAAGTAATGGGCATTTGTTTGTAGTACACTGTATCCAGTATTTCGAATTGTGCATAGTTTTTGTCAGTGTCTGTGAAACCTGTATTTCTATTAGTGCAACTTTTTCATTTAGCCGATTGAATTATTTTTGTTTACATTATAGACAAGCGGTAAATAACAATAGTAGATTATATTACACGTGAATGAAATAAGCCATTATAAGCAAGTGAGATTTTTCTCACGTGCTTATAATGGCATTTCACTCACGTGTGATACACGACGTTTTGTTCAACAGTTGCATTTTTTTTAACGAAAAACTTGAAAAGATTATTTAAAAAAAAAGTGTAAAAAAGAGTCAAGCACCCAGGTCTTGGTTGTTGAAAAACAAATTTTCGTTCATATTTTCATTTTTACTAGTATAGAAAGGTAATAGAGTTTTTGCCAGAAAATATTCGACTAGAAGCCGAAGCTGCATTTTTGGGATTACTTCCACCAAAATCTAAAGAAATTTACGACAAGGAATATTCGTTATTCAAAGCTTGGAGAACTGAAAATGCAGTGCAATCAAACTTGGAGGAAGTTTTCTTGGCTTATAATGGCTTACTTCACTCGCCATATAAAATTTAGTCACTAGTGAATAAAATTTGAGTTTAATCACTGAAAACTAACGTACAAAACACGTGAAAAAACGCAACTGTTGGACAATTGTAGATTATATTACAAGTGAGTGAAGTAAGCCATTACGAGCGCTTGCGCGAGTGGGACAAATTCTCACGTGCTTATAATGGCATTTCACTCACGTGTGATATACGACGTTTTGTTCAACAGCTGCATTTTTTAAACGAAAAACTTGAAGAGATTATTTTAAAAAAAGTATAAAAAAGAGTCAATCAGCCAGGTCTTGGTTGTCATGAATACGTTGTTGATGAAAAACAAATTTTCGATCATATTTTCATTTTTACTAGTATAGAAAGGTCATGGAGTTTTTGCCAGAAAATATTCGACTAGAAGCGGAAGCTGCATCTTTGGGATTACTTCCACCAAAATCTAAAGAAATTTACGACAAGGAATATTCGTTATTCAAAGCTAAGAAGACTGAAAATGCAGTGCAATCAATCTTGGAGGAAGTTTTCTTGGCTTATAATGGCTTACTTCACTCGCCATATAAAATGTAGTCACTAGTGAATAAAATTTGACTTTTAGTCACTGAAAGCTAACGTATAAAACACGTGAAAAACTGCAACTGTTGGACAATAGTAGATTATATTACAAGTGAGTGAAATAAACCATTATAAGCAAGTGAGATTTTTGACGCACTAGCGAATTAATTCAGGAATTACTAAAACGTAATTTGACCTATGTTGGGACACTGAAAAAAAAAATGAAAGAGAAATTCCAATTGAATTTCAAGCCTCACAAAATAGGGGAATTGGCTCAGCTGCATATGGTTTTACTAAAGAAATGATACTGGTTAGTTACATTCCGAAGAAAAATAAAGCAGTTTCACTTGTATCTAGTATGCATCATTCAATATCAATGAATGCAAAAAGTAAAAAACCAGAGATTATAGAATTCTACAACTCTACAAAGGGTGGTATCAATTCAGTGGACCAAAAGTGCACTAATTTTTCTGCCAATAGAAGAAGTCGATAATGGCTATTATCAATTTTTTACATGATGGTCAATATTGCAGATGCTAATACGCACATATACTTATGCTTCAAAGACGTGCAAGAGATAAAAAGGTTTGAACTAACAGAGAAATTGCACTCAAACTAATTGAACCTTTTCTAAATGATAAGACTTTCCATTCCAAATTTACCGCTAAAATTCAAATCTTTGATTGAAAGTGTGTTAAATATTGAAAAGACTGAAACAAACAGTGCGCTTGAAAAAACTGATAAGTTAGACAAAAAAAGGAAGTGCAGTAAGTGTCCGTCTACTAAAAATAGAACAACTGCATACAAATGTATTAAATGTCAGAAAGCAATATGCTAACAATGTTCGAAGAAGCTCTGCAATACTTGCTGCAAGGACTTTTAAAACCACGGTACTAAATATATTAGGTAGTCCGACGACGTTCGTAAAGTGTATGTAAACGTGTCCCGAAACTGACGACGGTCTGCGCTGAGTGAAAGGGTCAGATGCGGGCTCGTTCTGTCGTACTCTAGCGCACAGGAACAGTTGCAATTCCATTCTTCATTCGCGTGGTATTGTATATATTACCTATATTATATCTTGTAATTTTTAGTGTCGTAATTATAAGTATGGGTAGAAAGTGCATTGTTCCTAATTGTACAACTGGATACGACAGTAACAAAGACTTCAGTGCCCGTTTTAACATTTGACGATTTTAAAACCATATTTTCTGATAATGATGAACACAGGCAAACACATTTACAAAAAATTAAATGCAAATTAGACAAACTGATATTGATGAAGTGACTGAGAACAAACAAATTTTTCAATTAGAAGACAACTACAGGCAAGAAATTATCGATTGCGTCATTTATTATTTAACAGGGTATATATGAAGAAAAATGTTTAATTCATCAAAATGTAGTATATGCAGTGCCAGTTTATACTACTGGGTTCCCCATAATCGACTACCCATTTTATTTTATTAATAAATTCCCTACGAGATAACTAAATAAGTTCTTCTCTGTTGGAGTATCTTCTGTAGTCTTTGGGATTTAAGTTAATTATTAAACAGGTAGGCGCCTGTCACAAATAAGTTATAAATTAATAATTTCGTGTAACGTCATTTTACTACGAGAAGTTTGTTAGTTTTCATCAATAATTATTTAATTTTTTTGCTTGAGACATTATTTCAACATCCATTTGAACTTTCATGGATTACTCAGTCCAACAACGTGTGTTTTGTGTAGAAACTTACATAAGAAGCAATTCGATAGAAGAAGTTAGGCGTGCATTCCGGCGTCAGTTTAATAACAACAATAGGGGTCACGCGCCAAATCGTAAAACTGTTAAGTTATGGGTTCGTCATTGGCGTGAAAATGGTTCTGTACAAAATTTGAAGAAGCCTGGACGTCGAAGAACAGTTCGTACACCAGAAAATATTGAAAGAGTTAGAATTGCGTTTATGAGAAGTCCTAAAAGGTCTGCTAATCGACAAACCCTTATCCTAGGAATATCAAAGGGAAGCTTAGATCGAATTCTTCAAAGGGATTTAAAATTTCATCCCTATAAATACCAAATGGCACAGCACCTTAGCAATCAAGATAAAGAAGCAAGGTTAGCATTTTGTCAAGAATTTTTGGATTTACACAATCTCCTAATGAGCGACGAAGCAAATTTTTATTTGAACGGCATGGTTAATAAACAGAATTTTAGATACTGGTCAAATGAAAATCCTCGTGAAATCTTTACACAGAACCTCCATAATCCAAAAGCTGTTGTGTGGTGTGGAGTAGGATCTTTTGGTATTATTGGTCCATATTTTTTTGAGGATGAAAATAACCGCGCTGTAACAGTAACATCCGAGCGCTACGTAAACATGCTAAAGACATTCCTTATTCCAGAATTAAATAGACGAGGATTACTAAACAATGCCTTATTATTCCAACAAGATGGGGCAACAGCTCATACCGCCAGAAACTCAATGAGTGTTCTGCGAGAAATGTTTAATGGCCGACTCATTTCTCGATTCGGAGATTTGCCTTGGCCTTCGAGGTCTCCCGATTTTTTCCTGTGGGGATATTTAAAAGCCAAAGTGTTTGCGAGTCGTCCAGGTACAATCGAGGAACTCAAAAGTCAAAATTCGTGAAGAAGTTGAAGGAATAGACGAAGGTTTGCTACGCCGTGTAATGAACCACTTTTTATCTAATATTGAAAAATGTGTTGAAGTTGGTGGAGGTCATTTAGAAGACGTGATTTTTAAAAGTTAGAATTAAATTAGCCAAATATTTATAAGCTATCATAAATCCCAAAGAGTTAGCTGTAATTTAGTATAATAAATAGTTTGTTTTGTTAACTAAAAAAATTTTAATGCAAATATTAAAATGGGTAGCCTATTATGGGGAACCCTGTATAACCACCCACGTAAGTACTGCAAGTACATTAACTTTTATAAAATCCAAGGGCAGTTTGAATCATCCAAACAGAAATATGTTTATGTCCTTTAAAGAATTGGAACTAAAAGTTATTAAACATATTGAGAAAGTTGATGTGTTTTATAAAATCCTGGACGAATATTTCAATAAAACCACTAATTTATTTCCTTTCCCTTGTAAAGAGCATCCCAACGCTTATTTTTTTATACGACAATGTGAATACTGCAATTTTATAAGCAGCAACAAAATAAAAAAACAAAAAGTTCAACACAGAAGAAAAAAGATTCAAGACTGCAATTAAGTTAACACAATAACGTTTTTTCGTTTCTTTGAATATATTATATTTGGTTCTTAAATAAAGTTTATTTTACATTGTATGTTTGTATTTATTTTGTGCATTTTATTGAAAAGTTTTGAAATCATGATATTTATTGTCGCTATTTGCATTACCATTCACAGTAAATTAATTCAAGGAAATATGTATTTGTTGATTCCAATTTGTCTAACTTATTCCACATTAACAAATTTGAGCAAAATTGTTAAGTATTGCAAGGCTCCTCAGCGCCTGCATTTGGCCTTCTCTCTCACACACTAGCGTAGCATTTTCAGGGACACTTCCAAGTCGGCTGTTGGACTACCTAATATATTTAGTACCGTGGTGTATACTTACAATAAAACAGAAACAAACAGAAGACTTGCATATTTGCAATAGTTATGTCTGTTTTACAAACTAGGTGTCCCTCAGACATGTATTACTAATTATGATAGAAATAGATATGTTTCAGGTTAAGGGTTAAATGTATCAAATTGTATTGCCACATATCCATAAATTTTCAAAACAAAATTTTGTAGTCTTAGCCCTACCACAATCACAAAATTGAAATATTAAATTTTATGTAAAGTACATGGCCGCTCACAAAATAATAAATACTAACTAAAATCACACAAATGTAATAAAATGTATTCAATAGTAAACAAATCCATTAACTTTATATAATAAACCTCATCTTCAAACAAATACTAACACAAAAGTTACAGACAAGTCACTATTCACATTTTAAATTGGACTAATGAAAGCATAGCATAAACCGTAAAAGTGAATTGGGAAACATGTTCTCTAAAAGCATTGAAATCTCGATTTTTGTTTAAAAATGGTTATCACTACGCATGTCAGTATTTTTTTGTGAATTTCGTTTATTGTGTTAGGTCCAACTTATTCCTTTCTATAGTTTTTAGTTTAAAAATGGTTAAAGTTGGTTCGGAGATATAATATCCTAATTTTTAATCTCGGATAAAAATAATTGATCATTTGTAAGTACCCTATTGTTGAGAGATTAGTAAACTTACCCAACATGCAGGTAAAAGCAGGACCGTATTGTTCATAACTATTTAAAAGTTTCGTTAATGACTCAAGTCGTTAATATAAAATCTTTAACTAAAATAACTTTCACGCTAATTGTTTTTGAACGAAAATTCCAATTTCTAAATTTCTTAATTTAGTACACAGAGAGAACGCAAAAGAAGTGAACGTTAGTGAAAATTTGGAGAATGTGACAGCATTCAAGTGCTAATATCGTGGATAATATTGCTGTAGTAAAAGAACCCGAAGATACCATAATATTAAATGAGCCAACTTCATCAGCAGGGAAAGGGTTCATTTGTCTACAGACGTGAAACAAATTATTAACAACGTTTCTGCTACAATCACCGAAGGAGGAGACTTGAATAAAAACAGTGCTGTGAAGGAAACTGCTATTTTGACAAAAACACTGTTGTCAGCTCTTAAAAATATTAATAATCCAATATTAACAAGGAAGGTTAGACGTGATTCTGGCTCATCTAAGAAATTAGATAGAGCTGACGAAGATATTCGGCGTACAATCTACAAAATGTATGCGAGCAAAGTGTGCCCACATTAGACAATTTACGTCAGACTTATTTAAGACGAAGTGAATATACAATGCGGTAGAACATGTTTGTGGGATTGCATAAAGCGCATAGGTTTCAAATGTTACGGTTAGAATATTTAATGATGATTAAAAAATATTGAAGCCAAAATAAATCAATTGTTTACCTACATGAAACCTGGTTTGATACCCATGATACTCCAACAGGTTGGGTTGATTCTAATAATGAATGTGTGACAAAAGCCAATGCAAATAAAGGTAAATGGATGGATTTCAAATGCACTAGCTTTATCAGCAAAGAATATTAAGGATTCTCATCTTGATTACCACGAAGATACCACAACCAAAGTTTTTGAAGACTGATTTAAATTCCTCCTCATTGTTATGGATAACGCAAGTTATCACAGTAGACAATTATTAAATAAAGCTCCTTGTTCAAATAATACAAAATGTACCATACAAGAATACATGCGCGACAATAATATATATTTTGAAGAAAGTTATACTAAAAAACAGTTAATTGAAGGACTAAAAAGCCGTAATATTCAAAGAGTATTTTTGTGATAATTACGCGCGTAGTATGGGTCTCATGAAGTTTTAAGATTTCCACCTTATTATTGCATATTCAATCCTATTGAACATGTATGGCATCAGTTGAAATCATCTATTAGACGAAATAATGTTTCACCTACTCTCAATGCTTCTGTACTTCAATTAATTGTGCACGAGGTTAAAAACGTCAATCCTGTTAGCTGGAAAAATTCAATATTACATGTAATGAAGGTAGAGGATTCTTATGTTCACACAATCAATGACAACTCTAAAAAAATTATTATTAGCTTAGAAGATGATAGTGACGGCAACACTGAACTCACAGAAAATTAATCTAAATGTTAAAATTTATGTAACACTACTAACTGTCTCTACCCTTACTCTGTGAAATTATGTCATAATGTATGTACGATTGTTTAAAAAAATACGAAGATATGTTAATCTAGCTCCTTCATATATATATATAAATAATCATCATCAATTTAAAACATTTTTTTAGTTAGCTCTGAAGATGCCAAAAGCGCTTAGCTAAGATTTTATAATTTATCTTTACACACTTTGTAATCAATTAAACCACAAGGTAAAACGGGTTTCAATAAATACTGGAAACAAATTACTTTCTTAGTAAAAACCAATACTAACAATATACTATGGACCTGTACTAACCACCTGCTACGTTCACTGCTGATTTCGACCTCAAATTTCTATAAGTCGATAAATAAGGATAATCTCCGGACCGGCTTTACTAAAAAATTAAGCTGATTTTTTGTGGAAAATGAGGTCCCACCAAAAGTAAGTTAAAGTTTATCCGCTTACAATAATTTCAGCTTCAAGGCCTGAACGTATTTTGTTTTTAATGCGCTCCCATCTCATTCCACTTGTTATTATCATAGTTCCATTTTCGTCACACCTTGCTTTCTTATTTTTATGGTCATCCGCAATCTCATACACTCTGAGTTAGTCTATCAATAGTAATACAGCACACTTGACCAGCTAAATTGTTATTTTTTCCCTAATTTGGTTTACCATTGAATTTTGACCTAGAACCATAAACAATTTAAATTTTGTAGTAATGTTCTATCGAATCTCCATCTGAAAATGGACTGCGGCAACTATTTTGTTTTGAGTTTGAAACTTAAATAACGTTAAATAAGATGTAACAGTGTGATATTTTACATAGATATGTATATTGTCAACACTGACTTGAATAACTTCGAAGTCCACTAATTTTGTAATGTTACGATATGTCACATTTAGCTCTCACCTAAGAAAGTACAGATATTTGGAAGAAAGTACAATACTTGGCAACATCACAAGTCATTTGATTGCTTAGGAAACCGTAAAACACGCATCAAACTGTGTACGCCGTGTCCAAGGTAAGGATTCTCACTATGGGGATCTCGGAAATGGTAATAAATACAACTTCGGTTAAACGGGAAAAAGTTGTGTAATTAGGGGACCAATAAAATGACACAAAAAAATCGATGGTGTATTTTTTTGTTTTTGAAATATTTGAAAAAATTTCTTTTTTTTGAAATTTCTATTTTATTTTCTTCTGGCGTTATTATAAATGTTAGAGCAAAAATACAAACACCTATTAATGGCAGGCTTCCTTTTGTTTTTAGTGTAAATTAAAGCAAGAATTAGTTATTTATAAGTCTTATAATAGTTGTTCAAAAAGTTCTACATTATTTTTCAAACACAAATAACATGTCTTACAGTTGAATTCAAAACATTGTGAAGCATTTTAGGCATAATACTTTCAAATGTTTCACGAACTAAGTCCGCAATTGATTGTCATTTTCAATGTTATGTCAGTAAATATAATTTTTGACATATCCCCAGAGAAAAAGTCAAGAGGTGTTATATATGGGGTTGTGCTGGTCATCTTACTATCAAATATGTCCCAATCCATCTTGCTGGAAGCCTTGCCGATAAATATTCCTGGACAGCTATGGGATTTTGTGCTGGAGAACCGTCTTGTAAAAACGCCCAACAGTGAGCATTTCTTGTTGAAAATTCCATTATTGGTCACATGACTTTCATTCAACCAAATGATTTTAAATGGAAATTGCTCATTAACTGCACATTGCCTGATATACTATTCACAGAAATTCTAAATTTAAATGGACGTATTTTTCTTTTTGTAAAATAAAATGAATAGTAGAATGGAGCACTCCAATTGTTTGTTCAATGTGTCGGGTAGAAATTTCTAGATTTTCCGTAAAAGCTAATAAAACATTATTTGCTTTTTCTTCATTGTAAGGTTTTTTACGGGAATTTACAGACGTGTTAAATGAACCATGTTCTCTTAAACTGACTGACAAGTTCCTAAATGTGGTTTTATGAGGCTGCTGTTCCTCGATATTTGTTTAAATACATATGTTCCACTTCTTTGCTATTTTCGATGACAGTATGTAACACGATAGCACAATCATATTTTTATACATTTGAAAATTGCGCCATACTTTTTTGATAACTACCACAAATTAACTAATTCTGAGTTAAATACTAGTACCAGCTAAATACAAAATTATGACTGACACTGAATTACTTCAAAGCCATCTATTTTTATTTTTTTCAAAGCTGCCTGTTTTTCTTTATTCTTTTTTAGAACATCACATCGTTATTATGGTGTCGCAGATAGAAATGTATGATATTATTTATCTTAACTCTAAGATTTCTATATGATACTTCATGCATTTCATTACAATTCTAGGCCTACTGACGTCACGTCTCCCGCCTGGTATAGAGTACGCCGTGGTAAGGTGTGTCTAAAACTACAAATTTTTGGAGTCCAACTATAGATGGCGCCTAAAATGTTCCTAGGTTAAATTTTTATTTAATGGTTTTATCCATATCTCATTAAATATTTTTTCCTACAACCGAGCGCAGTGTACTAATTTACGCTTCCAAAAGAAAGCACAAAGTAGCATTTTTCAGAGGAGCGAGCAACAAAGTAACTTTGCACCTGACGGTTGTAAAAAAAAAGTAACTTTGCGCTAGGCGTTTGTAGGAAAAATCTCGAGTGTAATTCGTGCGTAAAGTGACATTGCCGCTCTCGCGAGATACACAAATTTCTCGCTCAGAGCGACAATATATCACTACACAAATAGGTATTTCACTCCTGATTTTGTTCTTCTTAGAAATGTCATACCCATTACATTCACACGTTTTACCCTTTTATCATTATCCATGTTTAATCGGCATGTTATTATTGGTCTTATCACTGTTTCTGTTTTCATCTATTACAGAATTTCTTTTTTCCCTAGTTGTGCTCCATCTATTTCTTGGTCTAATTTTCATTGATTATTACGGCTCACAAATATTTATTATTAATATGTATCATTATGATTGTTTTGGTCTTCTCAATGTCAATCTTCATACTTATTTTCCGTATTTCCTTGTATATTTTTCTTATTTCTTCTAATAAATCTACTCTTATTATCTAATCTACTATTGCGTATGTGTATTTATATCACAAAATACAAACTGTAGATTTCTAGTGACTGTCCATGCCTTAGGTCACCAGACCTATTTCTATTTTCGCACATATAACCTTGAGAAACATCAGTCTGCTACTCTATTGCTTGTTGCATATGTGCTTCTATATAAAAATTTTAGCTAAATTCAATGAGTATTTTGACTGGGCTATTTTCAATTCATATTTTTACCATTCCTTTTATCACTTTTTTACTTCTTCTCCCTCCCTGTACAATCATGCTTCTATACCTGTATTCTAGCCTTGCTTCCTCATTTTCTCTATAAGCAGGTACAATAATTCCTACACCTTTTGCTGTTTCACATTCATCTACTCCAGACTAGAGCAATCAATATCCCTTGTATTTGTATACCTTTTCTTTTTGTTCTTGCTTCGGTGAAATTCCAAGAATATCCAGAATTACCTAAACAATGTTCTTCTCTTCGTACATTCCAAATACCAATCGTCATGATTTTTTGAGTTTCTTTATTTTTAGCAATTGCTTATACTTTATTCTTATTCATAAATATTTCTCTAACTTGCATACATCATCATAACTATCAATTACGACCCTTTGCTAAATTCATCATTTCATGGTTTTAAGTTCTAGATGTGAGATTATGTTTTTAAATTTACCTTTAATTTGAATCCTTGTGTCTATATTCTTTGAGATATCATATTACATTGCTAATTTGATAACTGATTTGTCTTTTGTTTCGATTCTGAAATTATATTATCAACAGTAATATATTAAGTGCATAGTGACTTGCCGATAATACTGGCTAATGGATGAATGAGCGCTCGTTGTGATGAAAATTTTCTGAAGGTGAACTATGCACAAAATGTATTTTACTTGACTATTGCATAAGTTTAATAATGAAAAAATTAATCTTGTCTATTGAGTATATTATAACTTTACGAGCCCTAACAACTACATGTTCAAACACTAAGGATTGTGAATAAACCACAGTTAAACAATAATTTTATACTTTATTTATGATACATTAGAATAATAAACGCAATCTGGCACTTATGCAGAATAAGCAGATTAATTTATTGCGCAAATCGCCTAGCAACTAGTGGTTCGGCCAGCATAAAACTTTTATACTACTTACGAGGGTGGAAGAGGAATTTTTGTTTCGTATCACTTTTCCGTCAATGTTCACACTAGTTGTCAAAGTTATTTTATTTATTAGTAAAAGGTTTTGCAAAATTATGTCTTAGCAAAAGAAAATAAATTAAACATCTTATGCTATGCAGAAGAATAATGTTATAATTTATGACATTGAAGAACTCAAAGATCCGATAAGGCATACTTGTAATGCCCTTGAACCAAATTTTATCAGAAATGCTGTTCAAGGTTTTCATAATAGGCTGGAATATTGTCTAGAACGTGAAGGTGGTCATTTCGAATATTTACTGAAGTAATTCATGCCTTACCTGTTCTTGTTACCTGATTAATAAATTTCACAAACATTAAAGCTCCATTCAATTTGAATTTCGCTTAACACTGAAATCGGTACGCTTGAATATACGAAATACATGATATCATAAATTAATAAATTGAATGTAAATGCAGCTTTATAATTTACTTTGCTTAAATCGCTGGAATTATCTTGACATTTGATTTCGGCCATTCTTTATAGTTTGTGTTAAGTATAATTGGTTGCATAGCAAAGACTCGCAATGTATTGACCTGTGTTTGAACATAGGGACTGAGTGTGGACTATGTTCAGAGTTAAAAAAATGACCCTGTATAATATCACTAGTGCGTCCAAAATTATCGATAATCCGGGAAAAAGCTGTGTTGCCTGGAAACTGCATGAGTTGCTTTTCTCGGTTGGTTAAAAGTTACGAGCCAGACACTGAAGAAGGAAGGCTCTTCTTTTAACCAACAAAGAAGACCAACGAATGTGGTTTCCTTAAGGAAACAACGCTTTTTCCAGGATTATCTGATTGATTTTGATGAACATGTGGTATTTGGCAGAATAGTCCCAGAATAGAAAATATATATATATATATATATATATATATATATATATATATATATACAAACGAACAAAACTTTAGTTAATGTTAATGTTAAGGTTACAAAATTTAATAAATGAACAAAACCTTATTTAAATAATTAAAAATTTAAATTTAAAAAACGACAAAACTTTTTAATAACAAGCATGTAACAAAATTTTAAAAAAATGCCCAATTTATAGTTAAAAATACGAGAAATATAGGACATTACTACACCTGATCGCTGTAGAAAACTTGTCTCATCAATACCTGCATAAATTCAGGCTGTTAAAACAAAAGGGACGTTACACCTTATTGAAATAACAATGTCCAAGCCATTAGTTGCCAAGCGATTTGAGCAGCAAATTAGTGTTTTTATTCTACACAAGATTTTTTTTATTTATTTGCTGTATTTTTTTTTAATTTTATATTACTTTGTCATCTTTTAAGAGCAAGATTGTACCTTTGCTTTTATAAGAAATTAGTAATTATAAACAGAAAAATAATTTACAAGAAAGGTTGTTTTTTCTACACTTGTCACGCATTTAGTTTTCCTTAGTTTTTTTGAAAATTCAATAAATTATGTAATTCATAAATAGAAAGTTTGTTTGCTACAACTGCATAATTTTTTCAAACGTTGATCTTATCATAAACAGGAATAAACAAGTACAAAATATGATGTCATATTTATAGGACACTGGTCCAATTCGTATACGTTTATACCTTGAATTTACACGTCCAGACTAGATGGTTCTTGCAGAGATCGTTGGTATATAAATTAGAGGCGATGCTCCCTTATTCATTTAGTGCATTTATTGTGGTGTAAAACATGGCAAGTAAGCGGTTTTTAAGTGTTAAAGATATTGAAGCGTTATTCGAAGATGAAGAATTTTATCAACATTTGGAAAATGCGGATATTGTATATATAACTGTTTTGCCACTGAATCCGGGCGTTTTATGTGATTGTGATGAAGGCGACGAAGACATAACAGGTGAAATCAATGATATTCCTGGAAATATAGAAATACAATTACAAGGAGCTAATGTGTCTAATCGTGATGATAATCCTGATACGCAATGTACTCGTAAGAAACCTTATAAAAGCTCTTCAATAAGTAAGGGTAAAAAGAAATTAACTAATATTACTTCGCGTTGGCATTAAAATCTCAGCCATACCATACAAACACAATAAGAGAGTCACAGTCTGAAAATGAGAAAATTAAAAGTTATTAGTGCTGAAATACATGATTTATCTCCTGTACAATTTTTTGAAAAATTTTTCTCAGACGGTGTTTATAATTTATTTGCAAGAAGAAACGGAAAGATATGCTAAATCTATAACAAAATTTACTGATTTTACTGCGACTGTTCAGGAATTAAAAACGTTTATTGGATTTTTAATATTTTCTGGTTACCATATTTTACCTTCTGAAAAGCTATATTGGAGTACAGATGAAGACACCAGAATACAACTTGTAGCGGATGCAATGTCTTGACATAGATACTTAAAATTGAAATCAGTTTTTCACTGTTGTAATAACGACGAAATTGATTTGACTGATAGGTAAATAAAATAACGTATAATAACAATGTCAGAATTCTAACATTATGTGTTTCATTGTAGGTGCTATAAAATTCGTCCACTAATAAATAAAATAAACCAAGCATTTCAACAATGGGGTACATTTTCTACTCATTTATCAATTGATGAAATGATTGTGAAATACTATGGGCACAATCGTATGAAGCAGGGCACAATCGTATGAAGCAGGGCACAATCGTATGAAGCAATTTATACAAGCAAAACCAATTCGATTTGGGTATAAATTATGGGCGCTATGTAGTTCAGATGGATATTGCTACAAATTTTTGTTTGTATTGGCAAAGATAAAAATGCAACTCCAAGTTTACTGCAAAGGTTCGCAAGTTATAACAGATCTTTTAGTAATCGAAAATCCTAAAGAAAATTTGGTATGTTTTGATAACTTTTTTACAAACCGTGACATACTGATTCATCTAAAATCAATTGGATTCCATGCAAAAGGTATACACTGCAATAATCTATACTTTTCTTATCCTACTTGTTCCAGGAACAATGCGTGAAAACAGAACAGATAAATGCCCACTTTTAAATTCAAAAGAACTTTCAAAGAAAGAGCGTGGCACATTTGATTATCGATTTGATAAAAATGGTAAAATTTTAATCTTAAAATGTAACGATAACAAATGTGTCACAATTGGTACAAATTTTGACACCATTGAACCACTAGGTATTGCTTCAAGGTGGTGTAAATCTAAACAACAAAAAATTCATGTCCCCCAACCTAATGTTATCAAAATCTACAATCAATATATGGGAATTGTTGATCATCATGACTGGATAGTTGGCAAATATGCTATTAGGGTTAGAGGCAAAAATTGGTACTGGTCGTTAATTACAAGAATGATCGACATGTCCATAACAAATGCATGGATTTTGTACAGAAAAATTCACGAGTTAGGTTCTTTATCTTGTTTAGATTTCCAAAGTGTTGCTACATTTTATTTAAAACAAGGCCATTCTAGCCATCGGAAACAACGTGCATGGCGTAGTGCCTGATGTTTGGTATGATGGAAACAGCCATTGGATAAGACAGAGGGAAAAACAGTGTAGATGCCAATTTCCAAATTGCCAGAAAAACTATTAACTTTTTGTTCCAAATGGGATGTAACCCTGTGTGTAGAATGTTTTGAACCTTGCCATAAATAAAAATAATTTTTGTTTCATGAGTCGTTAAACCCATACTATTTCAGATTGTGTGTAATAAGTTCATTGTTAAAGGGAGTGCAATCCTACTCACATTGTACCAATGTCATATATATAGGACACTTAATTTCTTGTAAACCAAAAGTGACAAAAAAAATCTGATTATTTTTATCTAATGAAAATAATTTAATATTAGTCAAGTTGCTTTTGTATGTGTGAATCCTTGCGATATTGCAGGCTCACATTCCATTAATATAAGTAATCTAATTGCAATCTCATTATATTTAGAACTTACATCAGTTCTACATACATAAAGACAAAGTTTACATTGATTGGGGCTTGAACCTTGATGGCACAGTTGGTTAGCGCGGTACTTTAGCAAAGTGCAGGTCGTAGGTTCAAATCCTACTACAGGTAAACTTTATGTATTTAATAAAATTAATAATAATTTTTAATTACATATTTACCTTTGAACTTATTCGTTCATAACAAAAACAATAAAATAGGATTATAATTGATAATTAGTAACAATTTTCTAAATTTCATTATTATTTTTGGTAGGGGTACTTAATGGATTAGTTATTATTGTAGGTTTTTATATTCTAATTTTCTCATTACCAAATTATCTTCCCATTAATACTCTTCTAGGGATTTCTCGTCTCCTCTTAATTATTCCTTCTTACTCAGATTCTTCTGAGCCGAGTTCATCACTATCCATTGCCTATGCTGATATATAACTTTCTTGTGGATATTTCATTTGTACTTTCTGCATACACAATTTTCACACTTTCCTATTCATGGAAAGTAAAGAACAACTGTTTTTGGAACTTATTCAGTTGTAATATAATATTTGCAAAAAATTCTAAATTTCATCATGAATTGCAGCTGTAGTCAGTAAAAATGAAAAGGTTACTTTATTTACGATGGCATAAATCCTTTAGAAGGTATAAAACTTGTAAATACTTACATTAAAACATGACTACATCCCATAAAACGCTATATATTTTTAATTATTTAGATTTACATATCCCTCATAAATATCGTTTCTATGTTCTTCCCTTGGAAAGGCGTTTATATAAACGCATTTCCTAGTCAGCGTTTTACTACTCTTAAATATTCCTTCTTAGCTTCCCTCTTTTCTTGTTGGTTCTTTTGAGGTGAATTACCGCTATCCACTGTACTCCATTCTGTATAAAAACTCGTGTGCACTTCGTAGATCTTTCTGCGCAAACAATGAAAACCCGCCGTTCTACACTTTTCTCCAATTTCCTTCTTAGTTTATAGCTTTTTCTTGTTGATTCTTCGAAGTAAGTGCATTGCTATCCTTATAGTTTATATTATATCATAAAACCTATTGTATGCAGCTCATATGTGTTTTCTGCGTGCACAATAAAAACCCAATGTTGTTTCTCTGTCCAATTCTTGATCCACTCGCCACACGTTTATATTTAGTAAGGGAATGTGTAGAATTATTGCATCTTCAACCTGTTAACTCATCGTTTGTAAAACAACGATCAAGATAAATCCGTAATTGCAATGGTTGCACGAAGTAATGATTTCTGGGCTCCCGATACGTGGTTACACTAGGTCCTCTCATAAATTAAATATTAAGTTAAGAATTAGTACTTTCCATAGTCAAACATGATTTGTCAAACATTTTAAAAACTTCAGTTGACCTTCTTTATTAATTATTAAACCAAACCAAAGAGGGGAGGGGGCCAAAAAACGGATAGACTGTATGGTAGTACCGCGTTCTCCCAAGGCGCCTATACAGCTGTCACTCCGCACTCACTCGTCGACGTACCGCTGTCCTAAAAGGTCGTGTTGCGTTCGCGTGAATTTTTTCGTGTACACTTGTTTTGCGTGCTCATTGTGTTTTCTGTGAGCAGCGTGCCCCACCAAAATTTGATTTTTGCTAGGAAAAAGTGAAATGTTACAGACAGCAAACAAGGACGATAGTATGGTGAGAACGCAAGTATTTGAATGGTTTTTCCGCTTCAAAAAAAGGGAAAAGCCAACTGATGACTAACCTCGCCTGCACTGATGAAAATGTGGAAAAAATTAGGGTACTAATCCGTGAAGATCGGCATCGAACTATTGACGAACTAGTGGAACTGACGGAATGGCTTGGAGATAAGTCCAGCGCATTTTGACTGAAGGTTTGGGTATGAATAAAGTGGCCGTCAAATTTGTGCCTCGGTTGCTAACTGCTGAACAAAAATAAAGCCGCATGGAAGCGTGCCATGAATTAAAACAATTTTTTTAACAAGGTCGAACAGATGACGAATCTTGGTGCTACGGTTATGACTCCGAAACGAAACACCAATGAAGTCGATGGAAGAGTCCAAGTCCCTCTAAGTTTTCAAAAGGTTGTAATAGTTTGCGACGAAAGATAGGTACCTGATTTGTGGGCGACAATGCTCCTGCTAATAGAGCGCTGTAAGTACGCCAATTTTTGACAAGGGTATGGCCCCTGCACCCCGTCCCCCGTATTCACCCGACCTGACCCCGTGATTTTTATTCATTCCCCCAAATGGAAAAAAACCTGAAAGAAAGCGTTTTGTGGACATTGATTACGTGAAAAAAAAACGCTGGACGCGTTGACAAGCATCAACGAAGATGAACTTAAAAAATGTTTTGATAAGTGGAATAAAAGATTGAGAAAGTACATTAGTATTAATGGAGAGTTCTTCGCAGATCAAGTTTTTTGTAAACAGCGTTTAAAACCCCGTACTAATCAGGTCTTACTACTTTAATAACCAAGATACAGAGTGTTTTAGCTATTTTGCAAAGTTCTTGCTTGGTTCATAACTTTCTAAAAATATTGTACATTTTCTTGATATTTGGGAGGCATATTTCTTTCAAGGTGTCCAATCGATTAATCTATCTACAATAAAAAATATTCCCATCCAAAAACAACATCCTAATCCATTTTCTAACATGGATTCTGTATTTGAAAAGAACTGGAAAAAATGAATTTAATGATGTACTTTGCATTTTCGGTAAAATATTTCTTCTTGTAAATGTTTTGAGTTCGAATTCTGAAATGCTGTGAATTGTGAGGGCCCAAAATGGAAACTAATTTTCCTAGTTAACCTAAATTGATAAAATTTTAACATTTAAGTATTTCTTCATTATTCGCGAAAAATAATCCACAAAAAACATTCATCTTTAATTAACGAATAAATAACAAAGAAGTCACAAATAACTTTAATTAATGAAGAACACCAGAAATTTTAAGCAACACCTAAAAATGAATGAAAGCAAGGTAAAACAATTACGGATTAATATTTTAATGTTCCTACATGAAATTATTAACATTAACTGTTTTCTTTAAGTTTTCATACGTTATTTCTGCATTAAGAACTAATAGTATGCCTCATAAATTCAGCAGCGAAGAATATGCGGATATCGTTTATGTGTACGGTTTTTATGACGATAATGGCAGAGCTGCCACAAAAGAGTATGAAACGCGGTTTCTCCAATGAAGAACACCAAGTAATACAACATTTGGAAAATTATATGATTTTTCCAGGCGATACGGTCGATTTCCAACAGTAACACTAAACGAACGTAGTGAAAGACCAATACGTAAATCTGGAAAATAATATTCTCAATTTAATTGCGAATAATCCAACGACGAATTAGTCATGCTTAGCGAATTCCGCATACCACTTTCTGGCGAAGACTTAAAAAGAATCCCCTCCACCCTTACCATGTACAGGAAGTACAAAGGTTAGTAGCAGAAATACCCAGAATCAACTTTAGAAAGTGAGTAATCCGAAATCCAAGGATTGTAAACAGATGTCTATTCACGGATTTGTTACTCGCAAACGATTTCACACAGGGCACATTTTTACGCGACTTTCTGATATTGGTCATAATTCCGAAACCATAGGTAGTAGACGTCACGCGGGTGAAAAAGTTAAGCTATTTTGGGCGGGTTTGGTCAAAAAATAAAGAAATGGGAGGGAAGTAAATTTTTTCCTAGGAATATCCGTCACGGTCCTCAAATGAAACGCCTCGACGAAAGAAGTGTTTTTTCTCTTATCCCTCCCGACCTTCTGCATAAGCGAGATCAGTCATGATTCCGAAATGATTTAATGCGAACACCCGTTGGAAAGTTTTCGGTAAGGCGCATAGAACTGTCATTGCAAACACCCTCTCCATCCAATTCCCGTGCCCCGGATGAAAAAAGTGAGTTTCTTGGCGGATGTTCTTTCCAGAAAATAGAGGGTATATCTTCATGGTACTCTGATAAAAGACCTCGACGAAATAGATATTTCTCCTCTTTCCTCCCCTCCAACCCCCAATGAGCGAAATTGGTCAATTCCAAAATGATAGATCGTAGATGTCATGCTACCGTCCGTTGGAAAGTTCTCGATAAATCGCGTCGAACTATCACTCCGACCCCGTTTTGCCACCCCCTGCGGAGTGAGAAAGAGCTTATTTTTTCGGCAAAACTTTCATCCTCTATCAACGAGAAAGCTTTGGACTGGTCCCATCTCCTTCCCCTCTTTGGCCAAACCCCTCGAATTGTACATAGATTCTAAGTTGAACGATTTGAAGTAAAAAAATGCGGTTTTCATTAAAATATTCATTAGACTGTAAATTACTACGGCTATTAGTATGGTCGACCTACGTCAAATATCAAGTTGGGTATAAATTTATTATGTATATCATATTAGTTGTTTAGTTTTTTCACAAACTGATGCATCGTTTAAATTACTCTTTCTTAATAGACGTGAATAAGAATTTTGAAAAACTCAAAAAATCTAGCATATAAACTTAGTGTGATATAGTCTAAGTCTCATAGAAATGGTTTAATTTTATCAACAAATACGCACTGTGTTTATTATTCACCAATCAGTCTCTAAAATGTGAAATGAAATTAAACACAATAAATTAAAACGCATACCCGTCATTCACGTTCAGATGAGATACACCTTACTGCTATAGATATGACATGTGCACCATTTTTAATACCAAATCGACATTTTTTTAGAGAACAAAATGTTTAACTAGTCTACTATGCAGGTACTGTTCAATCCACATACATATGAGTGCTCACATTTTAATACTATTGTTGAAAAACTGTGTTTTCAATATATTATTAATAATTCATACACTAAACAGAAAGACAATGTGCACAACTACATAAAAAATACCAATTATAGTGTAAGTGCCAAAAAAGATTAAATAGTGAAATTGTGTAAGCAACAGAAAATTGTACATATTCAACTAAAATACCTACCTTAATTGCATGATCACGTTCTTCAAAATGTATAAAAGCATAGTCTTTTATTTTCTTAACCCTTTCTACTTTCCCAAAGTTTTCAAATGTTTCTTTTAATTTTTCTTCTGAAATTTCTTGTGTAAGGTTTCGAACATACAGCACTTTCACTTTTGACATAGTTTGTTCATCGGGTTCTTCTTGAGGATCAGCCCAATCCACTATAATATCACAGCCCCACACTTTAATACGACCCGTTCCAAGGCGACGCTTGGCTAAGGATGCCGCTTTGTGTGACTCGTATTCAAGGAAACAAAATCCACGATTCTTCTTTTTATCATCGGGGGAACTGTAGATGATGACTTCCATCAAACCAGCTGTCACATAAAAGGAAACATTAGCAACATTGTATAGGTGGCTAAAATTTTTGTTGTGAAATGGACGAGCACCAAAGTCCACTGCCCTAGTCTATAAAGCCACTGCACAACGCTACTTCGCACTGGACCTTGCTACCCTTCCCATGCTCGTAGCGGCCCTGCCCTACCCTTGCTCAGGCGCAGACTAACACATTCCAGGGATTAAGGGTGCTCAACTTACGTGCATGTTTGGAAAACTCTTCGAAGAGATCGTCTCGATCCCGGTTCTTGGGAATATAGCCCACAAACAACCGGCGATTGTTATAAGATATGGTTACACCAATCTTTTTGCCTTTTCGTATTTCATAATCATTCAGCTGCAAGAACAGTGGAAGGGTAGCCAATTATGCCATGGGCAAGGGGGTAGGACTGGGAAGGAATAGGACTGAGCCCGGCAGCCGGCCGCCACTAGCTACTGATGCACTTTACCTGTTAATTTACCGAACTCGTCCAGTATCTCCTCTTTGCCTTTAGACTTGGGTATGTTTCCAACGAAAAGTCGAAGATTCGGAACGCTAATGTTAATTTTCAACGTCTTGCCAGGTTTGATTTCATAATTATCGAGCTGTGGGTGAAGAACAAAAACATGCCAGAATTTGGTTTGCCACATCAATAAATATAATATGCCTATTTTAAATTTAGTATTATCAAAAAAACAATTTTGCACCAACAAACTACTGAACGGGCATGCTTGCTATAGATTTAGTAACCCGTTTGAAGTCTGGAACACTGGTACCGCTACTCCCAAACCAATGCACTACAAACCTGTCACACTATTTTTTTTTTTTTTAATTTTGCAATTTTAAATTTTGTGTATAAATTTTGTAATTTTTTTTAAGGACCTCTGGTTTCTATTTTCCGGTCTCAATTTTGCCCCTTGTGCAAAGAGGAGACCTGAAAAAAAAATTTTATCCAGCCAAACACACCAGTACTTCACTAGAGCCAATTGTGACACACTGAGTGTCTTTTTCATCTCAATTTGGTCACTCAAGGGCTCTGATGGAGGTGAAAGCTACAAGGGAAAGAACGTATGCTCCGTAGTCAGAGCCGCTGTAACAAAAGTCAGCTCTCAATTGACGGCTGTGACAACAGTTGGCACACATCGCTATAACAGAACTGCCAATTATGATGCATGTGCGGGATGAACATTAAAACGCTTCTATTACACCCATGCCCAAGAGCTCCCAAAACTAATTTTCACAAAGTATAAAGTTGAGCATCCAAAGTTCGGTAATAAGATGCTAAACTTCGTTTATGTGAAAATATTAAAATACTGACTTAATGAAGATATTGAGAACCCAGTATCATAGCGTATCAATGTTCATCCGTTCAACGTAACAGACATTTACACATCACTACAGTAAATTACATGAATGTATACATCTACATTCAACAAATAATATGCTGTTACGCCATTAAGTACAAATTTTGTTAGGAAGAATGATAAGAGGTCCACACAAAGTTTGAACTTCTACACTTAAAGCATTAACCATTAATTACCTAACATTCGGATACAAATCATATTACTTAATATTGGAGAGGCAATTGTTGCAGTATTTCTCTAAAATTACAGTCTAAAAATGATCAAGTTTTGAAAGTGCAATTGTGCACCACACCTGTATAATAATTATTTATTATGGCACCTATGGTCCAATGTAAACTTATAAAAATACAACTTAAGAAGTAATAACTATAGTATCAAATACAATATATGTAGTTCAAAATTGTGGAATATTCAAAGGCTATGCAAGATCGTTAAATATTACAACCTTTTTCTGTGCATCGTTACGGCTTATTAAAAGAATATGCATATTAATGATAATCAATGGCTAATCCATCTTAAAATATTTTTATATTAATTTGATTGTTAATTACTCGGTCTCAGTTCTAACATTTATTATTTTAGATTAACATTCACTTGTAATACAGGGTGTACATAAATAAATAATTAAAAAATTACAAAATGATTTATATGGTTTTACATAAACTTGTATAGTTAATTATTCGAACTAGCTGGCTGAGCATGCATTTATGCAACAAATTTGAAAATTACAATTTTGGAATTGATGTTACTGATGCTTTCGCTAACCATGTGAATGTGCAATACCTTTGTAATTGTTTGTAATATATATAGTTCAACTTACAGTTTGGCTACTTGCTTGGTCCAACCCACGAGTTATCAAAGTCACAGGTATCGGGTATAACTAGCAAGGACTAAAATTACAGACATTCAATTTGTAGCCAGCTCAGAGCATCATTACATATTCGGTATATATCAAGGGAGTTATGTGTATGTTAATTACTTAGGGCAACGGATTTTTAAGTTGCCCGAGGTTATTAACATACATAACTCCGTTGATAGATAAATAATTTTATACCTTAAAAATGAAATTTTTTGGTTATTAAAATTAAATAAACGTTTTCAAAATTAAGTAGGCATGGTTACTATGGATATAAAAACTGACAAGTTTGCAAATATTTGTCAAATGAACGTGTTTATGGTTAAAGGTAACTAAGGGTTTATTTGCTTATAACATATTAGTATGAAATAAAAACTATTATTAACATAGCTTAACCAATCATTGATAAAAGTATTTGATCAATACAAATTTGTAGTATCTGATTGATATTTCAACCTCGACTTTTTCCATAATACCAATGTTTTGAATTAAATTAAGTGCAATTAACTGCAACTTTTTCTTGGTAACAGGTGAAGAATCAAAGTTGATTTGCACAAATGTATTTTAATTGTGAGAGCAATTATATTTACAAAATACCGTAGAGCAAATTTTTATTTGAAGAATGTCTTATTATTAACGTAAACAATTCTTCCTTATTTAACAAACTTTTTTTGACACCAAACATGTTTCTTAAGCATGAGATTAAAATGATCCTAGCTTAACCTTAGAGGACCATTTATGTAAAAAAGAAATATGGGACATGGACGCATCACCCAAAGCGTCTGAGGGGTACCAAATACTCCTGTAAGGGGAAGGAGAGAGAGAAATTTCTTTTAAATTACACACAAAATTACGAGTTTTTATGCTCTCTAGTCTAAGTAACAAATGTAGTGGTTGTTTATGGTAAACTTTTTATGTATTTATACGTAAACTGGTTACTACTAATATTAAAATTAGAATATTATATCAGTTACGTGCTTGTAAGGTGTGAAACCTTGGCAACATTGCGGGCTCACTTAAGAAATGCATAAATAGTAACTGTAGCTATGACAATTTAACTTAATAACCAGTTAATGTATAAATACATACACAGTTTAATTTGTATGGAATTCTAATCTCTCGGTAGCTCAGATTGTTAGAGTTCATGTCGAGATAATATGAGGTCGTTGGTTCGAATCCCATTTGAGAAAATGTTTCTATGTATTTACACACATAAATAAAAAATATATAAATCTCCTATCAATATGTGATATATAAACTCAAAATTAGATGCAGTAGTGAATTTTCAACAAAATACTAAAAACATCGGCAATAACAAGCTATAAAGTAACTGCATGTTTAATCTGGTTCGTCTTCATTTAAAGCTGCACTGTTTCGAGTAATATCAATATACTAACGTTCATATTTTCCCCACGCTTGTGTCACCGCCAATCATAAGAAAAGTCCGTTTAAAATGGTTTTTTGAAATTATGACTACTAATCGCCTCTGACAAAAAATGGCTACATTAAAATGTGGAACATAAATAATTCACAAAACTGGTGATACATGAAGCGACGTACAACCCAGTGCCCATGCTGTATATGCATTAAGATTCTTTTACAATGTCTAGATTTTGACTATACCTTTCTTTATACATGTGAAAATAAAACATCTGCCAGTAATGGGAGCAGATGAAACAAGTTTTATAAAATGTAAAATGTGAAACTATTGATTAAGGTACCTATTATTACACTAATAAATTTAAATGTTATTGATCTACTTAAAGAAAATGTAATGTCACCAAAACACTGAGATAACTTCCAAACTACCATGTATTGGTTCTAGAGGTGGACGGTTGAAATGAGGCAATGGAAACTATATGCACCAATGTCAGTTAGAAACAAGTCAGCATAACAACGATAAAGAGAACAGGGGAAATTATTGTAGTGATGCCAGTGTTACAATTGTTTTCAGAGGTATAAAAAATTCTAAATTCATGAAAACTCTAAATGTTCACTATTATAAGGGCAAAAAGTTCAATCTAATACCAAAAGTCTATTTTGCCAGTACCAGCAACAATGCGTCGAAGACCAGTTGCCAGCATAATTACAATCATTTTCAATTAATACGTTAAGTGCTGAATTACTTTTAGTTAACCTTCCTATTAAACGGTGTTGGTAACCCCATTGTGACTTTCACCATTCGGCGATACGGGCTATTCGTCCGTCCATTCCTCAACTTTTTTCTGGAAAGGTCTTGATCTGGAAATTTCACCAAAAGATTCCTTATAGTAATGGCACTTATACGATAACAAATCTCGTTTTTAAGTCTCTGTCAAAAAGTTAAATTTTCTTTTATAATTCTTACTAGAAACAACGTATTAAACCTACGATTTTCTGTGTTAGATATTAAGTATAAGAAAAATTCTTACCAATATTAATAATTGGGTTTGAACATTGATTGGCTCACGTGTAGACCAATACCTAGACTTGTTTAGGCATTTACAAACAATTTCAACCTCAGGTATTTCTAACAAAAGCAAAACTAACGCCCATTTAAAGAGTGCGAAGAGTTTACGCATGTGCAGACAAATTTTTTGTATATAATTTTTTTCCATTTTCTTACTAGAAACGACGTCTAATTTTCTGTTAATTTGATTATTACAGGGTAAATTAAATGTCCATATTAAAATTTCTTTGCCAGCCTTATATTTATTAAGTAAGATATTTAAATAGAATTTTAATCAGAGATACGTCTAATATACAATTAGCGCCTATATTAAAAAATTGGATTTGTTCATGGTTTGCGCATTGAGCAGATAAACCTTTTTGTTTGCCGAGATATTTATCTCAAACTTGAAACACAGGTGCTTCTCATAAAAGCGAAACTACTGTCCATATTACAAAAAGTTTAAGCAACGTTTACGCATGCGCAATCAATTTTTTTATTTGTTAAGGTCTCCATATCATTTTTTTACATTTTCTTTAATAATTTTGTAAGACACAACATATCTACGTCCAGTTTTCTGCAGTCAATTGTAGTAGATTTTATTATAAAGCAAATTAGTATTCATATTAAGTTGTATGCACATGCGCAAATCAACCTTTTCATTTGTTAAGGCATGAAATTTAACCACGGGTACTTCATATAATGGCAAAGTTAGCGTTTAGATTAAACATTGGGTTGTTTATGGTTTGCGCATGCGCAGACTAACCATTTTATTCGTTTAAGTATTTATATGAAACTTTAACCACTGGTTCTAATAAAAGCAAAACTAGTAATTAAATTAAAATTACAGTTTGCACATGTACAAGTAACCTTTTATTTGCCCAGGTATTTATATAAAATTTTAACTACAGGTACTTCTAATAAAAGCAAAACTAGTGCCATATGAAACATTCGGTTTGCGTATGCGCAGATCAACTTTAAGATATTTACATGAAATTTTAACCACGGGTACTTCCAATAAAGCAAAACCAGCGTTCATATTAAAAATTAGGTTTGCGCTATTGTAGACCATTTATATAAAATTTGAATTATAGGCACCAGTCATATAAGTGTAAGGAAATAAAATAAAATATCTCGGACGGTAATTAAAGGGCACTAGGGAAAATGTACCTTGTCTATAATTTATAAAATTTTACTTGTTGGTTCTGCTTATTTAGTATTCGAATTACTATGTGGCAAAATAACGGCTTTAAAACTAATAGTATCGATTTTGAACAGCAATCCTATTGCACCAAAACCACCTCACATTTACCAATCACTGGAGAACTATGTTTAAAATTAAAAAAATATTAACTTTTGCTATAAAATTGTATTCGTCGGTTTGAGCTTCCAGTATTTAAAATTTAAGCGTATTCATGTGTCTGTAAGAAAATTAACTCTTTCCGGGGCAGAAATCTCACCATTTTTTTACTCAATGTAGGCAGCAATTAAAAAAATTCAAATTTATGTGTTACATTGAGTGAACATGTTTAAATGAAGGGTTTAAATGTCAGTAAAAAATGTAAATTGACAAAATAGTACATTTATATACATCGGAACTTAAGAAGTACTTTTAATCCTGAAGGCAAAGTTTATGACCCGACCGTAGGGAGGGGCATAATTTACCTGAGGGATTAAACGTACTTCAGTCACAAGGTATATACGATATTTGTCATACTTCCGAAACTGAAACTGTATACATCATAATATAAAAATTACATTGAAACCGCTATAGAAACACAGATAAGTATTGAGTAAGAAAGTTTATCTAAAATAGATAAAAAAAAGCAGCAGAAGTAAGTGAAGAATTATTACCACCAAAGCTAATTTAAATATTAACATCAACTATTATAATTCTAATTCATTCTCTTCAATAAAGTACTCATAAAATCCATTTTCTTGTAATTTAATCCTTCCGGGATTTTCGTCGATAAAAATACAGTGGTGGTATAACTAATGAACCACCGCACACATTACCCAAACCCTGATAAACATAATGGCACATTACACTGTACGCACTACCACTTGGTTCGCACCTGGTTCTGTCTTTTATGCTGCAATATGCACACCTCCGTCTCGTAACGTGTACAGGGTGATGAGCGTCATCTTGGGTTCTTGTATTCTTTTATCATTACTGGGAGTCCCTTGCTGGAGACCCTTTTCTTTCAACCACTTGTGGTTGTTTCTATTTACCTCATAAGTGGACTTCAGCTGATCAAATTTATCCACTGCATTCATGTATCGATTATAATCGATTAATATTTGTGGGCAGGGAATATCCTCAGTGCTTCCATCTTTATGTTTACGTTTCACCAAGCCAACGTCTTGTGGACTGTGATAACCAGAAAGAAGATGGACGTTATGCTTATCCTTCCATTTTACGGCAAGCACGAAACTTTCACTGACATAGTGATCAAAATCACCATGTTTTATTTGCTTGTCAGTCACAAATGTTGGCATGTTTTGCCTTGCTACGTTTACCGTTCCGCAAGCATACACTCCATTTTGCCACAAGTGTTCTATGAGGTTACGTTTTGAAATAATTGCCGAAAAAAAAATTGTCCTTTGTTTTCTAATCCTCTCCAGAGATTTTTGACAACATGTGCTCCTAAATTTTTTTCTATGTTATTTCCACTTTTATCGATATAAATATCAAATTTCAGGCAATACCCACTTTAATCGGCAAGCATCCAAACCTTACATCCTCTTTTTATTGGTTTTTTAGGCAAATATTGCTTCATTGTGGATCTACCTTTGAAACAAATCATAAATTCATCAATTGCCACATTTTTCGAAGGCAAATAACATTTAGCAAATCGGTCTTGCAGTTCATTTATAAGTGGTATGGTATATAACTTGTCAAATGATGGGTCATTACGATTTGGTAAATGACTGTTATCGTTCACATGTGACAATAGCCGACTAAATCTCTTCACAGACATCAACGAACTTATAAAACTCATCATGCAGAATATTAGAACTTGACCAATAGTCCCAGTAACTGGGTATCTTTTTTATGCCCATCAATAAATTAATGCCAAGAAAAGTCTTAATTTCTAAAATGTCTATGGCTTTGTATGGCTTCCTTCTTGTTGGATGTATAGGTTTGTCTGAAATACCAGACATTCCACAAGAAGTTCAAAAAAAAGCAAAATGAATAACATACCAGGATTTTGATCCTCTAGTTCTGTTACAAAGTGTGGCGGTCCATCGGGAGCATCAAACAGGAGCATATTCTCGAATGATTCGTTAGTTTTATTCCACAGGATCTGCTTCTGATTAGAAGTTGATGGAACTGCCTTATTTTCACATAAAAGATTATTTCTCAGCACACTCAGAATCACTGGAATATTCAACTTTTATATCCGCACCTTGTATGTGTTCTCCGTTTTCTTCATTATCATCACTTACAATGGATTCCAGCTCAGAAGGTATACTTTCAAAGCCATATTTATATTCATGTTCACAATTCAGTTCATTAAACAATTCATCTTCTATAAATTCCATCAGTCTTACGTGACCGACATCCACATTTTTTCTTGTAAACATTTTCAATAAAAGCTTCTGAATCTTGAAATAATAGTACGTTGTGAGTGGTGGTAAGATTTTTAAACCGTAACATTTATGTAAATTATAGCAATATAAAACATATTATCCAATTGTGAGAATAAAAAAACATGTGGTTACAGCTATAATCTTTGATATTTTCAGCACAGTAATTTCATTTCACAACAAAAAACAGTGCAAAATGTGAAAAACACTACACAATCCGGTAACCTCTAAAACAACATCAACAATGACAACTGATTTCTTCGGTAAAACAATTTCAAACGTTAAATCGATGGCGCCATCTGTGACTTGTAAAGCCTTCAAATATGTGGTACAGATACCGTACCACCGCGCGCAATTAACCAAACTCTTGGTGGTATAATGTATGTACCACTGCTCCTAAAAGAGTTAAACCATATTACCCCCAGGGGTCCAGCTCGCCCAATCTTATTTCTAACCAATATCTGCAATCATAAATGATAGAAACGTGCATTTTTCTAGGGTACTTTAATGGCCTGTCTGAGATGTTTTGTGATACAGGAACCATTACTATATAAGTTATAAAATAAAGTGTCTGAAGTTAAAATTTCATGCAAATACCTTGACAAATGATAAAAGTTGGTCTCTTGTCCCGTCAACCATGCGTAAATCCACATCTTAATAAGGACATTAATTCCCCTTACAATAATAAAATGTAACACAGAACACCCGGATGTTGACATGTTGTTTCTATAGTGCTCTATTTTCTTATGAGCTGTGAGATGCACAAAAATAAGATATTATTAAATAACCATAAAGTATTAAAAAAATAAGGCACTTAGAAATAGGTGAAGGTGTTGACTTTAGTGCATCAATGTAGTTATTCGATATTTGTTGGTTATAAAAATTTACTAAAAGTAGAGGTAGCTGAAGGAGTCTTCGCGGATGATATGGTAATAATAGCAGGGAGTGCAGAAAAATTTCAAAAATATCTAAACATATGGAAAGAAATAATGGAAGAAGAAGGCATGAAAATAAATATAACACTAAAATAATGATTATAGGAGATCACAATATTAATGCTAAAATTGAAATAAATAATATTAGAATAGAACAAGTAAAAGAATTTAAATAGCATTGGAAGAGACGGAAAAACAAGAAGCTGAAATTAAAGAAAGACTCGAAAAAACAATAAGATTATATTACGCTATGAATCATAATTTATTAATAAAAAAGAAATTTCTAAAGAAACAAAAATAAAAGTTTTCAACACAGTATATCGATCAGTATTAACCTTCGGATGTGAATCATCGACACTCACAAACAAGCAAGAGAGCAAAATACAAGCCACAGAGATGGAAGTACCTGAGACTAATTTTGTAGGAGTAACTAGAAAAGACAGAATCAGAAAGACACAAATAAGAGGTACAGCCAGTCACACAATACATAGAACAGTGTCAATACAATGAATGAATAACAATAGACAAGTGAAACAAGTAATATGAAGCGAGAACACAGAAAAACAGGAAGAGAGGCAGACCAAGGCAAACTTGGAATAAAGTATTGAATAACATACTACAATCGAGAGGCATCCTGGAAGAAGCAGCGGCAGCCTTAGAAAAAAATAGAAAAGAATGGAAAACGTTTGTTTATAAAAAATAGAATGTAAACCTGACACCTTTACAGTATAAGGGTAACATAAATTATGTGTTTTGCACTTTACATGCCCATTTTGCCCCTCTTATTAATGTCATTTTATCTTAAAAAATCTAATTATTATTATGCATGCTCTGTCATGTTTCTGTGTTCTGAATAGACACCCTAACATTTTCCACTATAAAAATGTTAACAAAACAGCTGTTGCAACAAATTTTTAGGTTTGATGAGAACTGAGGCTTCGTTGCATACATTATATTCCCAGGTTTCAACCTAGTTGAGGAATATCAATCAGAATACACAATATTTTCTAAAAATAATGGACGAATCCTTCAGAATGAACCTAAATCTTATCACCAGTTTTTATGAAGAAGACTTTGGGAAGATGTAGAATGTGTTCATATTAGGGTATCATTGGAATGGTGCATTAGTAAAGAGGATTTATCTACGAATGCTCTATAGAGGATAATCTTGCACATAAAGTCTGAGTACAACTGGCGTTATAGACAAAGCTTTGATATTTCCACCTAAGAATTAAAATTTCACATATATTTAAGAGTTGCTAGAAGAACCAAATTTAAAAACTCATATTTATAACTTCAATTTATTTATATTTAGTTCAACTTGAGTCATCAAACACTATTTATATTAAAGATTTGACTAATACGAGCAAAGGCACTTTATTAAAAATAAAAACACATTCACATATTAACTTAACGTCACTAACAGAATCACATTTGTAAATTACATCCTTTAGGTATCAGGAATGGAATTAATTAATAAGTAACAGATTTTTACAATGTTTTCTCTACACCAACATCTTTATAAAGTCGAGCTTGTGTAGAAGCACTGGTTATTGTTAAAATATAACATTGGTAAGCATAACATGAGAGGTCACTTGTGCAATAATTTATCTGGGTAAGATCGTTCCCACGTTTTTGTAGTTTTGATGATGGTCTTCTTTCCGAAGACACTGTAACTAAACCAGATCTGCCAATTGTACACATTCTAAATAATATTGTAAATAGAAACAAATTTGGAATACACATTTTCTATACACTCATATTCAACAGCCTGCTCTCCTTCACTATGGAATAGCTCGACTAATATTAGAAAGCCAAACATTTTCCCATAGAGCACTTCAATTTTTTCACCGTAACCTCTAAATATGAATTAAATAATTAACGATAATTTCTGCACAACATTAAAAATGTATTATTATACATATATTAGCTTTTGTTTTAAGTACATAAAAGTAATTATAAGGATATAGGCTTTTTAACAATCCAAAATCTGCACTACAGATTTAATATACAAATCAGGTTCCAGCCCCTCAGCCTATCACTAACGCCGATATCTATCAGTAAGCCACTTATCAATTTCTATTTGGTCACACTAAAGGCTTATAAATTCTACAGTTACAATATATCAAGATTAGTTTGTTATCAATACACTTAAGAAGTGCTTTAAACTTTAAAGTATAAGCCAAAAGGCTCAAGTTAGAGCACATATACAGAATTGTTGGTATCAAAAATACGTATTTAACAAATTTTGAGTGTAAACCTATAAATCAATATATTCTGCATCTGCAAAACTATATAGAAACAATAACTAAATTATTATAAATTTTGTTATGAACAAATAAGTTCTACATACATAAAGACAAAATTTACAACGATAGCTCAGTTAGTTAGAGCGGTACTCTAGTAAAGTACATGTTGCAGGTTCAAATCCTGCTAGAGGTAAACTTTTTATTTATGTATTTAATAAAATTAATAATAATTTTTAAACAATGACTAATTTAATAATGTTAGAAGTTTTCTAAATATTGGCTAATATACACTTTACAATATCAGAATATAGATTAATCTTACTTGGAATCCACAACTAATCCAATTGAAATCCCAAAATAAAAAGATTTATTCTCGTATTGACATGAAATATCCTTTACTCAATACCGTTACCATTTTTTTGAAGGACAGTAACTTCATACCTGGCTCTGAATAGAGCTCATAATTTCCCAACATTACTTCTTTTCATATTTATATTCCACATAATATCAAACAAATGACCATAAATGCCATAATTTAATAACACTACATTTTTAAGGTGCAAGTGAACATTTAATAGTCCAACTAAACTGTGTGGCAATAAAATGCTAATTGACAATAGGCTTCAAACAGAAAAACTGCAACAATTGCCTTTGAACATATAATCAATGGTTGAAATGACTTAAGGTATTAAAAACAGGGCATTCAAGGAAAAGAGAACACTTTACAATCTACTTGAAAGACCCCATATAAATAACCACAAACCTTCCATTCTACAGTAGTACAAACAGTTACAACATCGCTATTTTACCCGGTACCAATATATCTTACCTTCTGGACGGCAGATTGAGCAGCATCGCGTGTGGTGAACGTCACAAATGCATACCCTCGATTAGTACCAGTCATAGGATCCATCATTAAACGTAAATCCCAAATAACACCACATTCTTCAAATAAAGGTATTAATTCATCTTCATACATATCTTTAGGAATTTTGCCACAAAAAACTTCACAACCTGTCCCAGGTGTCGAACCATCCCAACCTGGTGGTGGACCCCCATATTTTCGTTGTCCTAAGAAGTAAATAATTAATTAAGCAAAAAATGAATGAACATAAGCATACCAGTGGTAACGTCTAATGTATAACCTGTACGCTCCAAAATTGCTTTAATCTTATCTTCGTCAGGGCCTTTGGCAGGAATTGTGGCAGGAGTTGTAGGTCCTTGTGCTGATCCAGCTCTACTTTTTTGTCGATACGTTTTCATAACTCCACATAAATATGCAGATTTATTTGAAACATGTTCTAAGTTGGAATCTAAAAATTGTCCTAATACATTTAACGCTCCATCGACTGGAAATTCTTTCAAAGCATCCAAGGCCCGTTCATCAAGATCAACATGTGCTAATTTTCCAGTTTTATAAATATCGTCAAGTTTAATTGCTACTTTCTCATCTAGGCCATATTCAATTAATTTTTTGAAGTCTTCTGTACGTTCTATTGATTCCGGATCTATTTTCATTGATTCTTCCAAACCTAATTCACCATTCCCTTCTGCCATAGCTGTTACCAATATTAATTTATTAAATGACAGAATAATTTATAAAACATAATTTTTGCTATTTACACAAAAAAAATTATCATTTTGCAAACTAAATTCGATTGTTTTCATAGTAGACTAATCTACAGAAATTTTAACGGTTCAATTTAAATTCGCGCCAAATTGACACGCATGCGCAGAAAAACATTAAACTGACCGGCATTTGTAATGTTTTTTGTTAGGCTAGGATTCTTAGTAACTGCGGTTAGAAATTCCATTCCAAGTATAAATAGAATAAGACAATGAGAATTAAAATAAAAAGGGGCGATGTTTCCTATCTACGTTTAATGTCTATTAAGTGTAACCCGTTGAAAAGTGCCGGTTTTGTCTTTTTTTGAGATTTATTATATTTTATGTAATATGTGATGAAACGAAAAAGCTACGCTAAAACCACCACCCTCAAGAAAATCTACACATAAAAGATAATATGGAATTTCGTTACTGTACCTTTTGCTTATTTACTAATAATAACTATAAAAATGGCGTTCATACAACAATTTAATGGCTGTCTAAAATCTAAACGTCAACATGACGGGCCGCCGTTTTTCGGGGTTCACACAACAACGCGCACGGGCTTAGCCTCGAACCCGGCGTGTACTAAGCTGCGCGTTGGTAATAAATTCAAAACGGTTACTGACACATCAGTCTGCCGCTAAATTAAAAATAATATCAATTCCGCGAGCGATAATAATGCTAATCACAATTAACCCAACTTACACCTTCGCAAAGCACACAATCCTAAAAACTAAATTATTAAAAAACCGGTAACGCCTTAACATTAACATTTTATCGTTTTAACAATGAAAATTAAAAATAGATACATACCAATCACACTCCTAATCCTTATTACAGGCTAATGCAGATATACAAACACAACAAACATATTTTTAAAACTTAAGAAAAACTTTATTTTAGTAACAAATTTAATTAAAAAACGTTAAAATTTCAAACTTAATAAAAACGATTTTTTGTTAAAGAAAAATTTTGGTGTAGTACCGACTCCCGCGGCGTTATGCCAAATGCAACGTGCAGCCGACAAAATACGTTGTTTTGCAACCCGTCTGAGCGCGCGTCACTTGCATTCAGGGTTGTTAGCGGGCAATGGACATGCGCTTTTGTAATTCAAATATTGCAAACCAGTCTATGATGCAGACCAGAATCGAATTGTATGGCTATTTGCATTTGGATTTCTTGCATAGGAAAAGCGTACATACAGCACGGATTCGCCAATAAATTTTCGAAATCATATTTAAAAGTTCCGACTTAGAACTTTGCGCGAATTGTTGACCTCCGCTTTAAAATTGAAAGTGTAATTTTCTAAATTTAAAACGACAATTAACGAGTTATTTATTCGTTGAAAACCGACATGTGGTACATTCTTTATGTACATTCTTAGACAAATAACGGTTTTACGTTTATAATAGTCGATGCAAAATTGCAAAATCCATTCGCAAAAAACGGAAGCGTTAATTTTACTCATTTGTGATTTTTATCACAGGTCATATTTTTAACTACCTGCTGATTAAATCGATTTCGCAAAATAAATTAAAAAGGAATTGTAAAAATGTGCTGGTAGTAAAATTTCCCGCCATTGAAACTGGTTATTCTAGATTAACAGTGCACATAAAAAAATGAATTTCTTAAAGGGGCGGAGGCGGTTAAAATCTCGCGAACTGGTTTTGAAGTCACGACTGCAGGAGCACTGTGTGTGTTTTATCTATAGAGATGAATAAGAATGGCAAACGGCTTTGGCGCGAGTAGAGTACCAAAAGCAATCTTTTTACCAGCTGCTTCGCAAATTGTAGTCTTCTACCTCTGTCCCCTCTAACTTAAGCACTTGTTGAATGCATGCGCGAGGTGCTCCAAACAAAGAACATCAGTTAGGGCAACGTATATTGCAGATACATTACTATACGTTTCATAACGGACAAAATGAAGACCTACAAGTTGTACCTACTAACTGGTTTTACTCTAATTCATGATTTATCTTATAAAGTGGAATTAGAAAAACGTTTGGAATTAGTTTTTTGTATTAAAACAATGATGAAATCACTTCTTTTAACCCTTCTAAGTTTTTGTCTATTTTTTAAAATTAAAAATTGCAATTTTATACCTTTGATCTATGGATGAAAATTAAGCCAGGCATTAAATCTGCACAAATTTCCACCGCACTAAAAGTGTTAATTACTCAAATTTATTTCAATCTTTCAAAGCGGGTGTGCATTAATGATACGAAACTAATGATCATTCATTAATATCCATGTGTTTTGTTTGTATCTTAATGTTTTTAAAGTTTGGTGTTTTGTATAAAATAAAAATTGGGTACCTATCACATACTAGATGTTCCATATTAGTGTTACTAACTTACTATGTTTTCTTCATAAGCGAAAACTGTGTACCGATAGCATCCGATGCAACCACTTTAATTAAATTGCAAATGAAAATCAACATAAAGTTTCAATATAAAAACTTAGCTTAATCTATTCTAAATCAGTACTAAATAAAGTAAGTGTGATATATATTTATTTATGCACTGTGTCCATTTAATACGTACGATCGATTATCGATTATATCTTTACTATTAAAGATACGAAAATATATTTCAGGGAACAATTAGACAGTAACATGTATATTTTAAAAATAACTACATGTCTACAGGGTGGTACATAATTTCGAATGTCACTAAATCTGTACAAGGAACCTCTGTATATTATTCGATGTCTGAATTCTGAGAACTTTTTCTATTCTCACAATATAGCACACAACAAGATAAACCAAGTACTTTAGAAACTCGAGGTATTTTTTGTATAATTTTTATGACTAATCAAACCCTGCAGCTAATTAGGACAGATATATTCGCATTGATAAGGTATTCAAAAGTTTCCAAATTTTATGGCGATTGATACTAAATTATTGTATTTTGTTAAAATGATTATTTGGGTACAGGGTAGGTCAAAACCCGAAGGTTGCGTTTTGTCAATTGCTTCAAATGTACAGGGTGTTTGTAAATAAATGCGAAAGATTTTAGGGGGTGATTGCCGAAGTTATTTTGGGAAAAAAAGTTCCTATAAATGTAGGTCGGAATATGCTTCGTTTCCGAGATACAGAGTGTTTAAATTTTGATTCTTTATTTATTTTTATTAATTTATTTCAAAGAGTTGTAAAGATATTGATTCGAAATTTGCAAAACGCTATTGAGAGATAAATGTGCATTTTTTGAGGTGATCAGAATATTTCTACTTGCACCAGTGGCGTTCGTGCGATAATGCAACAATTTTTTTTAATAAAAAAGAATGGTGCATCACCGACTTTTTCCAGTTTTGATATTTTTGTAGAAATCCGCCATTAATTCTGAATTAAATTGGTTTCTTGAATTTTTTCGCAGCACGTATCGTTTTTGGGCAAAAAAATAAAATTTTTTTTATTGCAAATTGTGTATTTTAATGTCTATTGATACATTATCTAGAAGGTTACTGTCAATATTTTTAAATAAAATACAACTATCTCGTCAAATTAGCATTATGTCATTAGTTTGCTAAAAAATTAATGTCAATAGGTGAAAATTTTCGTGCCTTCAAAAAAAAATGGAAAATTTTACAAATGCAGAAATGGCAGTTATGCATTTTGCCTATGGTCGAAGTAATGGAAATGGTCTGCAAGCTCGACGACTGTATGCTGAGTTGTATCCAGAACGTAGGATACCTCATCACACAATATTTGCTCGCCTTCACCAACGTTTACGCGAAAATAGTACATTTACGAAACGAACTGCTGACTGTGGGTGCCCTCGAGAGATATGAACTGTGCAACTAGAAGAAGCAGTTTTCGATATAGTTTCGGAGTCACCCGAAACAAGTACTCGAAAAATTGCCAACATATTGAATGTAAGCAACTTCACTGTATTTAAAATTCTAAAAGGGCAGCAATTGTATCCATTTCATATTCAACGTGTACAGGCGCTTCTACCTCGAGACTTCTTACCGCGTATAGTTTTATGCCAATGGATTGTCAAAGTATTCGCCGAAAATCCTAATTTTTTAAATGGCGATTCTATTCGAAATTTTCACAATCACCTAAGGGCTGATGAAAATCCACATAGAATCTGTCAAGCTCATTTTCAACATCAATTTTCAGTAGATATCTGGCTTGAAGTACTTGATCATTTAATTGGTCCATATTTTCTCCCATTATAATTAAATGGCGAACCTTATCCTCACTCACTACAGAAAGAGTTACCTGCACTTCTTGAACAAATTCCTCTTCACCTCAGACAATATTTATGGTTTATGCACGAAGGTGCCCCAGCCCATTTTAGCATTAATGTACGTTGTCACTTAGATACAGTATATCCAAATCGTTGGATAGTTAGGGTAGGTACGTAACATTGGCCAGCTCGCTCCCCTGAATTAAATCCCTTAGCTTTCTGCATTTGGGGTTTTCTCAGGTCATTAGTTTACTATAATCCCGTCGAAAGTGTTGAAGACCTTAGGAACCGAATTACAGCCGGCTGTGAGGCAATAAGAAACACAGTTGGAATATTTCAGCGAATACGACAGTCAATGTGGTTAAGAGTTGACTCTTGTATGACGTGTGACGGAGGTCATATTGAGCATCTGTTGTAGGCTTGCGCCTGTTTAAAATTATTATTTTTATTATTATTGTATTGGTTTAATGTTACTTTACTAGATAATAAATCTTTGAGCTATATTCACAGCAACCTCCCCAAAGTATTTTGCAAATTTCGAATCAACATCTTTAAAACTCTTTGAAATAATTAATAAAGATAAATAAAAAATTAAAATTTAACCACTCAGAATCTCGGAAACGAAGCATATTTGACTTACGTTTATAGGGACTTTTTTTCACAAAATAACTTCGGCAACCACCCCCTAAAATATTTCGCACATATCTACAAACACCCTGTATATTGTAACGTCATTTGATTCTTTTTATCTTCCTCTACCATTTCGATTGATCATTCCATACACCTAAATGCAACATTTTTGTAAATGTTGGCAGACTTTAATTAGTTAATCAACAATTCAGTTTGAGTTAGCTGTAAATGAAATACGGAAAGTAGTATTTTTATAAAAAGGCACTGCTTTTTTAAATGTTTTTTCATTTGTAGTTCTAAATTTTCTAAATTACAATGAAAAAAAGCATTAAAAGTGTGCATGGGTTATTCAATTACAAGTCTGCTTAGTTTAGGCGATTACATCTGTTTTGTGAAAGTTTGAAAAAGATTAAAATAAACATGAATAATTATTCTCAACAGGAATTAATCGATATGGTGCATGAAATCGGTGAATGTTTGGGGAATTGTTGGCATCGTGATGTAACACTCAAACATTTCCAGACAGGAGGTATAACGATACAAGAAAATTTGAATAAGGAACGTTACGATCGAACTGGAAGTATTGCATACAGGAAAAAGGTGGAGCAAAATATGTTCTTCATGAAGACAATGAGTCAGCAATTTGTCTTATTGTAGTGGAAAATCCATTAACTAGGTGTAAGAGGAACAAGTAATGGTTTAAGTTTTAATAAGGCGTCAGTAGCAATATGTTTGAAAGGTAATAATTACCAATATTTAACTACATCAAGTCAAGAACTAACATCGAACGTTTACCGAGAAGCAGCTACAACAAGGGGATGTGTGATAGATTGCATACGACAGGCATTTCAAATAGTTAGGGGAGACCGGGGCTAGTTGTCACAGGGGCATATTGTCACAATATGAATACTAAATATATTACCAGAAATGAAGCTTTGTGCCATTTACCGACCACTTCCTAAACCATATAACGGCCATCCTAGAAAACTTCAAACCTGCATCTTATTGCGTCAGTTAGTAAACGTTTGCCGGTGTGTATGTAACGTAATTTTTGTTGCTTGGAAGTTTTGTGTTTTGTGAAGTTTGCTGCTGAATTAAGGGTAAGATTTATATGATCTACTTTTTGTGGGGTTGATAAGCTGTAATGTTATGCCAAAATATTCAATCTTTCTTATCTGTATACAAAAATCCAGGTTAATTTATTTCAAAATGTCGTTTGGGGCAAGTTGTCACGCGATTCACGGGGCTAGTTTTCACTTGTGACAACAAGCCCCGCTTGCATAAAATCACGTGAACTTATACAATTGTTAAACAATAGTAGAAATTGCGACATGTCAGATCCATTTTATACCTTCTAAATTATTATACCTTGTTTGAGTACTGGATTAAATGAAAAATTACATAAATAATCATAATGCAAGGTCACTTACAGTTTATTTCTCTTTAGATGGTTCGGAATTATAAACGAAAAACAGACAGGCAAACGACACCTGGAGATGTTTTGCTTAGAGCAGCTGAAGCAGTAAGAAACAGTGACCACTCAATTGCTATTAGAAAAGCTGCTGCAGATTTTAATGTTCACTATAGAACTCTGGCAAGATTTTGCAAAAAAATTACCAATGAAGAACTTGCTTCAGGAACTGCCAGTGTTCTTATGGGCTACAAGAAACCTAGACAAGTATTTAATGAGGCCGAACAGCTCCAATTAGAAGAATATCTAAAAAAAGCTTCAGATATATATTTTGGGCTCACTCCGAATGAAGTGAGGAGACTTGCATATGATTATGCTAAAGCTCTTAAGAAACAAATGCCGCGTTCCTGGAGTGATACATTTATGGCAGGTCCCGACTAGTTTTCAAGCTTCTTGAAGAGACACGCAAGGCTGTCAATACGAACACCACAAGCAACTAGCTTGTCAAGGGTCACAAATTTGGGCATTTTGTATGGATACCATAAATTTTCTCCGTCTGATATTTACAATATGGACGAGACTGGAGTAACTACTGTTCAACGACCAGATCGTGTAGTTGCTAGAAAAGGATCCAGGCAAATTGGTTCACTCACCTCAGCTGAGAGAGGCACACTTGTCACGATGACTCTTGCGGTATCTGCTGCTGGAAATAGTATCCCCCCACTATTTATTTTTCCTAGAGTGCATTTTAAAGACCATTTTTTGAATAACGCTCCCACTGGTAGTGTTGGGGCAGCTAACCCATCTGGCTGGATGAAGGAGGAGAATTTTTTAACTTTCATGGAGCACCTTTGTTGGCACAGTAAAGTGCACTAAGAATAGCCCCATATTACTCTTATTGGATAACCATGAGTCACATCTTTCAATACCTGCGCTGAACTATGCTACGGAAAATGGCGTAGTTATGCTTTCTTTCCCTCCGCATTGTAGCCATAAGTTGCCGCCATTGGACAGGAGCGTTTTTGGCCCATTAAAATATATATATATATATATATATATATATATATATAAATTCTTCCTGTGCTTCCTGGGTGAAAACTAATCCTGGAAAGACTATAAAAATTTACGATATCCCAGGAATCGTTGCTACTGCTCTTCCAATGGCAATTGTACCAAATAATATCACATCAGGATTTCGCGTTACCGGTGTATATACATTTAACAAAGACATTTTCATGGACCAAGATTTTCTCCCAAGTTATGTAACAGTTCGTGCACTTGTGGAAAACGTAGGGCCTAATGTAGAACATGTCACTACAGAAAATTCAGTGGATGCAGATAATATACGATCAGATCGACCAGACATTTTTCCGCCAATAGAACCATCAAGCTCCCGCACAGATTCTTTTGCTGAAGCTGAACCGTCAACTTCTCACCTGTATCCTTCAAAACCTTCAACATCTGCGGAAAGCAGACGGAGCCCTGTGCTTTCCCCAGAGATTATTCGCCCTCTGCCTAAAGCCGGAGATAGAAAATCTAGCAGACAACAGCGCAGGCAGCGTAAATCTGCTATTTTGACCGACACTCCCGTAAAAAATGAGTTGGAGGCATCAAAAAGTTCAAAATCCACAGGCAATGTAAAAAAGCAAGTCTTTGGGGACAAATCTTATAGAAAGAAACCTAAAAACCACCAGCACCTCCATCCGAAGAAGAAGAGGAAGAAGATGAAACATTTTGCTTGATTTGTGGAGAAAACTATAGTGATTCCAAGGAAGTTTGGTTGCAATGCACCCAATGCAAGAATTGGTCTCATAAAAAGTGTACTGATGGAAATCCATATTATGTGTGTCATAACTGTGATAGCGATGACGATATGTAATTGCTTCCATCGTTTGTTAACTATATAAAATAAATACCTATTGAAATATTTATTTGAATTTATTTTTTTTGTATGCCTAAAAATAAACCTGTGACAAGATACCCCAGATACTGTGACAGCATGCCCCTTCACGGGGCATGTTGTCAGATTTCTCTACTAAGCTAAATAAAAAATAATGTTTTTTACTGTGATAATCACTGGTACTTAATTCTGTATGTTCACAAGACATATAGGTATGTACTGAATTAACAATTGTTGAAAAAATAAGAAACAGTAATTAATAAAAAAATTATTAGTAGAAATTGTGACAACTAGCCCCGGTCCCCCCTTCGTCCAAGGTATTCCAAACTGTCAAAAAATCTTTTAGAGAAAGGCTCTAAAAACTATTTTGAAAAATAGTTATTTTGAACATTTATTGAAGTAACTTTCTAGAAAAAATGAATGAAATTTGCAATTTAGCTTTTTTTTATTATATACGTTTGGTGCTACTAATAAATTAAAATTAGCAAACGTTTTTTATAAATCATAATTGTCATACGTGTAGAAATCGTTTTGTCTTATTTAAGTTGTGGAAATCCAAAGTTTTTAATAAAGATTTCTTCGCATCATTATACGAATATATAATTACTAGGTAAGTATTTATCAATAGGAACATATCTCATTTATAATTTTTCAATTACATCTTTCTCGTCATTTTGCATATAGGCAATTTTTTAACAACTCTGAGAAATATAAGATAACGTATACAAAACTCTTTTTATTAAAATGTTTTCAGTTTTCCTATTGCCACATCTAGCTCAAAATAGTTGAAAACCATTTTTAACAAAAATCTGCAGATAAGATTTTAATAAGATATTTAGTTGGCCGTCAAAGTGAACGGACGTGTTTTAAGTGTCCTCCGACTTCTACCTGCGTTTGGTAAAACGTGCGAGTAAAAAAAATGACAATTGCTAAAGCAATCCCTGGTGCACGACAAGTGTGAGTTTTTGAACAAATTTATAACCCAGCGGTTTGAATATTAATAAACAAATAATAACATTAATCTAATTTAGTAGAATTTTAACGGGTGAAATGACTATAGGTACATAATTAAAAAAAGGCGCGAAAACGTTATTGTGGCATTTTAAAACTTGTACAATTGTAAGGTAAACGTTAAAGTACAAAAACTACCCCTTTTATCTAGGTTTTAACTCAAACACGTACATTTTTCTAATTACCATAATTGCTAATAATTGCTAAGTTTTAAATTTGAATTAATAATGAAAAAATAATAATCGAACCAGTAGAATTGTAATACGTGTAAAATGCCTTATAGAAAAAAAATACGGTTCCTGTTAACGAGTGTTAAAATTCATAATCGTAATATAAACCAAAATCGCAAATACTCAAACACGCACCCACACACACACATACACACGCATACACGCAGATACTCAGACACGCAGACACGCACACACACACGCACACACACCACACGCACACGCACACACACGCACACATGCACACACACCACACACACGCACACACGCGCACACGCACACACCCACACCCACACACGCACGCACGCACGCTCGCACGAACGCACACACGCACGCACGCACGCTCACACACACATACATATATATATATATATATATATATATATATATATATATATATATATATATATATATATATATATATTGCCTCGGATCGACCTGACTACAAGGGGGGGGGGGGGGTCAATGTCGAAACAGACAGGTCCGTGCTGATGACTGGGCAAAGAATGAATGGGGAGTCGGTACGTGGAATGTTAGAGGTATGCGTGGTAAAGAATTTGAAATTGCGAATGTAATGTACGAAAGGCAGCTTGATTTTATGTGTGTATCGGAGACAAAGCGCAAAAGAAAGGCTGCTGTGGAGATGGAGGATGACAGTCTAGCACTACGGTCAGGAGTTGAGACTGAAACGCAAAAGGAGTTGGAGTGATCGTAAGTGAAAGAGCGAAAAGATGTGTTACACAGTTCCGGTAGGTATCGTCCCGGGTAATGTGGGTTAGAATGAAAGTGGAGTTTCGAATAATTGTTCTTATTGCTTGCTAGCACCGGTGAATGAAGAAAGAGACCATGAGTGTGAGAACTTCTGGAATTATGTAGAGAACGTGTTGAATGTAAGTAAGCCAAATGAAAGAGTGGTAATAGTGCGAGGTATGAATGGATGAGTTGGTGTACAGAGAGAACATACTGAACCCGTTCTAGGAAAGTTCGGAGACCAAAGAGTCAATGAGAAAGAAGAACGCCTGGTGAACATCTGTGTGGAGAGAAGCCTTTTTGTATCTAATACGTGGTTTAAACATAAAATAATAGTGTGCATATGTATACTTGGGAAAGAAGCGAATTTAAGAATATGATTGACTTGATAGTGTATAATGAACGACTTAGAAGCCTTATGAAACACAAAAGTAATGCGCGAACCAGAGTGTGGATCGGACCACGTTTTGGTTGTATCGAGAGTGTGTTTAGGGCAAAAGTGGGTCTGGAGAAGGAAAGCAAGCGTAGTTCGAACTTCCAGAATTAGGGTAGACAAACTAGTAGATGATGGTGCGAGAATGAAATACGCAGATGCTGTGGGTAAAGAGTAGAATGTAAGTGATACAGTGTGGAACGAACAAATAAAAGACACTGATGTTGAAACTGCATGGATAAGCTTTAAAAACTGTGTTGTCAATTGTGCCGAGTAGATATGTGGAAGAGCGACTGTAGGTAGACAGAAAAAAATTGCTTGGTGCAGTGCAGTGGGCAGTATGTAAGAAAAAAAATGCGTACATGGCAATGATTGCTGAAAAAAATGAGACTGATAAAAGGCGATTGTATGAGGTGTACAGATTAAAAAAACAAAGAAGCGAAGGAGGCAAGTGAGAATACCTAAAGAGGAAGTGATGGTTGTGGAAGAAGAGAAAATGCAGAATGAGTTTGAGGGAAACAAAAAACTCTGGAAATGGGTCAAAAATACAAAACGTGACCCAAAACAGAACGCTGCAGAAGTGATGAATACGAAACGAAATAGTATGGGATGATTGTGATGTAAGGAAATGATGACAAGAATATTTCGGAAAACTGTGCAATAGTGAGGAAAATAAAACCGAAGGGTTAAATAAGGAGAATGTAGAAGGAATGGTGAATGAAGCTGAGAAGCATATTGGAATAAATTAGGTAAAGAAAACGTTAGGCAAGTTCAAAAACGGAAAAGGAGCAGGCGTAGATGAAATCACTGGTGAAATGCTAAAGTATGGAGGTGCACAGATTATGAATGATTATTATGAATTCTTCAATGTATGCCTTAAGTGTGGAAAAGTGCCAAGTGATTGGAAGAGCGTGATAATTGTACAACTGTATATGGGTAGGGGAACAATAGTGATTGCAAGAACTACAGAGAAATAAGTTTGCTCAGTGTACCTGGTAAAGTATTTGTAAAAATACTGTTTGATAGAGTACGAGAAACTATACAAACTAAGATTTGGAATGTGCAGGATGGCTTCATGTCAGGGAGAGGATGTGTTGGTCAGATGGTTGCCCTCGAGCAGTTGTTCTGGAGAAAGCATATGACAGAGTCAATAAGGAGAAGCTGTGGTAAATAAAGATCTAATAAACGGAATAAGAGCAGTATACAACGATAGCCGGAGATGTGTTAGAGTGAGAGGAGGTGTCAGTGAATACTTTAATATTGAGCATACAATGCGATAAGGCTGTGTGATGTCACGCGGGGTTAAATAAGGAGAGTGTAGAGGGAATGGTGAATACCTTAGTAACGAACCATATTGCAACGACCAAAAGAATTTTTTGCGGAAATTTCACTCATACAAACTTTTTGATTTTTTGCATGACTTCATTGATCACCCCGTATATAATAAACCTATGGTCCTACGATAAATATACGACATGTAGCTTAATCCGAAAAAAACTAGCTCTTAAAATTTGCAAGCCGCGTTCAAAAATTTGCATTCCTATTGAGTGGCCAGCAGTTTAGTTGCAGCGACCAGCAAACAAATCGAGGTGATTAGTCACGTGCACTCGGATTTGTTTAACCAGGAAAAGTTTCTCATAAGCGGTGTTGAATTAAAGGCTAAATTTGTATGATCACGAGGTACCTTTAGTCTAATGACAGCGCGAGTCAACTTACAAAATGCGAATTATGGACGCTAAGTGAGACGTATGCGAATTAAACCCACCATTCCAATTGCACACGCTAAATCTTTAGAAACAATTGCAGTAACATATCCTGTGAAAAGGACCGACGTAAAAGTGTTAACTATACCTACAGGCATACAGCAAAAATCATTGGATAATATCTTCTTGGGTCAGTTACCTAAACGATGTATCGTAGGTTTTGTCGCAAATAAAGCCTTCAACGGTGATTACCCCTCAAATCCATTCAATTTTCATCACATGCCGTTACATATTGACGGTCTGCAAATTCCTTCGAAGGCCTTACAACCAAACTTTACAGCTAACGGTTTACATGTACGGGCATATCACACCTTATTCTCCGGTACGGGTATTCATTTTGAATGAGGCAACTATATATCGAGAAGCGATTACACCAACGGCTACTGTTTGCCCTTCGACCTAACCCCTGACTTGTCTGCAAACCGTAGCACGCACTGGAATTTAGTTAGAAATGGTTTCCTTCGCCTAGAAGTCGGCTTTGAAGAAGCTCGTAGAAACCGTTAACTGTTTGGTGTACGACGAATTAGATAACGTGATTTAGATCGATAAACGTCACAAGTTTCAGTGTAGAACAACATCTGAAAGAAGATGGACGCTTACTTGGACGTACAAGGGTTTAGAGATGTTGATGAATTCATGCCGAAAGAAATTGCCATGATTACAGATCATGGTTCATTACTGCTGATGCTGATAAAACCAACTCGAGATTATTTTATATCAAAACCCATGTTAAGCCAAATAAGGTATTTATAGAATAAATATCACGGTTTGAAATGGCGGTCAGGGTATGGGCCATACAACGATTTCCAAGAGCTGCCGTTTAAAAAATTCACGTTAAGGGTAGTGAAAAACAACAGTTTTTAAGGTTCCTTAACAATACCAATACTAAACTTCGAGGAGGTTGGTTTTCCTTCGATTAACAAATAGAAAAAGGAAGCAAAGGCGTATAGTTGTTTAAACAATAAGATCGAAGCGCGTATGTGCGCCCTGGAAAACGCATTACTATTGGAAGACTGAGCGCATACCACCTCCAAAGATGTATGCGGTACAAGTGTTGAAATGTTTGAAATCGATCCCCAGCCACAATAATGTGTTTCGACTTGTATGTGCTTTTAATCAGCTGCCAAAACACGCAACTAGACATTGTGCAGTTATTGTGAACACGGATCCAACAAACAAACCAGGTCAGCATGTGACTGCTATCTACATTGACGAGAATGATAACGGGGAGTATTTTGATTCCTTTGGATGACCCTCGCTAGGTTACCATTTACGTTTCCTTGAGAAGAATTCTAGATGGTTCCGTTACAAAAAAAACGACGCTGCAGGATTACCATTCGGGTGTGTGTGGACTTTATATGACAATGTTTTTGTATTTTAGAAAAATAAATAATTTACCAATGCTTGATTTTGTAAATAAGTTTTTCGCCACATGTTTAGTTATAAATGATGAGATAATCAAATTACTGTATAATGCTTGTTTTTCAACCATTTTACTCTGATAAATAAAAGCATTTTTAACACCAAAATAATCCTATTTGTTGTTGTCTTTTAAATATTTACTAAAAACCAACATGCGCATCGTGCATTAACAATAATAGTTTGATGTATATCTAATTAACTGCCTGTATAAAAAAAGTGCTATTGCATCAGGGTAGAAATGGTTATTATTTCACCTAATATTTAATTTAGACCTTAAAGTATTTTTTTTCAGCAGCAAAATTTTAAAATGTTTGTAAACACATTAATTAACACGATATCGACGACTGATTGCTACTTTCCAATTCATATAAATGAGATTGCATAACTGTTGAATAATAAACACAAGAAGTCCGCGAACAAATTCCGTCTTAACGACTGGGACCCTTATTAGAATGTAACCCCAATGTATAAATGGGGTCACAATCTGTAGATGGGGTTAAAAGAAATGTAATAACAATTATGAAATCTCCTTTGATAAAAACGGGCCCTAATGAATAAAGATTCAATATTTTTAGTTGGTACAATGGATGGCGAGATTGGACGAAGGGTCAATGCTGGAAGGAAAGTGATTGGAAGTATGTGGACGATAATGAAAAACGAAATCATTAGCCTAGCTGCGAAACGAGCAATCTATAATTGCGAGTTTGTCCCATGAGTACTGTATGGAGGTGAGACATGGGTATGTCAAAAAAAGGACGAAAGAAAAATAAATGCCGTGAGTATGAGATTCCTGAGAAGCGCATGTGGTAAAACGAGAAGGGACAAGATAAAGAATGAATGCATAATTACGGAGTGTGGCGAGGAAAAGACGATGATGGATAGATATAAAAGTAGTACATTACATTGGTTTGGTCACATCGAGGGAATGAATAACGCAAGATTAACGAAGCAAATATATGTGGGTGAGGTTAGAGCAAAGGCCGGGTCTGGTAAGCCGCGTAAAACTTGGCAGAATGTAGTAGAATGTATGATAAAGGAAAGAAAGATAAGGAGTTTTAAAAATAAAAGGGCATGTCAGAGACAATGTGTGAACCTTGCGGAGGCTAGGGAGGTGCGCGGAGATAGGAAGGCATGGAGAAAGATTGTGAATGAAAAATAAATACGAGGCAGGAATTGTTTTGCCTACCCCGCAAGTGAATGGCGTGAAGGTTAAGCATTTTAAAATTTTGCTGCTGCAAAAAAAAACATTAAGGTCTAAATTAGGTGAAATAATAATCATTTCTACCCTGATGCAATAGCGCTTTTTTACGAGGATGAATTGCAAGTTGTTACGGTGGATAAAGACTCCCTATTCAAAGTTGAGAAGGGCCGCAGATGATATAAATAATGCCTGGTCAAGTGGCATGGATACAGTGACAAATTTAATAGCTGGGTGTTAGCTTCGCAGCTGAGAGATACATAAAATGGAGTTTTATCTTACCTTGTTAAGTAATAGTTCCATAACGTATTTTCCCGACAATATGACGTCAAGTTTTATTACTAAAACGAATAAGATTAACAGGCTCATGAGTTGTAGACACTTCGGAAATCCAATACCACTGTTCCTTTGCCGCTGTAAGTGCGACAGACAATTTAATTTATTAAAGAACTGATGCACCCGAGGAGAAGAGGATGTGTTAGAGACGATATTAAAAAAGGCTGCATCACATTTCCACCACGACAACGAGAAAGCCATTTATATTGAGGACGGACGGTATGTGTTACGTTTCGCCTCGGCGAGTTATGCCAACATTGAAGAAATTGCCAACGAGCTAAATAAACACGAGCTACTAAGTAAATTGCTAACAATCGAATACCATAATCTAACTAGGCACGTCACTGCGAAATTAAAAACCTCCCTCTCGCTATTCGGATTTTCGCAACGTTTAGCCTTACAGTTGGGTTATCGGCCATATCAAAACATAGTTATGAAACCAATACCCCCACACCCGCTAGTATATGGATAGGATTACCAACGCAGATATTTGTTTATTGCGACATCGTTGAACCGCAAATTGTGGGTAATGTTTTATCTCCGTTTATGCGTATAATAAATACGACTTCTGAAAACTACGCTTTCAGGAGTCATAAAAATGTGTTTTTTTTTGCCTGCACACTACATGCCCGTGATGACACGGGAATTTGAAAACATCGAGATTAATATAAAAACAGATATGGGTGCAGTAATCCCATTCGAGTTTGGGACGTCGTGTCTGAAGCTACACTTTAAGAAAGTGCAATTCTGGTTTGTCCTTATCAACAATATTATATGGATCAAGCCGGTAACGGTATCGGTTCCATCTACAGGGGCGCACCATATTAACGTGGTCACCGAACAGGAAGCTGGCTAAGCAGTATATTTAAATGTATAATACTGTTATTTAAACCTGGTGCAAAGGCCATTGGAAAATAAGCTCTCAGAACAGGTACCAATATTCTTGGTGACGTCATAGGGGATAGACCTGTTAAGGAATCGTTTCACGAAAGATTTCACGGGACAGGTAGAAATCTTAAAGGTAAAGCCGATGAGAAAATCGATAAAATGATTGAGGGTTCGGGTTATAAAAGAGTACGTCTGACTGATAATAGCCAGTCTCTACCGAGAGCTGTTGCTGCTAAGAAGAAGAAACCTACTTACGACGATATATTTTCAAGATAATAGCTTTTCTACATGCCGAAGCATGTGAATGCGTCAAGTCTGAATTGAATTTGTTCACCTTACCGTCGACGCAAACAAGTATCGAGGGTGGTGAATAGATATTTTACAAGCCCTTATCAGCTCTTAGTGATGGCGCCCCAATAGAGTTTGTAGTACCCGGAAATGGAAACGATTACATAGATTTAAGTCAGACCATGTTGTACATCACAGCTAAAGTTCTAAAGCAAGATGATACAGCACTGACTGACGCGGATGTAGCACTGGTAAACAATTGGATACATTCGCTTTTCTCACAAGTGGTGGTTTACTTAAATCAGAAAATGGTGTCACAACCAAACAACACCTACGCCTACCGCTCATATATCGAAACGTTGCTAAATTATAGAAAGGAGGCCAAGAGTTCACATCTAGGTTGTACCTTATAGCACAATGATACAACTGGGCAGATGAATACAATGGAACACGCAAATAACGGTTTCTCGAATGGTCAAGTAAGCTGCTGGCCACTCGAACTTACACATAGTGATTTTTAAGCAAAATTTTAAGTTAAATATTTTTGAACGCGCCTTGCAAATTTTAAGAGCTAGTTTTTTTCGGATTAAGCTTCATGACGTATATTTTATCGTAGGACCATAGGTTTATTATATACGGGGTGGTCAATGAAGTCATGCAAAAAATCAAAAAGTTTGTATGAGTGAAATTTCCGCAAAAAATTTTTTTGGTCGTTGCAATATGGTTCGTTACTAAGGTAACACCAATATCTCTAGACGTTTTTGTCAGTTTTTAGATTAAGGGCCTTAGGCCTTGCAAACACTACTCAACACAAAATTGGGGTGGCAAAATTCTTAAAATGCAATAACTTGACATTGCATTGACGGTTGTTGATGATTTTTGCGGATTTGGAATCCTTGTTTCACGTAGATTTTCTGGGGTCTAAGCATTTTATTTTAGGATTGAAATTTACACATTATACCGGATCGATAATAAACAAAAGGGTACGACGCCCTCTAAGGTTTGGCATTATTTAAGTTTTTGTAAAAATAAATTCTTGTCTCAAGCTGTTTTTATTTAATGTTCTTTTCACTGTTCTGTCCGAAACTCACACCCCACTTTGTTGTCTCAAAGAGTCATTCAGTTTTACAGAGTTCTTTGTCCACCCCCATGCCCATAATTATGATCAGGTGCTTTCAATGGTCTCGTCCTTTAACACGCTGTTGCCAACAATAACCAATTTCACTGTAACCGAAAATGCAAGGTTGCAATTCATTTTTGACGCAGTGGATTGAAAACAAAATTAATGGACAGACAATTTATGTTTTTCAGGCTAATTTTTATTTATTAAAATTACCAATACCAATTACCACTAGGTATCCCTATCCATACATACCTAATCTTTGTTATTACAGTACAACGTGTTTTTTTAGGTATTGCAGGAACCTTTAAATTCGGTTTGGAATTATAATTTTTTTAAGAATCGACTTTTGGCCGTTGTTAACCATTCTTGTATATTTTAGAATATAATGTAATAAACTTGTTCTTGTCGCTACGTTTTTGTTTATTATCGACCCGGTATAATGTATAAATTTCAACCCTCAAATAAAATGCTTAGACCATAGAAAATCTACGTGAAACAAGGATTCCAAATCCGCTAAAATCATCAAGAACCGTCAATGCAATGTCAAGTTATAGCATTTTAAAGATTTTGCTACACAAATTTTATGTTGAGTAGTGTGTGCAAAGCCGAAGGGCATTAATCCAATAACTGATGACAAAAACGTCTAGAGATATTGATATTACCTTAGTAACGAACCATATTGCAACGACCAAAAGAATTTTTGCGAAATTTCACTACAAACTTTTGATTTTTGCATGACTTCATTGATCACCCGTATATAATAAACCTATGGTCCTACGATAAATATACGACATGTAGCTTAATCCGAAAAAACTAGCTCTTAAAATTTGCAAGCCGCGTTCAAAATTTGCATTCTATTGAGTGCAGCAGTTTAGTTAGCGACCAGCAAACAAATCGAGGTGATTAGTCACGTGCACTGGATTTGTTTAACCAGGAAAAGTTCTCATAAGCGGTGTTGAATTAAAGGCTAAATTTGTATGATCACGAGGTACCTTTAGTCTAATGACAGCGCGAGTCAACTTACAAAACGCGAATTATGGACGCTAAGTGAGACGTATGCGAATTAAACCCACCATTCAATTGCACACGCTAAATCTTTAGAAACAATTGCAGTAACATATCCTGTGAAAAGGACCGACGTAAAAGTGTTAACTATACCTACAGGCATACAGCAAAAATCATTGGATAATATCTTCTTGGGTCAGTTACCTAAACGATGTATCGTAGGTTTTGTCGCAAATAAAGCCTTCAACGGTGATTACCCCTCAAATCCATTCAATTTTCATCACATGCCGTTACATATTGACGGTCTGCAAATTCCTTCGAAGGCCTTACAACCAAACTTTACAGCTAACGGTTTACATGTACGGGCATATCACACCTTATTCTCCGGTACGGGTATTCATTTTTTGAATGAGGCAACTATATATCGAGAAGCGATTACACCAACGGCTACTGTTTCATGCCCTTCGACCTAACCCCTGACTTGTCTGCAAACCGTAGCACGCACTGGAATTTAGTTAGAAATGGTTTCCTTCGCCTAGAAGTCGGCTTTGAAGAAGCTCTCGTAGAAACCGTTAACTGTTTGGTGTACGAAGAATTAGATAACGTGATTTAGATCGATAAACGTCACAAGTTTCAGTGTAGAACAACATCTGAAAGAAGATGGACGCTTACTTGGACGTACAAGAGTTTAGAGATGTTGATGAATTCATGCCGAAAGAAATTGCCATGATTACAGATCATGGTTCATTACTGCTGATGCTGATAAAACCAACTCGAGATTATTTTATATCAAAACCCATGTTAAGCCAAATAAGGTATTTATAGAATAAATATCACGGTTTGAAATGGCGGTCAGGGTATGGGCCATACAACGATTTCCAAGAGCTGCCGTTTAAAAAATTCACGTTAAGGGTAGTGAAAAACAACAGTTTTTAAGGTTCCTTAACAATACCAATACTAAACTTCGAGGAGGTTGGTTTTCCTTCGATTAACAAATAGAAAAAGGAAGCAAAGGCGTATAGTTGTTTAAACAATAAGATCGAAGCGCGTATGTGCGCCCTGGAAAACGCATTACTATTGAAGACTGAGTGCATACCACCTCCAAAGATGTATGCGGTACAAGTGTTGAAATGTTTGAAATCGATCCCCAGCCACAATAATGTGTTTCGACTTGTATGTGCTTTTAATCAGCTGCCAAAATACGCAACTAGACATTGTGCAGTTATTGTGAACACGGATCCAACAAACAAACCAGGTCAGCATGTGGCTGCTATCTACATTGACGAGAATGATAACGGGGAGTATTTTGATTCCTTTGGATGACCCTCGCTAGGTTACCATTTACGTTTCCTTGAGAAGAATTCTAGATGGTTCCGTTACAAAAAAAACGACGCTGCAGGATTACCATTCGGGTGTGTGTGGACTTTATATGACAATGTTTTTGTATTTTAGAATAATAAATAATTTACCAATGCTTGATTTTGTAAATAAGTTTTTCGCCACATGTTTAGTTATAAATGATGAGATAATCAAATTACTGTATAATGCTTGTTTTTCAACCATTCTACTCTGATAAATAAAAGCATTTTAACACAAAATAATCCTATTTGTTGTTGTCTTTTAAATATTTACTAAAAACCAACATGCGCATCGTGCATTAACAATAATAGTTTGATGTATATCTAATTAACTGCCTGTATAAAAAAAGTGCTATTGCATCAGGGTAGAAATGGTTATTATTTCACCTAATATTTAATTTAGACCTTAAAGTATTTTTTTCAGCAGCAAAATTTTAAAATGTTTGTAAACACATTAATTAACACGATATCGACGACTGATTGCTACTTTCCAATTCATATAAATGAGATTGCATAACTGTTGAATAATAATAAACACAGATTAAGAAGTCCGCGAACAGATTCCCGTCTTACACGACTGGGACCCTTATTAGAATGTAACCCCCAATGTATAAATGGGGTCACAATCTGTAGATGGGGTTAAAAGAAATGTAATAACAATTATGAAATCTCCTTTGATAAAAACGGGCCCTAATGAATAAGAGATTCAATATTTTTAGTCTCGGATAAAAATAATACGATCCCCACGTGGGCATATATAAAACGTTAAAGTTAAGGTGCTCCAAGGGCGACATCACAAAAAAACAAAAACGGGGCCAAAGTGTCGGCCTTCTACTGATCTTTATTGTCTGGTTTTTCAATTCTTACCGAACAATTGTCCTAATTGAGTTAAAAATTGATCGGAATTCGTACTTTAAAGCAGAAATCATTCCACTAATTTGGAAGGGAGGGCGCTCCATTCCTCCATTAAGGAGTTCTGTATAAGCGAATTTTTATTTTTACCTTTCAACTTACATATACGAGGGGTCGTTTTTATATTCCCTGACTAGGTAATTTACAATGTTAATGTAATTTTTAATTTTACTGATTTTAAATCACATATGCCATGGTAACGTGTTTGACAATTTACAAAACAATTGCAGCATTATTAGTTGTCAGTTTGTGTTGTAACGTCTCAAAATGGACAAACTTGAATATCGAGCTGTTATAAAGCTTCTTACAAAACAAGGAAAATCTCCAAAAGTTATTCGTGAAGAAATGTTGACTGTATACGGGGATAATTGCCCTTCCAAGTCGACTATTTGTGAATGGTCAAAATTGTTTAAACATGGCCGAGAATCACTAGATGATGATCCCCGTCCAGGTCGCCTGTTGACATGACCACTTCGGATGTTATTGAAAAAACCAAGTGTTTGGTATTAGAAGATGCTGGATTAAAGAAGTGACAATTAACGTCTTCATTAGGAGTTTTCAGAATTTTACACGATTACCTTGGCATGACAAAGGTCAGTGAGAGATGGGTTCCACGAATGCTTACGCATTTTCAAATGCTTTCTCGGATGGTGAAGTGTGAAGAATTTTTGACGCTTTGTGGGGACGAACCATATTTAATTATCAATCGACTTATCACCGGAGATAAAACTTGGGTCAATCATTTTGATCCTGAGTCGAAAAAAGAGTTAATCCAGTGGCATATTAGGGGTTCCAGTCCTCCCAAATAGAATAAAGTCACCCCTTCTGCAGGAAAAATAATGGCAACTGTTTCTTGGGAATGATTGATTATCTGAAGAAGGGTGGTACAATCACAGGAGAGTATTATGCGAGCCTAATGCATCGCCTCAGATATGTTATTAAAGAGAAAAGACGCGGAAAACTAACGCGAAGTGTCCTGCTGCTTCATGATAATGCACCAGCCCATAAGTCAAGACTTTCAAAAGCTGCCGTTGCTAAATGTGGCTTTGTAGAAATTTATCATCCACCTTATAGTCTAGATTTAGCCCCCAGAGCCTATTTCTTGTTTCCCGATCTCAAAAGACCAATAAGGGGAAGAAAATTTAGGGACGATGATGAACTTATAGCGGCTGCTGAAAACCACTTTGCGAGTAAACCAAAGGAATATTTGTATAATGGCTTAAATATGTTATAGAAACGATGTAATACTTGTATTGAAAAGCAAGGGGCCTATATTGAAAAATAAATTTCTGTTGTTCTAATCTACTCTTATGAGAATATAAAAACGACCCCTTGTACGTGCGAATGTACAGAAGGTTATGCAATCGACATGGTTTTCACTGTAATTAAATCGACTGATTAATGTTTTACGACGTTTGACAAACCTTCGTCCAGACCGGTCATGATCTATGGCGTGTGGGTAGGGGTGGTGTGAGGTGCGGCGTCGTGTGTGATTGTGGTGTGTGAGTGTAGTTGAGTGTGAGTGTGTCAGTTGTAGGTGAGTGTGTGAGTGTGTGAGTGTGTGAGGTGTGTGAGTGTGTGAGTGTGTGAGTAGTGTGAGTGTGTGGAGTGTAGTGTGGAGTGTGTGTGAGTGTGTGAGTGTGTGAGTGTGTGAGTGTGGTGGATGGTGTTGAGTGTGGGTGTGAGTGTGTGAGTGTGTGAGTGTGTGAGTGTGTGTGGTGTGAGTGTGTGAGTGTGTGTGTGTGTGAGTGTGTGAGTGTGTGAGTGTGTGTGAGTGTGTGAGTGTGTGGGTGTGTTGTGTGAGTGTGTGAGTGTGTGTGAGTGTGGTGAGGTGTGAGTGTGTGAGTGTGGTGTGTAGTGTGTGAGGTGTGTGGTGTGTGTGAGTGTGAGTGTGTGGAGTGTGTGAGTGTGTGGTGTGAGTGTGTGAGTGTGTGAGTGTGTGGTGTGTGAGTGTGTGAGTGTGTGAGTGTGTGTGAGTGTGTGAGTGTGAGTGTGGTGTGTGAGTGTGTAGTGTGTAGTGTGTGAGTGTGTGAGTGTGTGAGTGTGTGAGTGTGTAGTGTGGTGTGGAGTGTGTGAGTGTGTGAGTGTGTGAGTGTGTGTGTGTGAGTGTGTGAGTGGTGTGTGATGTGTGTGAGTGTGTAGGTGTGGGAGTGTGAGTGTGTGTGAGTGTGTGTGTGGTGTGTGTAGTGTGTGATGTGGTGTGTAGTGTGTGTGTGAGTGTGAGTGTGTGTGTGAGTGTGTGAGTGTGTGGTAGTGTGATGTGAGTGTGGAGTGTGTGAGTGTGTGATGTGTGTGATGTGTGTGTGTGTGTGAGTGGTGGTGGTGTGTAGTGTGTGAGTGTGTGAGTGTGTGAGTGTGTGGTGTGTGTGTGTGTGTGATGTGTGTGGTGTGTGTGTGTGTGTGAGTGTGTGAGTGTGTGAGTGTGTGAATGTGTGTGTGAGTGTGAGTGTGAGTGTGAGTGTGGGTGTGCGCGTGCGTGTGTTCGGGTGTGAGTGTGTAGGTGTGAGTGTGGGTATGCGCTTCGCGTTCGCTTGCGTGTGCGTGTGTGTGTGGTTGTGCGTGTGCGGTTATGGTTGTGCGTGTGCGTGTGCGTGTGCGTGTGCGTGTGCGTGTGTGTGTGTGTCTGTGGGTGTGCGTGTGCGTGTGTGTGTGGTGTGTGTGTGTGTGTGCGTGTAAGCGTTTGTGTGTGCGTGGGTGCGTGTGTGCGTGGGTGCGTAGGTGCGTGGGTGTGCGTGTGCGTGTACGTCTGCGTGTGCGTGTGCAGGTGCGTGTGCATGGGATTGTGCGTGTGCGCGTGCGTGTGCGTGTGCGTATGCGTGTGCGTGTGCGTGTGCATGTGCGTGCGTGTGCGTGTGTGGTGTGTGTCGTGTGGGAGCGCGCGTGTGTGTACGTATATGTATGCGTTAATTAATTATGATCTATGCAATTTTTTTGACACGACCCATAATTTGGCGGCAAAAAATTCCTAAAGTGGAATTAAATAGTTCAAATCTATATGACTATTACTTTTATAAGAAAACGTGTAGACATATTTTTTACATGACTGATTGAAAAGAGAACTAAACTTCATTTGAACATATTTAAAATAGTTAATACAAGTGTTTGTTATGTTGCTTAGCGCGGTACTCTAGCAAAGTACAGGTCGTAGGTTCAAATCCTACTCGAGGTAAACTTTTTATTTATGTATTTAATAAAATTAATAATAATATTTAAAATAGATTTAAGGTTATTACGTTGTTAAGTTTGTTTATTGTTGTTTGTTTGTTATTTTTTTGAAGTGATATCGATTAATTAGGTGAAAGCTAACTAGACCATTGTATAATTATTAAACTACCTATTATATTTAAATTTCAAGCACTCAAATTGAAATATAAAAAAACTTACGATGTGTTACGATCTAATTGCGAAGGTCATTTCGTTGCCACTCTATCGCTATACGTATTTCAGTATTTTTTTTATCGGAAATAGTATACTTATTCAACACTAACACACAGGTTTCTTAGCTACACATTAAAAGTTATTCTGGTTGTCAGTTTAAATAAAAAGTACGAGTGTAAAAATAGCTTAATAGCTTAAAAAGAAAAATAATGTTGAAAATATGAATGACACTAACGAAAAAAATTTTTTAAAACCCTACCAAAAATCATTGTACTGGCAAATGAAGCATCTTTAAATTTACTATCCAGCAAATCACGCTAACATGATAATCATAATTAAGTATTACAAATTACATTATTAAAAAAAATTTTGTTTGCCTACACGCAGCTAGTATAACCGTTTTTTTTTTAATTTTTGTATGTTTTAATTTATTTCAGTACAAGTAGACTGATTAATTGATATTTGTCACAATTCTGGCACAACAAAACCCATACATTTTTGAGATTTTCGACCACCTCGTAAAAGGGATTTCATACAATCCTACCATAATTCTTTCTTTCGTTTCGCATTTATGTTAAGCTACTATAATATTTATTTCATCTTCTTTTCTCATTAACAATGCTCAAACGTTTAACCAACTTAGATCAGATCGCATTAAGTACTTATTTATGTATCAAAATGGTATGGTCTGGTCTGCACGTGATGCAGAGATCTAGAATAGCGACGTAGCCTGCAACGGAGCATACGTAATACTATAGCTGACAGTTACAGGGAATTCCTGTAAATGATATAACGCTACTTTTTTGAAAATTTAGAAACAATTTTTAATATCTATGCAATGGCTGTTTAAAGGAAATTATTCACCATTGTATCTAGTCTTATTAGGTTGTACCACATTTTATTACTCTTTGGTTGTACAAAGGTACAAACAACATAATGTAGTACTTTTGCATGTAGAATGCAGACAAAGTTTCCGGCGATAAGTTCTTTTTAAATGAGTTTAATTTCTCAGCATTACCTTATACCTAAAATATTTATTTAGATAGCTTGATGTTAGTAGTTAGTAGCAACATGAGCTCCATCCTCACATGCATAAACCTTACCCTTAGCCAATCATAATGATTTTAGGATTAGTCTGATTATTGTGCTTTTAATATAATTTTTGTTTAATTACTCATACTGGCTTTGAGGTGGTATAAATAACTAGGTACATTTTGAACGTAATCAATTATTAGTTATTAGGAACCAGAAACGGGAGGTAATTTTGATATTGTTTGAGTTGGATAAAGAATTAGGGGACATTTTTAACAGTCAATAACAAATATATGTAAAATGTCTATTCTGACGTGTTCATAACTTTTATCCTGCTATCATGACAAAGCGATTTCATTATTGTAAGCAAGCCATGACAACATACAATATTGACACTTAGTTTTCATTTTCGTTAGTTTTTATTACGCACTAGTCGAAATTAGTTTTGATTTTTTTTTTTTTATGATTGTGGACCTGAACAGGCTAAATAAGGCCTATCGTGCTAAAGCACTCAGGAACACTTAGGAGGATGGATAGAGGGATAATGAATTGCCAATAGATGCCTATGAACAGCTACCTTAAATTTTCTCATATCATAAGTGAGAGGAAAACAGGAACTATGGAGATCATTCCAGAGTTTAGAAGCCGTGTAGAAAAATGTGGATTGCGCCCGTTTGGTACGACAAGTGGAGATTTGTACTGCATACTGATGATGTGAATGAGCGAACCGAGTGTTTCTCGTAAAGATAGCCGGAGATGGTATCAAAGAATGTAATTCACCACCACAATAGCCGTTGTAATAACGATAATACAAAGAAAGAACTGAAACCATCCTTCTATGCTCAAGGGACTGTATGTGAGAAGTTAAGGACGGGTCATTTATAAGCCTAATCGCTCTCTTTTGAATACGATCAACGATATCGAGAGCGTATTGGGGAGCACTAATCCAAAGGTGAGAATTATATTCCAGATGAGGCCGAATTTGGGCCTTATACAGCAGAAGGAGTTGTCGAGAGGTAAAGTACTGCTTAGATCTGTACAAAAAGCCTATTTTACGAGCAGCTGTTTTGGTAGCTGACAGAAGATGGTCAACCCATGAGAGATTTGAAGATACAGTCGTACCCAACAGAGTAATAGAGTCTGAAAACTTAAGAACAGAGCCATTCATACTTACAACAGGAAATGATCGATCTTTTTTGGCGGACATAAGGCAACACTGAGTTTTGTTAGCATTAAATTTAACTAGATTATTGCTTCCCATTCGAGAATACGTTGAATGTCTTTGTTGATTGAATTTTCCATTTCAGCTTTAATTTCTTGATTTGACATAGAAGGTGGATTATCACTATGAGTAGACTGAGATGAACTACAGTGAAGAGTGCTATCGTCAGCAAAGCAATGGATGGGGTTAGTTGTTGAAGAAATAAGGTCGTTTATGTACAGCAGAAAAGTGTAGGCGCTATAACGGATCCCTGTGGTACGCCCGCGTTAATGCTAACTTCTTTTGAAAAAAGCCATCAACTACGACACGTATTCGTCTTTTATCAAGGAAACTAGAAACCCAGTTGATGAGCGTATCATTTAACCCAAACGAGGTGAGTTTGGCAAGTAAACACTTATGCCAAACTTGGTCAAATGCCTTTGAGATATCTAAAGCGACTACAACTGTTTCACCGGACTGCTCTACTGTATTGTTCCAAACTTGGGTCACATATGAAAGAAGATCGCCTGTTGAACGACTTTGCCTAAACCCATATTGGTGGTCACTAAGGAGTTTGTTAGTTTCAAGGAACGTGAGCAGTTGCTGATTGATGGCTTTTTCCATGATTTTAGACAAAATGGAAGTGATGGCAATTGGTCTGTAATTTGAGGGATCGGTCTTATCACCTTTTTGGGAATAGGTTGAACATTTGCTAACTTCCATGATGAAGGGAATTCCCAGAAGATATAGAGATCGTATAGAGCTTAGATAGGACTGGTACTAGTTCGGGGAACATTTCTTTAAGACAATAGCTGGGATACCGTCTGGGCCAGTCGCCTTATTGAGATCAAGCCTACTGATGATCGATTCCAAGAGCTTGTACCGAAAATGAATTGGTTTCATAACGTATGAAGAAGAGTTGACTAGGGGCACATCTTTTCCAGAATCATTGAGACACGAGTTTGATGCAAACAAATCCACAAAAACGTTGGCTTTGTCTACAGAATCAGCAACTACCGATCCGTCAATAGATGTCAGGGGAAATGAAGATGTTCGAAAGTTTTTACTAATGGCTTTAGCTAAAGACCAAAATTTACGACTGCCTAAAGGAGATGTAGCTAGTTCATTGCATTTTCGTTGTTCGAACAACTTTTTAGTTTTAGTGATGACACTTTTGCAGATATTTCTAGCACCAACGTATTCTACATGACTGCCAACCGATTTATTAGATTTCCATTTAATGTAACATTTATTTTTTAAAGATATTGCATCAGAACAAGCCTTATTGAACCAGGGTTGGGAACGTGAATGACCTACACGGTACTGTTTTTCGGAATGTAAACTCCATTCCCATGAGGATGACTTCAGATACTGAAAGAGCGATGTCCGAAGAAGAGGACGACTTAAAACAATATTTACGCCATGGAAAGGTTGCAAAGAAATCCCGTAAATCACTCCATCGAGCTGACTTAAAACACCACAAGGTTCTATCGGTTTTGCGAGCAACAGTGGAATTAGGTACAGTAGAAATGATTTTTATTAGACAATGGTCGGAAAGACCTAAAGGCGAAAGGACGGAAGTTTTATAAACAAGAGGGTTTGATGTAAGAAAGTGATCTAGAAGATGTGGAGCATGGTTAGGGTTATCAGGGATTCTTGTGGGTTCAGAAATCATTTGTGTGAGATCACATGAAATAGCAAATGTTTCTGCACTATGACCAGCGGGATTTGTAGTAAATGAAAATTGAAGCCAACTAGAGTTATGAACATTGAAATCGCCTACAATGAGATATCGCAAGATGGAAACTGAGACAGGAGATAGTCAACTTTCATACTAAGGTAATCGAAGAAGTCTTGAAAGTTACTGTCATTAGGAGACCTATAAATGCAACAGTAGAATTTCACAAAAGTAGGACGAGAATGTTTAAACCAAATCACGTCAAAATTTTTATTTTCTAAGGAAGAAACCCTCTTGCAAGCAATTCTGTCCTTGATGTACGCACATACGCCTCCTTTATATCGAAAGTTAGAGTGAAGAGGGTATTGAGGAAATTGCAAGTCGGGTGACTCGGAGCTTTCAGAGGAGACTTGTGTTTCAGATAGAAACAATATATCAGGTTGTAATTGTTCAAGATGTTGGTGAATAGCATTAAGATTAGACCTGATACCGCGGATGTTGCAGTAGTGAATCAGAAAGTTGATACTTTCGATGACCGGGGTCGCTTGGGCCCTGCCTCCCGGACATCCGAATGGGGCAGGATTTTACGTCCGGAATTTATAACCCTTGAAACCACAGCCATCTTATTTTTTAATTTGGGACTTTTAATCCGATAGGAAGACAGTGAGGGCGAGAAGGAAGAATAAGGATGAGAATAGATTAAGGATGATGGAAAAGGTAACCGGCAGCCCTTACCGAGCTCAGAAAATCGGAGACCCAATATTAAGGAGCCCATGGTAAGGGTGGTGGTACCTCCGCGGCTGGCATGGAGTAATTTACTTTAATTATTAAATAAAAAATAACAATATGCCATTTATTAGCAAAGAATCAAACAAATTTATTTTCAGTACTTTGAACATCCGGTAACTGCATCGAGGCATACTGTAACCTATCCACAAAGATGACATTATTCTAGAGAAGTATTCTAAAGATCTAGGTGATTGACAATGCACATTCTGTTTTAGCTCCTAACACTTTTTTCACGGTTTGGCTTATATATGTTTACTATAATCCCATTTTGTCTGCCATAAAAATCACAACTCACGTAGGAATTTTAATAATCTGTGTGCAAGATACTCTACTATACTAAAATGAACCCCTACCATATTGTTTCGCATCTGGAACTAAATGATCATTGTTATTGGATATCAAGTATGATTCGGGAAGATACAAATTTACTATCAAAGATTTTATGTACGGATGAGGCCATCTGTACAATTACTGAAAGAGTAAATCTGCGTAATATGCATTATTGGTTTCAGGAAAATATTAACACGATGTGACAAGTCGGCCATCGACATCGGTGGAACATAAATATATAAATATATATAAAATTACAGGTCCATACAGCTTTAAGGAAGCCTAAACTGAGTTCTTTGGAATTCCTCAACACTCATTTGTCCCCTCTTTTAACAGACGTTTTGGAAATTAGGAGAACAATTTGATTTCAGTCAGATTATACTGAAATGAATAACATCCAAACAGAGTAGTTGGCAGAGGAAATCAGTTACTATGGTAGGCGCATTAGCCGCATCTTATTTGCTTAGATTTTTATCTTTGGGTTAGATTTAAAGATGTGGTTTTTTAAGAAAAAACGACAACCAGAGAAAATAAGATGGAAAGAGTCCAGACTGCAGTTGGAAACTTGTCAATAGATGAAACGAAGGCAGCTGTTTTGTCCACAGAAAGCAAAATGCAATGGTGTGTAAAAAATGATAAAAAACATTTTGATCATTTGTACGAGGGCTATTTTCTTCAAGTTTCAAGCAGGTAAAAAGCAACACAAGAAATGTGAAAAGCTTTATTATACACAAGAGTTACTCATACGTGTGAAGTATTTCTCAACGTAGTCGCCACCGACATTGAGATGTTTGTCGTAACTGGGCATCAGCTTTTGTATACCACCTCGCACCATGTTGCCGCATGTCACACTGGTTTTCAATTCTTCGTTAGTGAATCACTGCGTCCCCAACCATACGTTCAACTTGGTGAATAAACGGAAGTCGCTTGGAGTCAAGTCCGGGCAGTACGGCGGGTGGTTGAATAACTCTCACCTGAATTTCCTGAACAGTTCCTTAGTTACTTTTGCGTTATCAGGGCGTGCAGTGTCATGAAGCAAGACAATTCTTGCAGTCAACATGCCTCTCCTTTTGTTTTTTTTTTGCTATCAGTGAGCGTTCAAGGTTGTTACAGTACGTCGATGTAGTAATTGTAGTACCAGGATCCAAAAACTCCACTAATAAGAGTCCTCTACAGTTCCAAAACTCTGTAGAAATAAGCTTTTGCTGGACAAGCTTTGATAAACTTATTTGGTTTATTAGGCGAGTTCGTAAGCATACATTGCTTTCATCTCGGAGTTCACAAACTGAATATACGTTGCGTCTCCCGTTACGATTGTTCCCAAAAATGCTTCTGCTTCATAATAGTAGTGCTGCAAAAACGTTAGTTTGTGAACATCTATAAGCTATTTAGGGACCCATCGTGTAATTGCTGTATTTTGTATCAAAGCAAGATTCTAGGTCCAAGTCTTAAGATGTTGATTTCAGATGTGACTGATATAAAGTGCTAAAACCAAATTGCCCTCAGGTGTTGGTTTAACTATTTCATAGGACTCCGCTAGACCTGACTTCAATTTTGCTAAAAAAATATACTACAAGTTGACTTTGTCAACCGTAAGCTAATTCAATCAGCATCTTAGACTTAAATTTTAAATTTCTTTCTATAACTAAGAGAGCTTACTGATACGCCAAATAAAGTGATCGGATTGAAATGAACTCTTGAAATTTGTTTATAAATGTAAAGTTCTTTTGACAGAGGTTAGTTTCAAACTAACATCTTACACTAGATTATTTTAAACATTGTTTATATATTTAAGACGTGTTAATAGAAACAACAGTTTCATATCAAATTCATATCAAATTTTAAATTTTAAATATTACTAACCGCATTACTAATTAGGAAATAATTAAAATATGTGTACGGATTTGCTTGTAAACGTAGTAATAACTATTTCGCCGACTTGGTATTGGTTGAAATAAAGAATGGTTAATAAAAAGTCCAAAACGTTAGTAAAATTTGAATTATTAATTAATGTGACAAACTTCATAAAATCATATCACTTAATGCGTTGTTAAGGTAACAGCAATTTTTTTTGAAATTGTGATTGGTGGAAAATGAAATGCTTAGGATAATAAAGGGGAAAGCATTACTAATTATATTAGCGGCGACATTTTTGCATTTTAATGACGGTTTAAAAAAAAGTGTTTCCGGAGTTTATTGAATGTATATTTACAGTTATACGACCGCTCCGTAATCGTACCGGCCACCCTGTATAACGAATCACAGAGAATATAAACATAGTTTAATCTTCACTATACGTCAACGCCTAGCATCACCTACCTTAGAAATATCAACTTTTAATTAAGGCGGCGGGGAATAAAACATTTTATGTGATTGTTGGCTATTTTGTAGCTATTTTGAAACCGAACCATCACGTTTCAGTGAACAAAATGAATTATCGAAAGCACTCACAATGCTCAAATCATAGTTAAGGTAATTTACGTTTAAAGACAGTACAGCAATATATATATATATATATATATATATATATATATATATATATATATAGTTAAAAAATCACAATTAAAAGTAAAAAAGTAAAAAGAGAATTCAAACACTACACGTGCGATTGCAAAACAAATTAGAGAGCGGCAATATATCCGAGCACCGAAAAATCTTACGATTGACTGTCTACTATCCTCTTTTATTTCCTAAATATATGCCAAAATTATGAGTAGTCAACCGCAACGTTTTCCTTGATCGGTAGCGGCCCTCATAAATCTGCAAAGTAAGCATTTCCTAGTTAATAACAATATATCTGACATATCATTGCAATAATGGTACACACACACACGCACGCACACACACACACACGCACACACGCACACACACACACACACACACACACAAATATATATATATATATATATATATATATATATATATATATATATATATATATATATATATATATAAGTAAACCATTTTAAGTGATTCACGCGAATATCTCGAAAATGAGAAGTTTTTTCAAAAAATGTTTCAGACAAAAGTTTTATGGCTTCAAGGGGGAAAGATGATGACATTATCAATTTAATTGTAGATGGGGCAACTTTTATCATGGCGGCCATTTTTTTTAAATGGGAGTGGATTTATTTTCAAAATGAAGGTGTAGCTGGCAATAAGACGAATACAACAGTTTTTGTTTTTTTTTCATCGGATCACTTTTCACTGAGTTACGGTGTTCTAAAGTTTATAAATTAAGTAAAAGTTTCCACCCCATACTATACGTATTTTGTAACTTCGCACCACTCTGTATCTCTTTCCCTCTCTGTGTTGTTCCTATCCGTTTTCTGGACCGATTCTGTGTGATGGTCAACCAGCTCCAGGCTGATTGAAACGCATTTTCCCGTGCTTAGCATTACCCGGGATGAACGACGTGGACGTGACGTGGCTTTCATCCCTTTGGGGTGCTTGACATAAATACATAAATAAAAAAAGGATCAATTATCTCTAATAATTTGTTGGGCCCATCGGCAAAACTGTAAGCGCAACCTCATATCATTTGGTGTAATAGCTTAGATTGACGTTATGCGATATGGATGATATTCTTGCTTTTTCTTAAAATTCTTAGAATGGTAGTTCTAGGTATACCTGTTTGTCTCTCCATTTGGTAGCTACTATTATGAGGATTAAGATGAACTGACGCTAAAACGGCCAATACACGTACATCGTTCTCATCATACCCTTGATTTTGTCTAATACGTACTAAGTTACCCTGTTGAGCTCTTAAATAAGTCTTTCGAATCACAACAGCATTCGGATGGCGCCTATTTGGATACCGAACTTGTTAAAAAGCAGCAGCTTGACGATAATTATTACGACATTCGCCAAGAATAAGCATCATGTCAACCCTTTCTTGTGGAGGATAATCACCAATTATTTTTAATGTCGACGTAGATTTTAACGAGTATCAGGTGTTAACCGCCAATATGATAACCAAAACGAGTTCTAAACTTAACTATCAACTTACATGTAAACATAGTAATAAACAAGTGTTATTTTTTCATCGTATATCAACGTATCAATGTATTTATGCGGTACTCAGTTTTTTACTTACTTTTACTTAATTTATAAACTTTGGAACACTGTAACTGAATGAAAAGTGATCCGATGAAAAAAAAACTGTTGTATTCGTCTTATTGCCAGCTACAACCTTCATTTGGAAAAAAAACCACTCTCATTTAAAAAAATGGCCGCCATGATGAAATTTCTAAGTGGCGGCATCTACAGTTAAATTGATAATGTCATCATCTTTCCCCCTCAAAGCCATAAAACTTTTGTCTGAAACATTTTTTAAAAAAACTTCTCGCTGATATGTATAGGAACGGTAGATTATTGGGTAAAATATAGGAGGTACTGGAAAGAGTTAAATACAAAAGTTTTAGGGTTTTTAAATGCCCATTAGCCAGTAACAATTTCAAGTTTACAGGGTCGTTCATAAAGTCGTGGCACATCAAAGCTGAATTTTTTAAATGGAACCCCCTGTATATTATTGGATATTTCAATTTTTCCTTCAATTCTAAGTAAAAATTGTGATACACATGATGTACCTAAATTCAACCGGTTCCGAGTTATTGAGTTTTGATTTTGAAAATCATTAAATTTCAACCTCGATTCAGTCTCACCTGTAAATGTTAACTTGACAACTTATGTCAAATACAGTTTACCCTTCCAATGATTGCCTGCCACTAAATTTATTTGAGGGTACGAGTGGTATGCACCCTCGATTTTGTACACTGTATAGAAATAAAGTACAGACATAGGTATAGTTTTTGAAATCTATGTATTTCAAACAGTTTTTACTGAAATTTTAAAATTTGGTTCTAGAGTCCTACTTTATAAGGTGCTCAAACTTTTGTCCATTAACCTCTTGACAATAATGAATCCGCTGAACAAAATTTTGTAGTGCATTTACAAGAGCATTTTGAGAAATATTTTGAATTTCATGCGTGATCCTCGCTTTCAACTCTTCCACATTTTAGAGAAAATTTTTTCAAAATCAAAATTCAATAACTCGGTAGGGGTTGAATTTAGGTACAGTATGTGTATTACAATTTTTGCTTAGAATTGAAGGAAAGATTGAAATATCCAATAATACACAAGGAGTTCCATTAAAAAAAATTCAACTTTGATTGTGCCACGACTTTATGACCGACCCTGTAAACTTGAAATTATTACTGGTTAGTAGGCATTTAAAAACCCTAAAACTTTTATATTTAACTTTTTCCGGTACCTCATGTATTTTACCTAATAATGAACCGTTCCCATACATATCAGCGACCCTATATGTATGTAGGGCTGTATGTATGTATATATATATATATATATATATATATATATATATATATATATATATATATATATATATATATATATGGCCCAAATTTGTGGCTTTCTTCTATAACTCCCATATTATTAGATATTTAAAAAAAAATTAATCAGTAACTGCCATTCATTTTCTGAGCTGCATCGGATAAAATTATTTACAACTTTTAGGGGTCCTACAAGCCCGTACTTCGTAGAACCCCTATATTTTTATTGCGGATTTAGATTCCCCGTTAAAAATTAAAGGGCCTTTGTACACCATTTATGACGTCTACGAACAGAGTTAATCGCAATTGTTTAAAAATTTTGAGCGTCTCAGAGGTTTACTAAAATATTAATAATTAATTAACGCTACACTACAGGATGTTTTTTTCTTTCGGCATCCTGTTACCGAATAATTGCGTTACATTGCAAACTAATTTAATTCCGGTTTTAATTACGTTTAACTATAAAAATAGCTGTCGAACTTGTCAATTGAAAATTGAGGAAAACTCTTTTTTTTAATGGGATGGTATATTTTTTATTATTTGTTTAGAAGTAGGAAAAATTCTCTTTAAAATGATATATGCATTCCCTGCACCTAAAGTTAATATTTTAGGAGATATTTTACATTTATTGAGAATTAGCAGAATTTCTATAAAGAAACATATCAATTAGTCTATTGAAACAATTTTTTAGTTCGAGAGTTATCAATAACTTCCAGCTTTCAGTAATTATTAACGTTCAACATTTTGATTATTGGTAAAAATGCGTTATTCTCAACATGAATTATTAGACATGCTGTATTGTATAGGGAAAGAGAAAAACATTTCTTATATTCATTCCCTACACCTAAAGTTAATATTTTAGGAGATATTTTACATTTATTGAGAATTTCTGTAAAGAATCGTATCAAGTAGTCTATGGAAACAATTTTTTAGTAAAAACCCGTGAACAGATCACTAATTATAAGCATTTTCTAGTGTCCAATGAAGCATTTTATAGCATTTGAATTTTTCAGTTGATTTTTTTCCTATTCTACCAATACATAATTTATTCTAAAAATAAATTAGTAAGTTATGCTTTATTATTGCATAAGGAAACAGGAATTAAATCATTTATTCAATAATCCTCAAGGTTATATGTCGGCAAAAATCTTAATCTCGGTATAACTTTTCGAAAATCGAAGGAACGATGTGAAAGTGCAGGAGCAGTAAGTTAATGAAAATATGGAGCAAGAAACGCCATATTAGTGATCTAAAATGAAGTGAGAGTAATGACAAGTTTAGCTAATGTATCTATGCTCAAGTCAACAAGATTGAGCAAAATTTATGAGTTAGTAGAACAATAACAATTCAGCAAAATATTAAAAAAACGAATTTTACATTATGTACAAATGCATCAAGACTAATTGGTCGAAGATATTACAATAAATAAATAACTAAATAAATAAATAATAAATGAAGTAACCTAAATAAGTAAAAAATAAACTACAGTAAATGTTCAAAAATTCCACCGTTTTTGTCCACACACATTTGCAGCCTTCTAACAAAAGATCTTGTTCGCCTCAAGGTTTCGGGACAAACAGTTTCCACGGCGTCATCTACTGTGTACCCATAAGAAAAAATCCAGAACGGTGAGATCTGGAAATCTCGATGGCCATTTCACAGCACCACCACGCCCAGTCCATTGATTTGGAAACCATTCGTTTAAAATAGATCCGAACATTTTGCCCATAATGTGCTGGGGCCCCATCATGCTGGAACGATAACTCACGATTAAGTCTAAATAACAGCAGGATATCTTCAATTAATTTTTCGTAAAAATTTAAATACCGTTCGACGTAAAGTGTCCTTCGAAAAAATAAAGCCCAATTATTCAATTTCCCAATACACCACACCAGACATTTAGTGGCCATCTATGTTGGTGTTCTAAGAGTCTAGTGACACGCGGATTCGCGTTGTCGTAGTATTGAAAATTATGATGATTTACAAATCCGTTTTGAGGAACGTTGCTTCGTCGGAAAATAAAATGTAGGACACGAAATCAGGGTTTTCTTGTATTGTAAAAAATGATAGGCGTGAAATTAATTTTTATTGATGATTCGCTGAATCGTTATTATACTTAATTCAAGAGCCTTGCTTAAATCTCGTTGACTTACATTTGGATGTTCGACTAGACTTGTCATTACGTCTCGATTTTCGATTAGACTGGTGTCATTACTTGCTCCATTGATTTTCCGATTACTTGAGTCGGTGTTTCTGCTCCATATTTTCCATAACTTATCGCTCCTGTGATATCTTCTAATACAACCTTTAGGCAAGGCTTTCTTCATGTTTAAAATTTGCTGAGAATAACATTACCATAATCAATGTTGACTAATAATACTGAAGTTATTGTTCATAATTGTACTAATTATATATAATTACTTAATAAATGTAAAATATCTCCTAAAATATTAACTTTAGGTATAGGAATATGTATATCATTTTAAAGATAATTCTCTTGTGGGCCTTTTGAACTCCCAGCTAAACTGAATGGCCGAGTATCTAAAGTCCTTGAACATAACTTGTTTAACCTGCTGGAGGTGTTCCTTTAAACTTTCTTCATGAGATGTGATTTTTTCAAGACGGCGCTCCTACCCATTGCCCTCTCGCGTTGCAAAATCACTTAATGTATTCCCGAATTGTTGGATTGGAAGAGGAAGTGAACATCGTTGGTCTCCACGAAGTTCTGATTTAAACCCAATGAACATTTTCTTCTGGGGGTACATCAAAACTTTAGTATATTCTGCTGCTGTGATTAATACAAAAGCTGAACTATATCAAAAAATTGTAAGTGCAATTAGAAATCTGCATCCATCGTTTTTTACAGTAAGAAGAAATTTTTTGAAACGTTGCCAAAGATGTATTAGAGTGGATGGCGGACATTTTGAGAATACCATTCATCATAATCAAATACTTGTTCAGTTGTTTGTAAATGTGCAAGTGAAATATGTACATTCTGCAGAGTTCACTTTAAGTGCATTTTCCTCTAAATCGGAACGACTCAGCGATATACAAGAAGAGCACCTTTTTTAAAGAAAATAAAATGACCTTTCAGAAACTTTATCCACAACAAATACAGCAGAAACCAGAAACATGAGTAAGGTGTTGATGGCGCCCTATATCTTTTACGTTGAAAGTAAATAGATATTCATATTTGTCTACCCGAAGAACTCCCCATGTACCAAGTTTAAACAAGATATCTTGAAAAACGCGCAGCTATCGAAAAAAAGTGAAATAAAAAATGTATCTCTGAAAGGTCATAACTCTCTAAGGAAGCAGTATTGGGCTAAGGTAAGTTGCCCAAAATCCGGTTATTTTAACACAAGAAAACTATCTATGACCTATGGCCCATTCTTTACGGGATATATATATATATATATATATATACACTGTGTCTCTTGAATTTCTGGACATAGGGAATTCCCATGTTAAAATAAACTATTGTAAATATTGGCTCCCCTAATTATTTTACAGTAAAATGTCAAATGTAAAACTTCTTAAGGAAAAAAGGCTGCTTCTTATGTTACAATTGCATTTACATTTGGTACATCCGTTTTCGAGAAAATTAGGAAAAACATAAGGGCTTTTTCGTAACCGGTAACCTTAATAAGCCATGTAACTGTCAGGATAAATACAATAAGGAGCACAAATAAAATAAGTCTGTTATAAACAAGAAGATGATATTCTAAATAAACAAATTAATTATGAAAATTGGAAAATAAATAACAAAAAAGCATCATTTCTACTATTTGATCAAGTGTTCAAATAAATCTCCGTTTTTTTTTCTTCAATGGTGTAATAATTCATTTTTATAAACAAATTTTTCTTTAAAAAGTAATAATCAGTCCCAAACAAAGTTTTAATGATGAATGAATTGTTTTTGAACAATGAATGATTTACAATGACAATTAATAATTATTGTTAGCATTGTCTGTCTAAAGCAAAGCAACCTTGACCAGATACGAAAAAGCCCTTAAGTTTTTCCTAAATTTCTCGAAAACGGATGAACCAAATGTAAATGCAATTGTAACATAAGAAGCAGCCTTTTTTCCTTAAGAAGTTTTACATTTGACATTTTACTATAAAATAATTAGGGGAGCCAATATTTACAATAGTTTATTTTAACATGGGAATTCCTATGTCCAGAAATTCAAGAGACACAGTGTGTATATATATATATATATATATATATATATATATATATATATATATATATATATATATATATATATATATATATGAGCATCTTTCTTATTATTACAGATAGAGATTTGGTTAAATGGACAATGTTGTGCCATTTTTTGGCCCTAGTTCGATTCCGTTGAGAAACATTTCAATTTCAGTTTCGAAATTATTTAAAAAAAAACAAAAATTGCCGATTTCTAAAAACTCAAATATCTCCGTAATTATAAAAGATGTGAAAAAGGTTTCAGATCAAAGTTACTTACTTCGATGAGGCACACTTAAAAATGATGTCAAAATAAAATTCAAGATGGCGGTTTCCAAGATATTAATAGCAAGTTTTTTATTTTAAGTGGGCGCCATATTGGATTTTTACACAATTAAATGGGCTTTCTTCTCTTTTCAACGGTGTATAACAATCTATGTACGAATACAAAATTATGGGAAATATTAATCGTTTTCATTTTAAATCAAGTAGCCATGTTTAGCAATTTGCAAGTAAAAATTATTTTACTAAACAAATTAAACACAACGATATACCGTGATATTACTAAATGCAAAATCATAATACAATACAATAAATGTTCAAAGTGCTGGCCGCTTTGATGTACACACAATCGATACCGTTTTGCAACACTGTTAACAACTGTTCGCAATGTATTTCGATGAACACCGTTAAAGGCCGCCACCACCCCCTCACGTAGTTCTTCTGCATTATTGTAAATTACTACCATACACTCTATTTTTTATAGTGCCCCCATAAATAAAAGTCCAGAGGCGTTAAATCTGCGGACCTGGCTGGCGACTGATTAAGTGTATTGATGGCAATTACTCTATTATCAAAACGCTCATTTCATTATTGGATAACATTGCCAGCATTATGTGCGGGAGCGCCATTCTGCTGATACCATATTTTAACATTTTGTGCCAAAGGTAGATCATCTAATAAATCTTCAAGATATGTTTGCAGAATTTCCATGTAACGCTGGGCTATTAAGCTTCCATAAAAAATTATAGGACCAACGAAATGATTTCCCAATATGCCACAAAAAACATTAAAGCCAAAACGAACCTGTTTGCGCCGTGGAACCACTATGTGTGAATTTTCCTGTGCTCAAATGGTGCTCATTATGGCGATTAAATAATCCACAATTGGAGTAGGATTCGTCAGTCCATAAAACTTGATTGATAAAATCACCATTTTCTGCAATTTTATATAAAACCATCTACAAAATGCTGTTCTACGGATGTAATCATGAAGTCGCAAAGTATGCGCAATGTGTAGTTTATATTAGTGAAAATTGTTTTTTTTAATTCTGGATGATTTAGTCTTAGACACATTAGCTTTAGCTTCAATTTCTCGAGTTGAAATATTCAGATTTACTTGCACACAAGCTAAAGTTAATTCCTCATCTTCAGTAACCACGTTTATGTTCCTATTGGGCTTCTTAAAACGTCCATAATGCTGAATATTTGAATTTAATCTAATTTTCATGTCCGGTTGCCTACGCTCTGTAAAATTTGTTACATATTCTTGAGTAGCAAGACGGTAGGTAGTTTTCGTAGCACTGTATGTATGTACAAAACATATCACATTGTTCATTTGTTGGAAAGGTCGCCCTTAGAAATAATTAAAAACAAAACAATTATTATAAATTTATCACTTAGTTATACAATACAGCAATACTAATTATTTACACAATAAATAAACTAATACAACTTGACAGTTAGTCGTATTATAATCAATTTTGTTTTATTGTTAATCATGGCTACTTGATTTAAAATGAAAACAGTTAATATTTCTCATAATTTTTTATTCGTACATAGGTTGTTATACATCGTTGAAAAGAGAAAAACCAATCCCAGTTAATTGTGTAAAAATCCAATATGAGCCCATTTAAAATAAGAAAGTCGCTATTAATATCTTGGAAACCGCCATCTTGAATTTTATTTTGACACCATTTTTAAGTGTGCCTCATCGAAGTAAGTAACTTTAATTTGAAACTTTTCTCATACCTTTTATAATTACGGAGATATTTGAGTTTTTAGAAATCGGCGATTTTTGTTTTTTTTTTAATAATTTCGAAACTGTTCGGAAATTTAAATGTTTCTCAACGGAATCGAAGTCGGCCCAAAAAATGGCATAATATTGCCCATTTAACCAAATCTCTATCTTTAATAATAAGAAAGATACCCACACTATCCTACTCTATTCGGAACACCCTGTATATACATTACCGAAGAACAGGTGTAATCAATTTAAACTAATGGAAAGCAACCATATTTTAATGGTGCCTAGAAGGATATATTTTTATATTAGCAGAGCACAAAACCGCCTATGTAGACTTTCAATATTGCATTCAGAATATCAACAATAAAGAAACTAATAAGATTAACTACAAATTTAATCAGCAAAAAGTGAAAAAAAAAGGAAATCACTCTACACCTTTACATCCACAACGATCACATCAACATAATACGTACCAGCAACCGACTTGTGAGGGTGTTAGTGGTTTGCCTCGCTTTGCTTTGTTCAAATTTTGTGAGGGGTCTTCATCCCTTCGAACGTCGACGCTCTTGAATCTGATCGATCTTAGAGCACATGTTTAACGCATAACTTTTATATCCCTTTCATGTAACATCTTGCCTTGTTTAAAATCGTGGATTCCAACCAAACGCCTTTTTGTTTTTAACGACCTGTTGTACATGGCACTGCATAATGTTTTGAATCTGAATGTGCACGGAGCAGTTAAATTTTTTTTTCAAACTTTCATTGTATATGAACGATACCGAGGGGAGGATGAATGATTAGAAGTATTTAGATTTAACGATGGCAAGCGCATATTCAATTTTCTCTTTTAATAATTTGTTAGAGGCTAAAATCTATAACGTTTAATTTTAAAAGTTAGATTGATCAACACCGCTACAGGTTAAAACGTAATTTCGATAGATTACAAATTCAGAATGTAAAGTAATTCTTATTCTGAATCAAGTTAAAAATGTCATTCCTAGGAACGCGCGTTTGTAACTTGGAAACAATTTTAATCTTGTTTCTGACTTTTATTTCTCTATCCAATGCTGTTACTTAGCTTTGCTTTACAAATCGATTTTTATGTGGAATAATGAAGTACGTAGAGACAAAAGGTTACGCTCACTTCAAAATACAGAGGAACTGAACGGATTTACACCGTTTATAAGGTGTTGCAAATGAGAAAAATAATAGTTCTCGTATTTTACATATGAGTTTATTGACGAACCATTTCTAAATATCTCATCAGCCGTAGTAATTGTCAAATTACGGTCACACATACGCATTATATTAATGACAGTTGACTTATAAATTTTTTACAAGTTAGCAGCTTGCAAAAGTGACTTTACGTATCTAAGTTTAGTTAGGTTGATTTATCTTTACTATTGAGTAACAAATAAAATTTACTGGTTTTATTTTCGTACTAGATCATCATATCTGTAAAAACAACTATTGACTGCCAAACTACACTTGTTGATACGGGGTAAAAACCGTTTAATTACTTTTTACCTACATATACATAAGTAGGTACCTATACAAAATGTAGGCTTAGAATAGTTATGCACTAAAAAAACTTGAAATATGCACGAAAAATACTAAAAGTATGCCTTTAAATATACATTTACAATTTTTTTTCTTTACGATATCTATATTACAGTCTTATATTATAATAATTGTTGTCCAACAGTTGCATTTTTTCACGTGTTTTATACGTTAGTTTTCAGTGACTAAAATCAAATTTTATTCACTAATGACTAAATTTTATATCAACAACGTATTCCTGACAACCGGTCGACCGACCATGACAACCAAGACCTGGCTGCTAATTTTTTTTTTATTTAAATAATCTCTTCAAGTTTTTTGTTAAAAAAAATACTACTGTATATAACACGTGAGTGAAATGCCATTATAAGCACGTGAGAATTTGTCGCACTCGCGCAAAAATCTCATTTGCTTATAATGGCTTATTTCACTCACTTGTAATATAATCTACTATTATTTGCATTTATTTCCTATCAAATACATTACGAGGTAAATAAAAGAGTAAACGTTAAATAAAAAACTGTTGATTACATTTAATAAGTAGGTACATGGGAAATAAATATTCAAATGTAAATTTTCGTCTATTGTCAGCCAGAATGTTTTTGTACTGTGAAAATATTCTTTCCACATCGCACGACACTATAGGACCAAATTTCAAATCCGTAACATCCGTCGGTGAAAAGTGTTGATTGGTTTCATTGAGCAGGATTTTATATTGCAAAGCTTCACTTACGTTTTTCAACTGCTTACAACCCGTATTTTTCAATAACACTTAATTTATTGATAAAGTCTTTTTTTTTAAGTTCACTTAAACTACGTACTACTTCTTCCGCTATTGAAATGCTTTCTTGCAAAGGAAGTCCTCTCTCTTCAATTTTAGTTATTGCAACTGAAATGCACGCCAAATTTGCTTGAATCAATGTTAAATCCTCCTTAATTCCCTTCTTTCGTAAAATACTTTGAGCTTCTTTGAAGATTCTTCGGCATCTAATTGATCAAGAACTTCCTTCATGACTTCAGAATTTTCTTTGTAGTAATTCGCGGACTCAATCAAAGTTACCCGCCTAGTAACAATTGGTGTAGGCGGAAGTGATATACCTACGGCAATTTCTCGAAACAGTCGGAGACCACTTGGGGCTTTCAGAAAAACTTTCTTAACACTTGATATCATAGTGTTGACGTTAGCATAAGTAAACCGATCCGTTTCCGCAACTCGCTGTAAACCATGTGCTAACTAAAAATGTAACATGTATCATCATAACAGCACTTGTAATTCTCGTATTGCTTTATCATATAAAATACCGTCAGGCCACAAAATACAATCAATAACTGTCTCAGAAAAAAGTAGAATTGTAACATAGTTTACATTGTCCAACACTTTTAAATTTTATCCAGAGACAGCCAAATTTTATGGCCTTCCACTTTTTGTGTTAGCTTTTCTAAGGTTCTGTTAAATACTTGGGGAACGTAATTTTTTCTAATTGTTGACTCGTCAGGAACATTTTGATTGGTATACTTATCCAGAAACTTACAAAATAGGTCATTTATTAATTTAGCTTAAGGTGTGTCTGCGTGTCTATGTGTCTATGTGTCTGTGTGTCCGTGTGTCTGTGTGTCTGTGAGTCTGTGTGTCTGTGTGACTGTGTGTCTGTGTATCTGTGTGTCTGTGTGTCTGTGTGTCTGTGTGTCTGTGTGTCTGTGTGGCTGTGTCTGTGTGTCTGTGTGTCAGTGTGTCAGTGTGTCTGTATGTCTGTGTGCCTGTGTGCCTGTATGTCTGTGTGTCTGTGTGTCTGTGTGTCTGTGTGTCTGTGTGTCTGTGTGTCTGTATGTCTGTGTGTCTGTGTGTCTGTGTGTCTGTGTGTCTGTTTGTCTGTGTATCTGTGTGTCTGTGTGTCTGTGTGTCTGTGTCTGTGTGTTTGTGTGCCTGTGTGTCTGTGTGTCTGTGTGTCTGTGTGTCTGTGTGTCTGTGTGCCTGTGTGTCTGTGTGTTTGTGTGTCTGTGTGTCTGTGTGTCTGTGTCTCTGTGTGACTGTGTGGCTGTGTGTCTGTGTGTCTGTGTCACTGTGTGCCTGTATGTCTGTGTGTCTGTGTGTCTGTGTGTCTGTGTGTCTGTGTGTTTGTGTGTCTGTGTGTATGTGTGTGTTGTGTCTGTTGTGTGTGTGTTTGTGTGTGTGTGTGTGTGTGTGTGTGTGTGTGTGTGTGTGTGTGTGTGTGTGTGTGTGTGTGTGTGTGTGTCGCAGCGTGCGTGCGTGCGTGCGTGTGCGTGCTGTGCGTGCGTGTGCGTGTGCGTGTGCGTGTGCTGTGCGTGTGCGTGTGCGTGTGCGTGTGCGTGTGCGTGTGCGTGTGCGTGTGCGTGTACGCGTGCGCGTGCGCGTGCGTGAGCGTGTGCGTGTGCGTGTGCGTGTGTGTGTGTGTGTGTGTGTGTGTTCCAGTGGCAGTCTGTCAGTGTGTCAGTGTGCCCGTGAGTCAGAGTGTCAGTTCGTCAGTGTCAGTGTGTCAGTCTGTCAGTGTGTCAGTGTGTCAGTGTATCAGTGTGTCAGTGTGTCAGTGTGTCAGGGTGTCAGTGAGTCGGTGTGTCAATGTGTCAGTGTGTCAGTGTGTCAGTCTGTCTGTGTGTCTGCGTGCCTGTTTGTCTGAGTGTCAGTCTATCAGTGCGTCTGTGTGTCTGTGTTCTGTGTGTCCGTGTGTCTGTGTGTCTGTGTGTCTGTGTGTCTGTGTGTCTGTGTTGTTGTGTGTTTGTGTTGTGTGTGTTTGTGTGTGTGTTGTGTGTGTTGTTGTGTGTTGTGTGTTTTGTGTTGTGTGTCTGTGTTGTTGTGTTGTTGTTTGTGTTTGTGTGTTGTGTTGTGTGTTGTGTGTTGTGTTGTTGTGTTGTTTTGTGTGTTGTGTGTTGTGTTGTTGTTTGTTGTGTGTTGTGTTGTTTTTGTTGTGTGTGTGTGTGTTTGTTTTTGTGTGTGTGTTGTGTTGTGTTTGTGTGTGTGTTGTTTGTGTGTGTTGTGTTGTGTGTTTGTGTGTGTGTTTGTGTGTTGTTGTGTGTGTGTGTGTGTGTGTGTGTTGTGTGTTGTGTGTGTGTGTGTGTGTGTGTGTGTGTTGTTTTGTGTGTGTGTTGTGTTGTTTGTGTGTTGTGTTTTGTGTGTGTGTGTGTGTTTGTGTGTTGTGTGTTGTGTTTGTGTGTTGTGTGTTGTGTTGTGTTTCTGTGTTTGTTGGTTTTGTGTGTTTGTTGTTTTGTGTTGTGTTGTGTGTGTGTGTGGTGTGGTGTGTGTGTGTGTGTGTGTGTGTGTGTGTGGTGGTTGTGTGTGCTGTCGTGTGTGTGGTGTGTGTGTGTGTGGTTGTGTGGTGTGTGTGTGTGTGTGTGTGTGTGTGTGTGTGTGTTTGTGTGTGGTTGTGTGTGTTGTGTGTGTCTTGTGTGTGTGTGTGTGTGTGTTGTGTGTGTGGTGGTGTTGTGTGTGTGTGTGTTGTGTGTGTGGTGTGTTTGTGGTGTGTGTGTTGTTTTGTGTGTGTGTGTGTGTGGTGTGTTTTTGTGTGTGTGTGTGTGTGTTGTGTGTGTGTGTGGTGTGTGTGTGTGTGTGTGTGTGTGTGTGTGTGTGTGTGTGTGTGTGTGTCTGTTGTGTGTCGTGTGTGTGTGTGTGTGTGTGTGTGGTGTGGTTTGTGTTTGTGGTGTCGTTTGTGGTGGGTGTGTTGTATGTGTGTGTGTGTGTGTGTGTGTGTTGTGTGTTGTGTGTGTGTTTGTGTGTTGTGTTTGTTGTGTGTGTTGTGTTGGTGTGTTTTTGTGTGTGTGTGTGTTGTGTTTGTGTGTGGTGTGTGTGTGTGTTTTTTTGTGTGTTTGTGTGTTTGTTGTGTGTGTGTGTGTGTGTTGTGCTGTGTCTGTTGTTTGTGTGTTGTGTGTTGTGTGTGTGTGTGTTGTGTGTCTGTGTGTGTTGTGTTGTTTGTGTGTTTGTGTCTGTGTGTTGTGTGTTTGTGTGTTGTGTTTGTGTTGTGTTGTGTGTTTTGTCTGTGTGTTTGTGTGTCTGTGTGTTTGTGTTGTTTTTGTTTGTGTGTTTGTTGTGTGTTTGTGTGTTTTTGTGTTTGTTTATTGTTTTGTGTTTGTGTGTTTGTGTTTGTGTGTTTGTGTTTTGTGTTTTGTGTTTGTGTTGTATTGTGTGTTTGTGTTTGTGTGTTTGTGTGTTTGTGTGTTTGTGTGTTTTGTGTGTTTGTGTGTTTGTGTGTTTGTTTGTTTGTGTTTGTGTTGTGTGTTGTGTTTTGTGTTTTGTTGTTTGTGTGTTTGTGTGTTTGTGTTTGTGTGTGTTGTTGTTTGTGTTGTGTGTGTCTTGTGTGTGTGTTGTGTGTTTGTGTGTTGTGTGTGTTGTTGTGTTTTGTGTGTTTGTGTGTTGTGTGTTTGTGTGTGTTGTGTTTGTGTGTTTGTGTGTTTTGTTGTGTGTTGTGTGTTTTGTGTTTTGTGTGTTTGTTGTGTGTGTGTTTTGTGTTTGTGTTGTGTGTTTTGTGTTTGTGTGTTTGTGTGTTGTGTGTTTGTGTGTTGTGTGTGTTGTGTTGTGTGTTTGTGTGTTTTGTGTTGTGTTGTGTGTTGTGTGTGTTTGTGTGTGTGTTGTGTTTTGTGTTTTGTGTTGTGTGTGTGTTTGTGTGTGTGTTGTGTGTTTGTGTGTTGTGTTTGTGTGTGTTGTGTGTTGTGTGTTTTGTGTTTGTGTGTGTGTTGTGCTTGTGTTTGTGTGCTGTGTGTGTGTTGTGTGTTGTGTGTTGTGTGTGTTGTGTTGTGTGTGTGTGTGTGTGTTTTTTGTTGTTTGTTTTATTTTTGTTGTTTGTTTTGTGTTTTGTGTTTTTTGTTTGTGTTTGTGTGTTTTGTGTTGTTTTTTTTTGTTTTTATGTGTTTGTGTTTTGTTTGTGTTTTGTGTTTGTGTTTTTTTTTTGTGTTTTTGTTTTTGTTGTGTTTTTTTTGTTTGTGTTTTGTGTGTTGTGTTTGTGTTATTTTGTGTTTTGTGTTGTTGTTGTTGTGTTTGTGTTGTTGTGTTTTTGTTGTTTGTTTTTGTTTTTTTGTTTTTGTTTTGTGTTTTATTTTGTTTGTTTTTTTTGTTTTTTTTTTTGTGTTTTTGTTTTGTGTTATTTTTTTGTTTGTTGTTTATGTTTTGTGTTTGTTGTTGTTTGTGTGTTTTTGTTTTGTTTTGTGTTTTTTTTTTTGTTGTGTGTGTTGTGTGTGATTTTGTGTTTGTGTTTTTGTTTGTGTGTTTTGTGTTGTGTTTGTTTGTGTGTTTTTGTGTGTGTTTTGTTTTGTGTTTGTGTTTTGTTTTGTGTGTTTGTGTTTGTGTTTGTTTGTGTTTGTTGTGTGTTTGTGTTTGTGTGTTTGTTTGTGTGTGTTGTGTGTTTTGTTGTTGTTTGTTTTGTTTGTGTTTGTGTGTTTTGTGTGTTTGTTGTTTTTTGTTGTGTGTTGTGTTTGTTTGTGTGTTTTGTGTTTTGTTTGTTGTTTGTGTGTTTGTGTGTTTGTGTTTGTGTGTTGTTGTTGTTTGTGTTTGTGTGTTTGTTGTGTGTTGTTGTTTGTGTGTTTGTGTGTTTGTGTTTGTGTTTGTGTGTGTTTTGTGTGTTTGTGTTTGTTGTGTGTTTTGTTTGTTGTTTGTGTTTGTGTTTTGTGTGTTTGTGTGTTTTGTGTTTGTGTGTTTGTGTTTGTTTTGTGTTTGTATGTTTGTGTTTGTGTTTTGTGTGTTTTGTGTTTGTGTGTTTGTGTGTTTGTGTGTTTGTTTGTTTGTGTTTGTTTTGTTTTTTTTTTTTTTTTTGTGTTTTGTTTTTGTTTTTGTTTGTGTTTTGTTTTTTGTTTTGTGTTTTTTGTTTTTGTTTTGTTGTTTGTGTGTTTTGTGTTTTGTGTTTTGTTTTGTGTTTGTGTGTTTGTGTGTTTTGTGTGTTGTGTTTGTGTTTTGTTTGTGTGTTTGTGTGTTTGTGTTTTGTGTGTTTGTGTTTGTTTGTGTGTTTGTGTGTTTGTGTTTGTGTTTGTGTGTTTGTGTTTGTTGTTAGTGTTTTGTTTGTTTGTGTTTTTGTGTTTTGTGTTCTGTGTTTTGTGTTTGTGTTTTGTGTTTTTGTTTTGTTTTTTTTTGTTTTTGTGTTTTGTTTTTGTTTTGTTTTGTGTTTTGTTTTGTTTTGTGTTGTGTGTTTGTGTGTTTGTGTTTTGTGTTTTTTTTTGTTGTTTTATGTTTGTGTGTTTGTGTTTGTGTTTGTGTGTTTTGTTTTGTGTTTGTTTTTTGTTTGTGTTTGTGTGTTTTGTGTTTTGTTGTGTTTTTGTTTTTGTGTTTGTGTGTTGTGTGTTTTGTGTTTGTTTTGTGTTTGTGTTGTGTTTGTGTGTTTGTGTGTTTGTGTTTGTGTTTGTGTTTGTGTGTTTGTGTGTTGTTTTTTTTGTGTTTTGTGTTTTGTGTTTTGTGTTTGTGTTTTGTTTTGTTTTGTGTTTGTGTGTTTTTGTTTGTGTTTTTGTTTGTGTTTGTGTTTTGTTGTTGTGTTTGTGTGTTTTTGTTTGTTTTTGTGTGTTTATGTGTTTTCTGTGTTTGTTTGTGTTTTGTGTGTTGTTGTGTTGTTTTTGTGTTTTGTGTTTGTGTGTTTGTGTGTTTTGTGTTTGTTTTGTGTTGTGTGTTGTTTTGTTGTTTTGTGTTTGTTTTGTGTTTTGTGTGTTTTGTTTTGTGTTTATGTTTTGTGTGTTGTGTGTTGTTGTTTTGTGTGTTTTGTTTTGTGTGTCTGTTTCGTGTTTGTGTTTTGTGTGTTTGTGTTTGTGTTGTGTTTTTTTTTTTTTTTTTTTTTTTTTTTTTTTTTTTTTTTTTTTTTTTTTTTTTTTTGTGTGTTGTGTTTGTGTTGTTGTTTGTTGTTTGTGTGTTTGTGTGTTTGTATGTTTTTGTGTTTGTGTGTTTGTGTTTTTGTGTTTGTGTGTTTGTGTGTTTGAGTGTTTGTGTGTTTGTTGTTTTGTGTCTTGTGTTGTGTTTGTGTGTTTGTGTTTGTGTTTGTGTGTGTGTGTGTGTGTGTGTGTTGTTTTGTGTTTGTGTTTGTGTTTGTGTTGTTTTGTGTGTTTGTGTGATTTGTGTGTTTGTGTGTTTTGTGTTGTTGTGTTTTGTGTGTTTGTGTGTTTGTGTTGTGTGTTGTGTGTTTTGTTGTGTTTTGTGTTTTGTGTGTTGTTGTGTTTGTGTGTTTTGTGATTGTGTGTTTGTGTGTTTGTGTGTTTGTGTTTGTTGTTTGTGTGTTTGTGTTTGTGTGTTTGTGTGTTTGTGTTTGTGTGTTGTGTGTTGTTCGTGTTGTGTGTTTGTGTGTTGTATGTGTTGTGTGTTGTGTGTTTTGTGTGTTTTTTTTGTTTGTGTGTCGTGTTGTGTGTTTGTGTTTGTGTTTGTGTGTTTGTGTGTTTGTGTGTTTTGTGTGTTGTGTGTTTGTGTGTTGTTTGTGTTTGTGTGTTTGTGTGTTGTGTGTGTTTGTGTGTTTGTGTGTTTGTGTGTTTTGTGTTTGTGTGTTTGTGTGTTTGTGTGTTTGTGTGTGTTGTGTGTTTGTGTGTTTGTGTGTTTGTGTGTTTGTGTGTTTGTGTGTTTGTGTGTTTGTGTGTTTGTGTGTTTGTGTGTTTGTTGTGTGTTCAATTCATTTGAAGATACGAAATTTCAAGAAGTTAGAAAAGCCAGAGGTCCCAAGAGAAGAACACTTTAAGAAATCCCGGAGAAGAGAAAATTGAGTACCGTGGCATTTACTCGAAACGAAAATAGAATAATGTAGAAAAGTTGGGACGAAAATGGCCCAGAATTGTGGCTGCATTAGAACTTGCATGGAGGGGGTATGAAGGGGCTTACAGCAAAATAGACTTTTTCAAGCTTGAAACTTCAAATAGTGGAAATCCTACAAGAAGGATTGAATATAACTCAATTTTTTCTATAACTACCCAAGGAGATACCACACGTTGTGCCGAGATTAAGTGATTAATTTCGAATAAAGAAGATAATCCGATTTGTCCAGTCAATTTTTGCCATCAAATAATGTCTAAACATCCAAAAAATGTTACCACTGACCGCTTATTTCTAACATCAATTCCACATTGGAAAATAAATAACGATGCAGAGTGTCCAATTGGAATTAACTACTTGTCGTCGTTGACTAGAGAAACAGCAAAAGTATTAGACTTGATATCAACAATAAGAAATTTATTAACCATAGTGATCGTTCCACCGCAGTCACTCATCTTGCCAATGTCAATATACCCGACCAACAACTGATGAAAATTACTTGACGTATTAATACGACGTCGATTAAACCTGCAACAAAATTGGCAGCAAGGATTAATTAGTTCGATGCGACGTGAAACAGGAGAACGGAGCTGTTGTAATGCTAATACAGAGGTTTCAAGTCCTGTACAATCGCATAATTCTGTACTGTTTTTGGGTTCTCAAGAGAACAATATCTCAACCAACTCTTAAATCTCAACAAATAAAAAGTAGGCACAAATAATTTATAATAACTGTACCTTTAATGTTAAAAATATGTATCGTCAAAGTGACAGTAAATCAATTAATAATTTATTAGACAGAAATGATTATATTTCCTCATTCATTATATTGTCTCATCGAATAGAACACGTAGTATGACTAATTATCGATAATATTATTCGTAAAATTGAAGCTGGAGATTCAACTGGTCCTTCGGACTCGTGGAATCCCAACTCAATTTTACTCAAAATATCATCGATAAAAACCATACCACTAGTTATATTATAATTGAGAATATAATTCATTAATCACATGGGGCCCTTTTCGCCAATGAAACGGCATACTTTCCTTAGTAGCAGCGACAACAATTTATTGTGGTAATAAACTCGTTATTGAGGATATAGTAAAACGACCCCCTTTAGTGATTAATAAATTATATTCTCTTTCTAAATATAATCCATGCTATGCATATTATTGATAACACTCGTTAAATCACTCGTTATCACCGAGAATAATCCTGGCATTAGTTATATTATCCCTGATAACATAGTCAGAAAATATGGCCACTTCATATTTTGATTAGCACCATATCACGGTCAATTCAATGCAATTGAAGATATTTGGGGTAAGTGCAAGTTCTATTACGATAGTTCACGTTTCATAATTAAAAACATGTGAACATACACATATTTCCTGTGAAAATTTATGACTCTTTTAATTGGCAACAAAAAGAAAATAATTATTGCAAGGGCGGTATTATAAGTTAAAATTGAACGAAATACAAGAATTATTTATTATGTAAAATACGTATGAAATATATAAAGTAAAAACGTCATATATACAATAACAGTAAGGTATAAGCGCGGTGTAACTGATCTTTTAGGCACGACTTCGTTTTTAGGGCTGTTATAATATGTGGTACTTAGGGTTTTCTACCAATCGTTAATATAAGGTAATTATTTTCTGGATTTCCCCAGTTATGTAACCACAATAACAACCTTTCACTGTTCAAGTACATCTAATGTATTTGGAAAAAATAACAGTCCTACTATGTATAAAATTTTATGAAAGTTAAATGGATTCGATTTACGATGTTCGTTCTTTACGCGTGACAAATCAATTAGATTACACTTATTTTTAAAAGACTTGTTGTTTGGCGTCATCTAGTGGTGTATTTTAAACTAGTGCATGTTTTGTAATGGAAGTGATCTGTTTTACTAGTAGTATATTTTAAATGGTAAATATACACTAGCTTTCCAACATTATTAATATAGTTGTTAACAATATTTAATTCACTGTGTCTGGAAAACTCAATTCTTAGAGAAAGACAAATAGACCTTGAAAAATGCAATTGTGGTGGTCTATTTGTCTTTCGCGCAATTAAGTAATTGGGGGTTTTCCCAGACACAGTAGAAGAAATTGAATAGCGAAAGTTGTTAGCTACTTTATATTAATAATTGTTGGAAAGCATTAAGTGATTTATACTAAACATTTAAGAATATACTACTAGGTAAAGCCACGATCAGCTTCTATTACAGAAAACATCCACTAGTTTAAAAATGCATCACTAGATGACGTCACAAACAAACAAGTCTGCTTTTAAAAATAAGTGTAATCTAATTGGATGGATTTTTGTCACGCGAAAGAACGTGAACATCGTGTAAACCGAATCCACTTAACTTTCATAAAGATTTTACTAATGTAGGACTGTTATTTTTTCCAAATACATTAGATGTACTTGAAGAGTGAAAGGTTGTTATTGTGGTTACATAACTGGGGAAATCCAGAAAATAATTACTTTATATTAACGATTGCTGGAAGACTATAAGTACTTTATATTATTGAGTTATAATCAAGACGACTAAAGCGCATGTGTTGTGATTGTAAGCAGCTGTTTATCCCGTCAAGACGTTCTTCCAATACGATTATCGACAACAACCCTGGTAAGTGCTCGTTTTTTATTTTAACCGTTACCCCTTATTCTATTTACTTTATTTAATTGCTGGTTTGATTTCAAGTTTAGTTATATTTGTTGTTGCATAGGAATTTTTACTGATTTAACTGTAAAACTTATTTTTATCAACGTATGTAAAAGTCGACAATAGTGTATACATTAATTTGAGCGATATTATTGTTATTATGGTTGTCTAATGATGAGCGTGGGTAAAATAAAACAGCGTCCTATAGCTGCCTTACGAAATGAAATCGGTATTAGTACCAAAAAAGCTTGTGTATTATCAAAATTATAAATGAAAGTCAGCTTGTTTATTTACCCTCGGGGTATTTGCCCGTTTTCAAAACGAAATAGTACGGTCGAACTTGTTTATAAATGTAGGGCCCTTTTTGCCAGAGCTATTTCCGAATTTGAGTGATATTATTATTGCTATGATTGTCTAATGGTAATGATAAGCGTTGTGTAAAATAAAACACTTGATTTGGTTTGATATGATGCACATGATTTTATTGACCTATCGATTGTTTTAATTAATTTCTATCTTTTGACAAGGGGCGATTTCAAATTTTCCCGCCAAAACAAAATGGCTGTCAAAATCTAATTAAGACTGATAATTAAAACAGAATAATAACCACTTAGGACGTTAAGGCTTGCTTATAAATCTAAGACCCTTTTTGATGGAGGTGTTTCGGCTAAGGCAGATCTTCTAAAATATTTTTCCATTTCCACTTACGCCAGCTCCTATTACAGAAAACATTACAATATTTCAAATTTCACCCCAAAACCATTACAGTGATCTGCGTGTAGTTTTAAAATATACCGCTAGGTAAAGCCAGTTCTATTACAGAAAGCATTCTATTAGTGTATACACAGGTAGCTGGCGCCACAGATTAATTCAAATGCTGGAGTAAATGGGCCACGACAAGGGGGTTAAGACCCTAAACCATGTGCCGAAGATCTATACCTGTCTTACAAGTTAGAATTAGGGTCGCTTATTAGAATACAAATTCAAATTCTCCGCCATAACCAAGCAGAATGTGGAGACTTAAATACAAATTCTAATTTTTCCGCCAAAGAGACCAGGGTGTGAATACCCGAGAACAAGTTGCGAAGCCCTACACTTATCTTACAAGTTAGCATTAGGGTCCCCTTAGTAGAATACAATTTAAAATTTCCCACCAAGGGGACCAGGAGACGAAGACCCGAAAGCAAGTTGCGAAGCCCTATACCTGTCTTATAAGTTAGCATTAGGCCCCCTTATTAGAATACAAGTTCAAATTTCTCGCAATAAACAATCAGAATGTAGACTTAAATACAAATTCAAATTTCCCGCCAAGGGGCGAAAACCCGAAAGCAAGTTGCGAAGCCCTATACCTGTCTTATAAGTTAGCAATAGGGCCCCGGGTATTAGAATACAAATTCAAATTTCCCCCTCATAACCAATTAGAATGCAGAGACTAGTCCTCCAATCATAGAGAGCACAGCGGCTGTGTAGTGGGGTTAAGGACCAATCAGAACTCAGAGGACGGGCCGTACGTACAACGAATCAGGTAAAAGGAATGAATGTGGCCTAGTTTTAGCCCGCCTCAATAAAGCCATAAGGGCCTTATCCGGTCTTAGGCCCCCATAACTCAAGCAAAATCGCCGCTAGACCACACTCTAGGGACCAGAAACTAGGGGGCGTGGTCTACCCTCAGGCCCTCCAATCACAACGCTGCATGCGCGCGCATTTTCCTACCCTTGAGGGACTCTCGTCGCACCCTTAAATACTGGGGTAGCCTTCCAAAAAGGCTTTTCATACTGCCAAAAAGGCCTTAATTAGGGTTGAAAATACCATCAAGAGCTAACAATTCCATCAATGGTTGAAAATCAACCCCGCAAGGAAGCCGGCCCCACCCTCAAAGGTCACTAATTAGGGTAAAAATACCATCAAGGGTTGAAAATTCTGACTAGGGGTCGAAAAATCCCGTAAAAAACCATAGGAGTGCTAATTAGGGGTAAAAATAAACATCAGGGTTAGAAAACAACCCCGAAAAGAAGCCATAGGGGTGGGAAACGGCCACGGCCACGTGTGCGTGACCTCCCCCACCACTGATAACATCACGTTCCTCAAGGGGACCCCTTGTACTCAAATATATATGTCAAACTCGATAAATTATTAACAAGGTAGGTCGTAAATTAAATACTATCTAAAATGTAGTTATAGCATACAGGTAAATTTTTAGTGGCACCAAAATTAGTTTTGATATTTCTAATAGTTAAGGAGCAATCCTCTCCGCCCACGCAGTAGTCACCCACCCTATGTGTATGTATGTATATATATATATATATATATATATATATATATATATATATATATATATATATATATATATATATATACATATACATATACAGGGTGAGTTTTTTTCATTTTAAGCATTGGCATCTCGGAAACTACAAGATATAGAGATTCGGTTAAATGTCGAAAGAGTTGCAGTTTTATGAACTTAAATGAACGACGCTTTCAATTGTTGGAAAACGTGCATGGCTTACAAGATATTTCAAAAAAACTAAAATTTTGCATTTTATTTAATTCTAAATAATCTGTTATCGATTTTAGAAAAAAAATGTGGAGGAAAAAATGGTAGTTGGCTATGGAAAAAATGTATTAATTATTATGGTTTTTGGCAGTTTTACACCCTTGCCATAATAAAACAGTTTTTTTTTTCATTTCAAACTTTGATGAGCGAAAACAAGTTTAGTGATTTTTCTTTTGTAGAATCGTTATTATTAGGAATACAACAAAATGACACGAATAAAACTTTAGACATTTTAATGGGTAACATGTTGTACACACTAATTTCCTGCTGTCTTGAGTTAGAACAAACTTAGATTTTTTTAAGTAGCAGTAATAGTTGGCGTTGACATTTTTAAAAAGAACAAATTTTTCTCTTTATAACGATATAAGGTTTGCTACATTTACTTTGATGAATAAACGCAATGCAGGAATGTTCGTATTATTGAGAGTGCCATGAAAAAAAAATAAACAAAATACTGGTGCTCATTGCTTTACTTGAAATTTGGCACTTTTGTAATTTCGTAAATTAAATTAAAGATGTTTTCTAATCGCGACAAACTTAATATGTTGGAATTTTTTATAGTGTATAATAAAAATAGTGTTCTTGCCGCCGAACAGTACCAACAATTGTTTGAAAATCGGCGTCAATCATCTCTACCGACATTCAACAATTTATACAGAAATCTGAGGCAGTTTGGTTCCTTTTCGAAACCAAACAGAGATAAAAACATCATTAATGAGGATATCCAAATAAATGTATTGGCCTACGTTAATCAGAATCCTTCTACTTCGACCCGACAAATTTCAGCAGAAGTTGGCGTGTCGCAAACTGCACTCATGAGAGTTTTGAAGAAACACAAATTTCACGCATATCACCTATCAGTAAGACAGTCACTGCATCGAGGAGACCAAGCTGCAAGAATTGCGTTTAGTAACTGGTACATTAATATGATTCAACAGAATCCACAGTTTCAAAATCAAATTTTGTGGACTGATGAAACCAAATTTACTAACTGTGGTATGTTCAATAGGCGAAATGAACATTTGTGGATGCAGGAAAATTCTAGAATACTTCGTGAAAGACGGCCTCAAAGAAAATTTGGATTCAATGTTTAGTACGGAATTATTGGGTCGCGAATTCTTGGACCTTTCATTTACGACGAAAATTTGACAGGCCAGCGTTATCTTGAGTTTCTACAAAATGAATTTCAAGATATGTTGGATATCGTAGATTTGGAAACAAGACGTAATTTACGCTGGTTTCAACACGACGGTGCTCCACCGCACAACCAACTGCAAGTGAGAGTGTACCTAAACCAACTGTTTCCAAATTCTTGGATAGATATGAACGGGCCGGTCCCTTAGACACCAAAATCTCCAAATTCCATTGTGAAAAGATGCCGCTTGTGTGTAAATAATAACGGTGGACATTTTGAACATTTGCTGAGATAGATTATTTTTTTTACATTCAATTACTTCAATTACTTCAAAGTCGAAATTTAAACTTAATAGTTCCTAGTTTCTAGCGTTCTTGGTGTGTTTGAGACCCCAATTTTTAGGTGAAATATTATAATAAACTAATTAATTAACTTAACCGGATAAACATTTTGTTCCATGATACATTCTGTTTTTGCTACTCTCAATAACACAATAGTCCTGTATAGTTATAAAGAGCAAAATTTGTTTAAAAATGTCAAAGCCAACTGTTACTACTACTTAAAAAATCTAAGTTTGTTCTAACTCAAGCGAGCAGGAAATTAGTATGTACAACATATTGCCCATTAAAATGTCTAAAACTGTTATTCGCGTCATTTTGTTGTATTCCTAATAATAACGATTCTACAACGTTTAAAACAAAAATCACTCATCAAAGTTTGGAATGAAAAAAAACTGTATTTATTATGGCACGGGTGTAAAACTACCAAAAATCATAATAATTAATACTTTTTTTCCATGGCAAACTGTAGATCAATAATAAAATCGTTATAACTTTGTTATTTTTAAAAATAAATATATCGTGTCTGATATCGTTACAAAGGTTAAAAAAATACACATCTGATAAAGGCACAGCCTACTATAAATTCCATTAAAAAAAACAAAAGTTTATATCATACTTTTGGAACAACAAGAGATAGAACAAAACTGGCGACGCCAGTAGATAAAGCATAAAAAACACTACCATTTTTTCCTCTACATTTTTTTTTTCTCAAATCGATAATAACAGAGTTATTTAGAATTGACTAACATGAAAAATTTTAGTTTTTTTGAAATATCTAGTAAGGCATGACCTTTTTCCAACAAGTGTCGTTAATTTAGGTTCATAAAACTCTTTCCCCGAATCTCTATATTTTGTAGTTTCCGAGATGCCAATGCTTAAAATGAAAAGAACTCACTATATATATATATATATATATATATATATATATATATATATATATATATATATATATATATTATTATATATATATATATATATATATATATATATACAGGGTGACAAACTCGATGGCCAAAACGAAAACAGCTGATTCCTCTGGCCAAAAGGAACAAAAAATTGTTAATACAGGGTGTCTATTGTTGATAGTTTCCAAGATGTTAACTGTTTTTTAATTTTTTCTATTTCGTAGACTTATTTTTTAAATCACGCTGTATCTTCCAAACTAGAAGAGTTACAAGAAAACACATTAGGAGAAATTTGTAGAAGATGAAATTGCCTTAAAGAAAATTGAATTCATTCGAGACAAACTCATCATTCAACATTTTTAATGACAATCAATTCAGAAATGATTTTTTTTTCAAATCCCAATACAAATTTCCAAGAGGAATATTTTTCCAATAGAGATGGATTTGATACATGGCCGATAAAGGAAAAACTTCCTTTTTTCATAAGCTTCACAACGATATGAAAAAAACTTATGGTTGACGTACTAATTACTGAATTGTTACAGGAATACACCTCAGGAAAAACTTTTAGAGCATAAAATTACCTTCAAAAATATGGTAGAGTAGATGAGAATTGACGATTTGTCCCTCACTTTTCAATCAATCTGTACATTTACGGCAAGAAATACGTCTCCTTTACTGATATCTTTTCATCACCGTAGCAACGACTTGACATTAGTAAGTTAGTTGTCAAAATTTGTTTGCTATTATAGTTTTGCTGATTTCAATACGAGTTCTTTCTGTTGTAGTGATATTGTAATTTAGTTTTTGAGTCGTTCTTGTTCTTGTTATTATTATTGTTCTTGTTCATATTCTTCATTTGAAAACATGACTCAGGAAGGAAAACACGAACACGAACAAGGACAATAATAGTAACAAGAACAAGAACGACTCAAAAACTAAATTACTATATCACTACAACAGAAAGAACTCGTATTGAAATCAGCAAAACTGTAATAGCAAACAAACACCTGCTTCGATGGTCAGTTAATGTGTGGAGTGGTATAATTAATTTTAATGTGGTTGGTCGTTTTTCCTTTGATGGGAGTCTTACTGGAGAAAGATATTTACTGGATGGCATCTCTCCAGACTATGCAATCAACGTTAGGAAATACCTCAATAGAAATTATTCGATGAAGTGGATAGGACGAGGTAGTGTGCAGAACTGGCCAGCCAGATCACCTGATCTTACGCCCCTTAGGGCTGCGTTTCAATCCATTTCGCCTCTAATGTTGTTGCGAGTGAATCTTTCGTTTACCGAGCGAATTGCAAAGGGTTTGGCTAGGCGTGTTCAGCATTTTGAACATTTAATTTGAATTTATGGTTTTATTCGTTTATGTTTACTTATTTTTAGGCGAGAGAATTATTTTATTGTTTAGTTATTAATTAAGTTTTCTTATCAGTTAAAGAATTTATTTGCCATTCGTATTTTCTTATTTGCTCTGGATTTTGTTTTATTTGTTCTTCTGTATGTCAATATTTGCAAATAAAGCGTCAATATCTCAAGAAGGGCCCGTCTTATGGCTATGAAACCTATTATTAATTAGTATCTACTTTTCACGGGGAATCGAAATGTCAAAAATATGCTGGGTGTTGTATTTGAAAAAATTGAGAAAAATTAATTTCGCGTAAGTTAATCATTCTGCATAGTTTTACATGTTTTCGAAAGACCTCCCAGTTTGTTTGTTAGTAGACTATTATTAATAGTCGATGGTATAAACAGATTTACAAAATCGTGGTGACCACGCTCGCATCGTGGTTCCAAAATGAACTCTATTTTGGTACTAAAGTGACAATATCTGCAGAACGGTTAGTGATACAGATACAAATTTCTATACTTTTATTCTAAATGTAACAGTGAATCCAAAGATGCAAAAATATACAGGGTATTTCATTAAAAAACACAGGTTTGGGTTGGAATATTTTTGTCAATCACCCTGTATATAAATAAATATTTTTATAATGTAGATCCAATGACCGTGTAGTACCACACCAATTTGGTTTTGATATCTCTAAGAGAAATCCTCCCTCCACGCAATAGACACCCACCCTATATATATATATATATATATATATATATATATATATATATATATATATATATATATATATATATAAAAGATAATAATTTTGTTCTTTTTTTGGTGCTAAAATTATTCGCACTTATAACAATAAACTTATACCAGATTGGTATCAATAGTCTACCAGTTTTGATATATACATGTTACAGTAATTTTGAACATTCTATAAACACAAAAATTAATCTCTTTCAAAAATCGTATCCCTAAAATATGTCATCCAAAAATAATTTTTTGCTTGATAACTCTTTTCTATCAAAACTTTTAAAACAAATTATTATTTGCAATATCAACAATTTTGAGAAATAGTAAGTAGTAGTGCGGCACCATCCCCTCTACTTTTTTATAGCACAAGCCCCGCCATCTGGGGCACTTTTCCCACCACTTTTTATATACCCACGTGTAGGTCGTATTTTATAGCCTTGAGGATCGGTTTTGGTTTTGGAATTAGTCTACGAGTTGACCCCGGTATTGGCCTTGAGCTAAGGCGTTGTATTCTAATAAGTGATCATAGTCTTGTACGACGGGAACTTGTTCTAGGACTTCACCCCCTGTCATAAAAATTGTATTGTAATAATGGGGAAGAAGAATTAATACATAAGACATGTAAAGATGATGACAGTATTTTTCATAATAAAATGAGGTTATTTAATCTGTGTTTATTATTATTAATAGTTATAAGGCCAGTTTTGATTTTATACCAAATATTTAAAGGATATAAAAACCTAGATCTTAAACGATTATGTTCTACGCAATCTTTAAGGTTGAAATTTAGGCGTTAGTTCAAATTTTTTTTAACATGTGAATAATGACCTCGAGATTGTAAATAAAGTCACCTTCAACATAAAAAACGGATGATTCATGCATTTTAATGGATATTTTGAGATGACCTTGTATTATTGGAATTTTTTTAAGTTAACGTGTATCAAGGTTATTGACATTTTATAGAAGCAGTCGTCCTTGTAATTGTTTAAGTTAACATATATCAAGGTTATTAATATTTTATAGGAGCCTTTCGAATTTTTTTAAGTCAACATGTGTTTATTCTATATCTATTAATATAATGCATGGTAAGGTAAGGTTAAAAATAATTAAACATGAATGAAAATAGCTAAACCGTATTATTGATATAAGTGACAGATGACCTTGGAATTGAACTTGAGTGTTTTCAAATGAAAATGATTAGTCGTATTATTGATAGAAGCAGATGACCTTGGAGTTAACCTTGGGAATTTTCAATGACTTAATTCGGCCTTGGAGGAATACTGTAAGTACGTGCATTTGAGTTTAGCTAATTAAGTTCTGTTCTGCATTACGTTATCATCGTTATGGAATTTTTAAATATTGATCAAATTTTGGGATTGTTCCGTGACGGTGTGTTAGCTGAAGACGGTCTGAAAACGCATACAATATTATTACTTATATGTTGTGTGAAAATGGCACTATCGATTCGATAGGGCTTTATAATGATTTTGCGGAGACTGCACGGAGGGTTGGTGGAGTGTAGGTATATATCAGTTTTATTTTTAAGTTTTAATATGGAAGAAGTGTTTGTTTATGACAATGATGAAGAGATGTTGTAGACTTCCGCAGCGGAGGATATGTTAACGGTATGTCTTTTTAATTTTCTATTGTTTCGCTTAGTGAGTAAGTACATTACAGGGGCTGCAGCAAGGGCAATCGGGCTCAGGCCTCTCAACACAGCAACAAGAGGCCGGACCATCGTCTACCCAAATGAGATTAATACTACATGTAAATCGCCTTTAATGACGAGACGTGCATGGATAATCCCTTAACATGACTGCAGGTAAAAATATACCGTTTCCTAAATGTTATTTATCTAACACATATTTTTGCAGAGTGGATTCGAGGAACTGTATGCATACATTGTGAAGGATGCAGCTCCGTCAGACCGTGTCGGTATCACATTAAGGAATCCAAATTACCCAGACAAACCAATTGGCGTGTCGGTGAGGGTGATAATATCACTATTGGAAAAGGTAATGCAGAGCAACGCCAGCTTTTTCTCAAGTGACTTGCTACTTTTAAACGTGGATAGAGTCTCGGTACCTGTTGGCTATGGACGCAAAAACTTGACAGGGGTAAAGTTTGAAGACTTTTGTAAAGCTAAAAAACGGGGTATTATTGTTGTACCGACAACAATCAACGAAAACAATTGTATAGGTCGCGCAAAAGCGTTTAGAAATAACGATATAATGCGTCATAGTATGGAAATGGGCTGCCCCTTACTTCAAACACGAGCTATGCAAGTATGCCAAAACAGCGGTGTAGGCCTTACCCAGGGCGGTAGTTACGAGCATATTCAATCATTTCAAAATCATTTAACTTCATATACTACAGCAGTTTATAATTCGCGAATAGGTGATTCGGTTTACTTTGAGGGTCCTAGGGAATCGGGTACAGTAGTTGTAAATTTAATTCTCGAAGACGAGCACTATAATGTCATTACCAGCTAACTTCTATGTTTACCTGTAGTTATTACTGTGGACAGTGCAAAAAACGTAGTAAAAATAAAAGACTGCATGCGAAATGTTTGTACAGTGGTTGTCATCAGAAACCACCATGTTCCATTCAAAATCCGAATATTGCTTGCAAGGATTGCAAGAGACTTTTTTACGGGCCGGAATGTCTTAAAAACCACAAGGACAGTGAGCTATGTGAAAAATTACGTAAATGTTTACAGTGTCTTAAAACCATTGAACTAAAGGGTAAACATAGACGCGGTTAAAGCTGCTGTTCCACGTGCAACGACCAAAAACCTATTGGGCGTCTTTGCTATATACCCGTTAACAAGAATTGAAGTAACACTAGTAATGGTAAAACATCTTTGTTTATCTTTTACGGTTTGGAGTGCATGCAAGAGAAGGTGTGTGAGGGGACGAATAATAGATTACTGCATGAGCCCCATCTATGTGTGGCCGTAATGTTTATTCCGTTTGTATCCAATACACTGACAATTTGGATGAGCGATGCACGATGTGTAGCGAAAGAATGCACTTTTTCAGGAAAGATCCTGTAGAATCGTTAAAGTTACATGCATTTCACGTAACATGAAGGGGTGTGATGGATGTTTTATGCTTAAATGCTAATAATAACCGATGGAGACCCAAAGTCATCTCCAACGGCCTACCCAAAATAAAGTTGATCCGTTTGAGGAAAATCTACGAAACACTTTATTGCAGGCGCTAGCAATTATGATTGACTCCCCGAACAGATCGACTTTATTTTGGGTTAGACTTTGGGTCTCCATCGGTTCGTGAAGGTCGACCAGAAACTAATGCAACCTTTAACGAGGGTCTTAAGATCCATCAAGCAATACTTCTCAATCTCTTCACTCATCTTAAAAACATAATTACTTTGAGCCGCCCGCCAATCTAAAAGTTTTTGCCGATCTTTCTCCGACATCTGATCTGCACAATAATGTGCCCGCAAAGGACCCTCATAATTCTGATTCTCGGATGTCTTGAAGAGAAATGGGAAATAGCCCTTGGACTCGGGAAGATTGAAAGTTTTCGGAAATGTCGAGAGCGGTGATGGGATGAAGTTAAGGGAGTCAATAAACCTGATATCGTCGTATTGAATAGAAATTAGTTTCAGACCGTTGGAGATGAAATTGGGTCTCCATTGGTTATTATTAGCCAGCATGCATCTAATCATAAAACATCCATCGTACCCCTTCATGTTGTGTGCAATGCATGTAACTTTAAGTTTTCGCGCTTTCTCGGCAACATACGATAGAAACGATTCAACAGGATCTTCCCTGAAAATGTGCATTATTTCGCTACACATCGTATATCGCTTATCCAAATTGTCAGTGTATTGGATACAAACGGAACAAACATTCGCGGCCACACATAGATTGGGCTCATGCAGAAATCATTCGTCTCCTCACACACCTTCTGTTGCATGCGCTCCAAATCGTAAAAGATAATAATAGATGCTTTACCATTACTAGTGTCACCTCGATTCGGTCTTGTTAACGGGTATATAGCAAAGATGCCCAGTAGGTTTTTGGTCCTTACACGTAGAGCAATAGCTGTAACCGCATCTATGTTTACCCTTCAGTTCAACGGTTTTAAGACACTTTAAACATTTACGTAATTTTTCACGTAGCTCACTGTCCTTGTGGTTTTTTAAGACATTCCGGCCCATAAAAAAATCTCTTACAATCATTGCAAATAATATTCGGATTTTGAATGGAACATGGTGGTTTCTGATGACAACCAAGACACTGGTACGAGCATTTCACATGCAGTCTTTTGTTTTTTGCACTGTCCACAGTAATAACTGCAGGTAAACATAGAAGTTAGCTGGTAATGACATCATAGTGCTCGTCTTCGAGAATTAAATTTAAAACTACTCTACCCTATGACCCTCAAAGTAAACCGAATCACGTATTCGCGAATTATAAACTGCTATAGTATATGAAGTTAAACGCTTTTGAAATGATTAAATATGCGCGTAACAAACGCCCTAGCTGATATCTACACCCTTGTTTTGGCATACTTGCATAGCTCGCGTTTTAGGTAAGGGGCTGCCCATTTCCATACTATGACGCATTATATCGTCATTTCTAAACGCTATTGCTAAGACTATTGCGCGACCTAAACAACTGTTTTCTTTGATTGTTGTCGGTACAACAATAATACCCTGTTTTTTAGCTTTACAAAAGCCCTGTAATGTACTTATTCACTAAGTAAAACAATAGGAAATTAAAAAGACATACCGTTAACATATCCTCCGCTGCGGAAGTCTCCAACATCTCTTCATCATTGTCATAAACAAACACTTCCTCCATATTTACTTGAGCAGGGCTTTAAAAAAATAATAATAAAACTTTTAAAAAGAAAACAAATATATACTTACACTCCACCAACCCTCCGAAAAATCATTATAAAGCTCTATCGAATCGATAGTGCCATTTTCACACAACATCTTATAAGTAATAATATAGTATGCTTCTTTCAGCCCCTCTTCGGTTAACATACCGTCACGGAACAACCCCAAAATTTGATCAACATTTAAAAATTCCATACCGATGATAACGTAATGCTCTTCAGAACAGAACTAAATTAGCTAAACTGAAATGCACGTATTTATAGTATACTTCCAAGGCCAAATTAGGTCATTAACAATTACCAAGGTTAACTTCAAGGTCATCTGCTTCTATCAATAATACGATTAATCATTTTTATTTGAAAACGCTCAAGGTCAACTCCAAGGTCATCTGGCACTTATATCAATAATACGGTTTAGCTATTTTCATTCTATGTTTAATTATTTTTAACCTTACCTTACCATGAATTATATTAACAGATATAAAATAAATACATGTTGACTTCAAAACATTCCAAGGGCGACTGCTTCTATAAAATATCTATAACCTTGATACGTGTTAACTTAAAAATTCCAAGGCCAACCGCTTCTATAGAATATCAATAATACAAGGTCATCTCAAAATATCATCAGTTTTTTTTGTTGAAGGTGACTTTATTTCAATCTCGAGGTCATTATTCAGATATTAAAAAGAAAATTGAGCTAACGCTTAAATTTCAACCTTAAACATTGCGTATAACAAAATCGTTTAAGGTCTATGTTTTTATATCTTTGATATAAAATCAAAACTGGCCCTAATAAATATTAATAATAATAATACAGATTAAATTACATTTTTTTATTATGAAAAACACTTAAGCCTAATAAATACGACACGCGTAAAAAGTGGTGGGAAAGGTGCGCCAGAGGGCGGGGCTTGTGACTTAAAAAAGTAGAGAGAATGGTGCCGTACTACTACTATAGTATATTATAATACAAGTGTGTAAGCAAGCCTTCAAGCATGAAGCAAATCCGAGTGCCTTTTAACGGAGCAGTGCTTTAAAGGCGCTTATACACGTGTATTATACGCCATATTTTATTACACTTTCCATATTATAAAACTAAAATTAAATGAAAAAAAAATTTACCAAATTTAATAATTTTATTGAAAGGTTTAAACAAATAAACTATTTCATTATTTACTGTATGTGGCATTGATATTGTAGACAACTGTAACATATTAAAATACGCTGTCACATACAAAAATGAAAACACGGCTGTCAAAAAACTTCAGTTATGAACTTGATTTAATGTTTTAATTGATAGTTATAATGCAGGTATCGTATAATAAACAATTATTTGTTTTCAGATAATTTAGTAATAAGTAATAATAGCATTAATAATACAGATCAATCTAGTAGGTAAACTATACAGATCTCTTCCTTATACAGGGTGAATCTTATCTAATCCGCCAAAATTAAAGGCGTTTTCCGAGAAAAACGCTTTTAAAACTCATGATGCATACACATTTTCGGAGGATATTTTTTTGACAGGTTTATCAATAGGAATTTTTAATTGTTACTAAGTAACTTACTTGTTTACTTATCTGTCTCTTTGCGTTCATTGATAATAAAATTTTAATAAAAAATCCATAATTAAATACGATAGAATGCCTAGACATACAACATATATACTTTTAATATTAATTTTTTTTCTTTTTCTTTTTTTAATGTTGGATATTTTAGTGCTCCATACAAAAGTTAGTTTTACATAAATAAACATTGTGAGTTATAAATGTCTTTTTCTCGGAAAGGGTTGCTCCTAGCGACTTCACTAAGATATACCTTTTTGTAGCAGAAAAGACAGGAGAATCGATTTTTTTAGTCCAAAATGGCATACAGTGTAGCACAAAAAAGTTGCAAAGATTTAAAGTGGTCGAAATGGTTGCCGCTGGCGCCCTCTAGAAACCACAACTAAATGGACCACAAATTTGAATTTGTCATCCCAAAAAAACCCCGTATACGAAATTTCATGAAACTATTTCGAAACAGTCGAAAGATATTGAAGAAAACGCGATTTTTTTTTTCAACTTTGACACCCTGTATCTCGGAAACGAAGCATTTCCGGACCCATGTACATGTGAACTTTTTTGCTTAGAATGACGAGTTCTAGTACTTCTTTAATTTTGGCGGATTAGATAAGATTCACCCTGTATAAAAAAATCTTACACCCAGTTATAAACATTTTAAATTAAGGAAAGGAACATTGTTATTTTTAATAAGTATTCTAAACCTATATGCAAAATTTTTACCAAATAGAGAGATAAAACTACAAATTTAGATAAATCTCATGTAATAATATCAAATTTCTTGTAATAATTGTTTAAATAAATACATAAAGGAACCTTAAATTACATACTATTTCACATCATAATGACATTAAAACTAAAAAAAATCATCTACTTTAGCCTCACATGCTTTAGAATCTTACCATAAGCTAAGCCTGATTTCAATGACGTTAAAATTTTAGCCACTGAATATAATTTATTTAAACGCTGTTGTTTAGAAATGATGTTTATTAATGAAGAACATAATTCTCTTAATAAAAAAAACTGATACACAAAATTTAAATGTTATATATTCTAATGTTCTATTTATAAAAAAAAGAAATTACATGTTCATATAGGCAGGGCCAGTTCTAGGGTAATCAGCGCCCGTGTGCTAAGATCATAAGGCGCCCCCTCCTAGCATGCCAATTAATGTTAAAGCGTTAATAATTGCCAATCTGCTTGCTGCAATAATTTTTTTTAGTTTTTATTTACACACGACTTTTACATTATTACAATGGATACAATAACATTCTGAACTACAAAATTAATTTGCGAGATTTTTTTTGCTGAAAAATTTGCTATAACTTCTCATCGATTGTTTATAAAATTCCATTCTCAATACTTAGGAATGCCAAATTACTGAGTCACAAAAAACAAAATTCTTAGAGCGACAGCGACATTCGGATATAAATGTAAAACATCATTTTCGCAACACTTCTAAAGCATTACTATTTTTATTAATTAGAGTTGGAATATTTTGAATTTCTTCACACAAACCTATCGCATTTATATCTGAAGTATTATTACTTGGGTTTGTTAATTTAATCTGTAGCTCCATACAATGTTTACTTATTACGTTTGTATCATAGCTTGCAACCGAATTTACATCATTTAAAAAGCCAAAGACATCATTATAGGTAATAAATTGTGTAAATATTTCCTCAATTTTAGCTATGGCTATGTCCAATGCTGCAAAGAAGAAATTTATTTTAAATCGGTCTTCCGGTAACTGAATGGGCTTGGCTTCAGCTTCGTAATCGAATTGGTGCTTCTTCCGTGCTCAACAGTTGGATGATTTAGAAATTTTGTTTCACATCCTTCCTTCCTCGGCAATCTTTTTCGCTTTTCGCATTTCATCAAACAGTCATTAGAGCGGTATTAAAAAAATAGGTTTTTAAGTCTTTAAGAATGTTTGCAATGTTGGAAATTGTTGCTTGTGCGTAATTTTACTCACAAAATTATTTTTAATAAAATGCGATACCACGTAATAATAGAACAAATAAATTTAAATGATTTGATTTTAGTTAGAGAATTTGCAATACTTCGTGAATCATTATCTCTTGAAGTATTTGAAAAAATTTCAGGTAATGCCTCATACACTTTTTTTAAGTTATATCTCAATGGTTTAATTGATTCTACTCTACTCTCCCTTCTTGTCTCAGATAATGATTTGAGAGTTAAGGAAGGTAATCGTTTTCTTAAAACTTGCCATTGATGGGTCGATGCCGAAAAAAACCCGTACAATTCTTAAACGATACTGCGTCGTTGACAATTAAATTTAATGTATGTGCACCACAAGGTACATAAAATGCTCTGGGATTTAAATCTAAAGTTTTTTCTTTGCATCCGATTATTCTTGCCCTTCATATTGGCCCCATTGTCATAACCTTACCCTCTCATATCACTAAGGGGAATACTTTCATCTTTTAAAAAAATTAACAAGAACAATGTTAACCATTGCCCAGTGGTATCAGTTACTGGGAAAAAACCTACAAAATGTTTTTTTTTAATTTCCACTTGGTTTGTTAACTTATTTAAATGAACAAAGCGAACCACCACTGTAATCTGTTCCTCATGGTTTACACCCTGTGTACAATCTAATATTATAGAATAATATTTATCACTTCTGAGTAAGTCAATAATTACATTTTTAACTTTACGTTCTAATAATTCAATTAATTCATTTTGAATTTGTTTGCCTAAGTAGGTGGGCATGAAAGTACTTCTTTTTTTCAATGCGAGTTACATGTTCTGCCATCACATTATCAAATAATGCAATAGTTTCTACTAGTGTTTCCATTATTGGGCTATTTGTCAATAGATCACATAAATGCTAAATTCTACCCTGCTAAATACTGAATTATATACATAATTCTTTCAAGAACCGCCAACCATCGTTCCTTTTTAAATTTAATAATAGTTTCGTTCATTTCGTCTGTAGTTTTACCACGTAACATTGACTTTTTAAGTTTAACGATTTTGTACTTAAAATGTGTCCTTTGCTTTTTGCATGCCTTTCTATAGCTTGGGAAAGATGCCTCCAATCATTATAACCGTCCCTGTTATTAAAAGGTTTTATAGTATTACTAAATATTCGACAATTGAAACAGAATACCGAGTTTTTGGAAATAGAATATATAAGCCACTGCCTCAAAACGTTTCATTATTGAGTAGTTTTTTTTTCGTAATATATAGCCGAAACTACTCTACCATTTTCATCGGATGGGAAAGAAATATTTTTAATTTGTTGCGCACCCCTGTAGAAGAAGACAAAGCATTAGCGGAATCTATATCCGCTTAGGGGTGATCTTTACGCTCTACTTCTTGTTCAATTTCTTCGGTTTCTGGCTGTTAATCTGGAGTCGAACTAGTTATAAGTTGTGATTGCGAGTGCAATAAAAACCTTTCAATTGGGGTGGTTAATTTTAGCACAGATTGCACTTTTCCCGCTCTCTTTTTTCTTTGTTGCGCTCCCGATAGCTTTTTACCTTTACTATCCATCATAAATAAGAATGCAGGTTGCAAGCTGTAAGAAACAAGTTTTTTTTTAATTTTTACATACTAAACCCCTAATCAATAAAGTTGTTAATTACATTTACAAATCGCGTTATTCCGCTTGTCAAACGACCTCGTTTAGCGATCAATCGTATTGTTTAATGTCAGCAATTTTAGTATTCTTATTTAATTTGAGTGTAAAAATGCATATAAGGCAAGACAAGACGCACACAGTACCGTCGACACAAAATTAGATATGATGGAATAAATGAGATAGATAGGAATTATGTCAATTGTGTGACTCACTTACCCTGCTTTGTAAGTGTACTAATCCGCGAATTGGATATTATTGATTGTTCCTGTGACGCTGTCAGTATTCGGCTATTTGAAATTAAAAGATAAGCACGATAAAAAGTAGAGTATACCTGCGATCGCAGATTTTGACGGCGTGGTTGGTGTCTTAAGACAATGATTATTCTACCTCTGGATTTTATACAGCGCCTGCAAGCGCTAGATGTCACACAAAACAACATTTTAACGCAGCTGGGGAACGATATGGATAAAGTTTTAAAAACCAAATTGACCGACCATGACAAATGGTAACAGTACAATCAAGTTCTTCAAAGATATCTACAGTTTTCCAATCAGTTACGTCAACCTGCTAGCACAACAATCAGTGGCGACGATGATGAATTTAGAGATTTGTCGAAAAACAAAGGTCTAGTAGGGGACGGAATAGCATCAACACTGCCGATTTGATATAGGAAGAAAGGTGAGGATTTCTTGCATATACTGAATACGGATGGTGATGTATTTTGGGATAAAATGGGCACTGTCACAATAAAAGGTGAGATCATCCCTCATTCCAACATTATCGATCTGGTTCACGAGACGTTAAGACAGCGAAAAACCACAAACCCGCATGGTTGGCGACAGTTTTCGACGTACATTAAAGAAATAAATATACTAGGAGAGTTTATCGGAAATACTCGAAGACGTGATGCTGCCGCTGTATCCCCTAACGACTATAGGTGAGAATTACGACGCTGATAGTGAATCGAGGAAGACGCCAACAAGAACTTCTCGAGGAAGAAGAATTTCTCTAGATTGGGGTACGTGGCAGACATAACATGGGTGCTATATACTGTAATCCCGTGCGTCCGGCAGGGTTTTCCGGTATAACACCTTTAACTCATGCTGTAAAGGGTAAATATGGTGAGATGAAAAATTGGTTGCAGGCTCAGGAAGCTTATACGGTTCGTGAATCAGTCAGAAAAAAGTTTCCTCACAATAAATGTATTGTGAGCAACATTTACGAGCTGTGGCAAGCGGATCTTTGCGATTTGCGAACTTTAAGTATACACTACATAGTAACGGTTATTGATGAGTTTAGCTTGGGCGACAGCTCTTAAAACGAAGACAGCCGCATGTGTAATTGAAGCATTCGCTGATAGGAAAGTGATAATACAGCGGCAAATCTACAGACGGCTAAAGGCAAAGAGTTTATGACAGTCAGTGTACAAAACTTTTTCAAAGAAACAAAATATCAATTTCTATGTAACAAATAACCCTGATGTAAAAGCATCTGTAGTTGAAAGATTTAATAAAACACTGACAACAAGGATGTGGCGTTATTTCACCTACAAAAATTCCTACAGGCATATTGATGTACTCCAAAAACTTGTGACTGCTTACAACAATTGCCCTCATTCAAATATAAGGATGGCCCCTGCAGCTGTAAACGATGAAAACATTTTTGAAGTGTGGAATAACCTGTACGCGAAAGGCTTATGCATATCAGGTTATCCTAAATATAAAACCGGTAAACATGTCAGAATCACCAGAAGTAAGTACGCCTTTGAGAAGGGATATGAAACGAATTGGAGCGAGGAAGTTCTTACAATTAGTACAGTGATGAAAAGATGACCGCCAGTTTACCGCATAAGCGATCTTAATAACGATCCTGTAGTGGGCACCTTTTACGAGGAGGAATAATAATAATAATAATAATAATAATAATAATAATAATAATAATAATAATAATAATAATAATAATAATGATAATAATGCTTTATTTATCCAGTACAGATCATTTCTAACATTACAATATAAATACAGGGTACTGTTAATATTTTCTGTTTTTTAAACAATTCTCTGCATTGCAAGTTGTTACTTGTAATAAAGACCCCCTATTCAAAATTGATAAGATTTTAGCAGAGAAGGGCCGGGGATGATAAATAAACAATAGCTGGTCAAGTGTCGTGGATACAGTGACAAATTTAATAGTTGGGTGTTAGCTTCGTAGCTGAGAGATATATAAAATGGAGTCTTATCTTATCTTATGGAGTAATAGTTCTATGACGTGAATTGTTACTACACAGCTGCCAAAACGAATAAGATTTTGCCGCAGTAACTGCGACAGAAAATTTAATTTTATTATAGAATTGATCCAACTGCAGGGGAAGAGGGTGTGTTGAAGACGATATTAGAAAAGGCTGCATCACAATTTTCAACACGACAACGAGAAAATCATTTATATTGAAGATGAACGGTATGTGTTACTTTTTGCCTCGGGCCAACATAGAAGAAATTTTTAGCGAGCTAAATAACCACGAGCTATTAAGTAAACTGTCATCATTCGAATACCATAATCTAACTAAGCGCGGCACTACGAAATTAAAAACCTCCCTCTCGCTATTCGGCCTCTCACAACGTCTAGCCTTACAGTTAGGTTATCGGCCATATCAAAACATAGCTATGGAACCAATACTATCGCACCCGCTAGTATATGCATAGGATTGCCAACGCAGAGGTTTGTTTGTTGCGACATCGTTAAACCACAAATTGTGGGTGATGTTTATATCCGCTTATGCGTATAATAAGTATTTCTTCAACTATGCTTACGGGAGTCATAAAGATGTGGTTTTCTCGCCTGACACTGTATGCCAGTGATGACACGGGAATTTGAAAACACCAAGATTAATGTAAAACAGATACGGGTGCAGCAATGCCATTTAAGTTTGGGACGCCGTCGTGTCTGAAACTACACTTTAAGAAAGTACAATAATGGTTTATCCTTTTCAACAATATTGTATGAATTAGGCCGGTCACGGTATCGGGTCCATCTACAGAAGCTCTAAGAACGGGTGCCAATATTCTTGGTGACATCATAGAAGATTGACCTGTTAAGGAATCGTTTTAACAAAGATTTCACAAGGCAGGTAGAAATCTTAAACGTAATGCCGATGAGAAAATCGATAAAATGATGGAGGGTTCGGTCTAGGAAAGAGAACTCCTGGACGACAATAACCAGTTGTACCGAGAGCTGTTGCTGCTAAGAAGAAGAACCCTGCTTACGATGATATATTTTCAAGATAATAATGGCTTTTCTACATGCCCAATCATGTAAATGCGCCAAGTTCGAATTGGATTTGTTCATTGTTTGTACATAGATTTAAGCCAGACCATGTTGTACATCACACCTAAAGTTATAAAGCAAGACGATACAGCACTTACTGACCCAGATGTTGTAGCACCGGTAAACAATTGGATGCATTCTGTTTTCTCACAGGTGGCGGTTTACTTAAATCAGAAAATGGTGTCACAACCAAACAACACCTACGCCTACCGCTCATACATCGAAACGTTGCTAAATTATGGAAACGAGGCCAAAAGTTCACATCTAGGTTGTACCTTATGGCATAAGGGATGATGAATGCACTGGGACACGCAAATAACGGTTACTCAAAACGTCAAGTACTTGCAGCAACCAGCACACAGGTTGAGATGATTGCACTCGGATTTGTTTAATCAAGAAAAGTTTCTCATAAGCGGTGTTGAATTAAAGGCTGAATTTGTGCGATCAAGAGATACCTTTAGTCTAATGGCGGCACTCGCTTCAAATTACAAGACGCGAATTGTAGACGCTAGTTCACTGGTGAGACGTATGCGAATCAACCCCACCATTCTAATTGCACACACTAAAGCTTTAGAAACAACTGCAGTAAACCATCCTGTTACAAGGAGCGACGTAGAAGTGTTAACTATACCTACAGGCATACAGCGGAAATCATTGGATACTGTCTTCCTAGGTCAGTTACCCAAACGATGCATTGTAGCTTTTGTGGCAAATAGTGCCTTCAACGGTGTTTACGCCTCAAATCCATTCAATTTTCATCACAGCAATATTAACTACATGTCGTTATATATTGACGGCCAACAAATTCCTTTGAAGGCCTCACAACTAGACCTTACAGCTAATGGTTTATATGTAAGGGCATATCACACCTTATTCTCCGGTACGGGTATTCATTTTTGAATGAGGGCAACGATATATCGAAAAGCGATTACCCCAACGGCTACTGTTTAATGGCTTTCGACCTAACCCCTGACTTGTCTGCAAACGCTAGCACGCACTGGAATTTGGTTAGGCGCTCGTAAAAACCGTTAACTGTTTGGTGTACGCCGAATTCGATAACGTGATCGAAATCGATAAGCATCGGAATGTGGTCGTGGTTTTCTCCTGTTAAAAGGGACAACTCTAGATCTCAAGTTTCAGTATACAGTAGCAAGTGAAAGATAACAGATGCATACTTGGACGTACATGGGTTTAGAGGTGTTAACAACTAATTAACACCGAAAGAAATTGCCGTGGTTACAGATAATGAAGGTTTATTGGTGATACTGATAAAGCCACCTCGAAATTATTTTATAACAAAGCCGGTGTCAAGTCAGATAAGGTATTTAGAGAAGAAATATCGTGGACTGGAATGTCGGTCGGGTCATGTAGTCTACAACGATTTCCAAGAGGAACTGATAAGAACGCAGTTTAACAAAATTTACGTTAAGGATAGTGAAAAACAACGGTTTTTAGGATTCCTTAACAACCAAATATTAAACTTGGACAACATTGGTTGTCCGTCGATTAAAAAATTGAAAAAAGAAGCAAAGACGTATAGTTGTTTAAACCATAACATCGAGGAGCCTATGTGCGCGCTGGAAAACGTATTTCTATTGCGAAACTGGACGCATACCAACCCCAAAGGTGTAAGCGGTACAAGTGTTGAAACGTTTGAAATCGACCCCCAGCCACAAGAATGTGTTTCGACTTGCATATGCTTCTAATTAGCTACCGAGGTACGCACCTAAACTATGTGCAATTATTGTGAACGCGGATCCCGCAAACAAACCAGGTCAGCGTTGGACCGCTATCTATATTGACGAGAATTGTAACCGGGAATATTTTGATTCCTTTGGACGACCTCAGCTGGATTACCATTTACGTTTCCTTAAGAAGAATTCTAGGTGGTTCCGTTACAAAAAAAAACGACGCTGCAGGATTACCATTGTATGTGTGTAGATTTTAAACGATAATGTTTTTGCATTTTAGAATAAATAATTTACCAATGTTTGATTTTGTACATAAGTTTTTCACTACATGTTTAGTTATAAATGATGAGATAATCAAATTACTGTATAATGCTTGTTTTTCAACTATTCTACTCTGATAAATAAAAGCGTTTTTAGTAGTTTAGCTGTTTTAATTAAGACTTCCGTAACAAAAGCCGAAAGAGAGAGACACAGAGAGAGAGAGAGGAGAGAGAGAGAGAGAGAGACGTGCTCGGTCAATTTCTATTACAGTAAACGCTACTTTAAACACACACCACTAGATGGCGCTACAAACAAACCCTGATTAGTCCTAGAAATATACCGCTAGGTCGCACCACCTTTTATTACAGAAAATATGCATTAGTCCATACACCACTAGATGTTGCTACATACAAATTCAAATTTCGCTACAAAGGGAAAGACTGGCGGGCGCAGGCCCTAACACAAGTTCTTATAGCTGGCTTACAAGTTAGCATTAGGACCCCTTTATTATAATACTATTTCCAGCCAAAGGGGCCACAACAAGAGAGCGCAGACCCTAACACAAGTTCTTATAGCTGTCCTACAAGTTACCATTAGGGCCCCCTTATTAGAATACTATTTCCAGGCAAGGGGACTATGACGACAAGAAGGCTCAGATCCCAACACAAGTTCTTATAGCTGTCTTACAAAGTCAACTACAAGGCCAGTCCGTAGGCCAATTCCCATGCCAGCCCCCAAGGTCAGTCTCAAAGTCAAACCCAAGGTCAACCTCGAGGTCAATCTCAAGGTTAAATTACGTCCTCCATGTGGGCGGCCTTGGGAATTCCCAAGGTCAAAAAGTGAAAAGTAAGGTGTCGGTCTTCTACTCAGCTCTATAAATAAAACGATTAAAATGAATTTTCTTGTCTTTTGCACATTTATCACAACAAACTTCTTTATAGATATTAAGATAGTTGTTACAGTAAATGCAAAAATTAGGCATTTTAACTTGAGAATTTTCTAATTAACGTAACGCGAGAACTGTTCTATGCACACTATGAAACGTGTGTATAGTTAAATATTCAATTAAAGTTTAATTTAGCGATGGTTTCTGTAAATTTAACTAAATTATAATCGTTAAAACTTTAATATTAAAGCTTATGGAAAACAATAGTACCTATTAGAATTAAAACTCTTGATCGAAATGGATTAATTACTATATTTACTTTAAGTATATCACAAGGTTTTAAGATTAAAAATCAGATAGATATGTCTATAGGTTCAGTAACTAGTAAAGGAAGAGGTATAAATAAATATTGAATAATAATAATAAATAATTAAACACACAGTAACCATAGTATCTTATACCTACGCAACTCTAAGTTATCAATATAAGCTTTTGGGTTGTCATAATATTAATTATTTGCACCTATTTATTCATTATAACTAATTATACATCAATTAAACTTGTAACAAACCAAAAATATACAAAACCTAAAATAACCCAAAAAATACCGGATTAACTAGGTGGAATGTGTGTTGCCTACATCCGCCTTGCACTTGTTGAATAATCCACCTACTAATAATATAGGTGATGAGTGTTTGTGGGCAGGGCACCTGAAAAATAACCTAACGTATTATTGTTAGTGATAGTGCTCAAAATAATGAAATTATAAGTGCAATTGTTTATAAAAATGTGGCAAATAACATTTTTTTTATTTTCTGTATGTGTGTTATTGTTTTGTGTAATTGCACAGTATGAATGGCAAAGAAGGGATGCATTTGATGAAATTCGTTTACAAATGGATAAAGTAAACAAGGATAACTGTCCCATTCAACATTTAGGAGATTTATATCTACCAGAAGATTCAGTTTCACATAAACCTGATGTAAAGGACGTTAACATAAATCCAATATTTCCCAACCGAACTTCACTTTTACATCTACATAACATAGCACGAAGTAGAGCTTTTTTTTGGAGTTATATTTTACAAAGTCGTTTCATACGACCTGCCATTAATGATACATACGATCCAGGGATGATGTACTACTTTTTATCAACTGTTGCTGATGTATCATCTAACAAACATGTTAATGCTAGTGCAATCTACTTTTCACCTAATACATCCTACTCATCTGCTTACTTAGGTTTTTTCAATAAAACTTTTCCCAGATTTGCACCTAGAACATTTAGAGCCGATGATTTTAACGACCCAATACATTTAGAGAGAATATCAACACTTAATACATTTACTGTTGAAGATTTGGGAGCCGTACCAATTGACACAAGTGCAGATTACACTTCCGATTATTACAGAATAAATGAATGGTACAAGTTATGGTTACCGGATGTAGTATTAGAACGGCACGATACTAAAACAACATATCAAGTTGAGATTCGATATGCAAATAATACAAATGAAACTTTTACATTTCACGGCCCTCGAGATTCTGATGAAGTTCCGGGACCAGTAAAGTGGACGAGGCCGTATTTCGATTGTGGTCGATCTAATAGATGGCTTGTTGCAGCAGTTTCACCTATTGCCGATATATACCCTAGGCATACTGGATTCAGACATATTGAATATCCTACGTGAGATTTGTATAATTGCTAAGGTGGATGTTTTGTAATATTTAATTTTTTAGGTTCACTGCTGTTTCAGTTGTTGAAATGGAATTTGACAGAATAGATATTAATCAATGCCCAAAAAGTCTTGGTAATGATGGACCCAATGCATTTACGGATACAGCACGTTGTAAAAAAGAGACAACAGAGGTAAGTAGCAAAGCATGAAGTATGTATTTTAAATTCACACAATATTTAGTCTCTAATGATTGCTTTATAAGAGTGTCTGTCTATTGGCTACTTAAGGCTAATTTATGCATAATTTAAGATTTAAAATTTAATATTTCATTTAACATTTATGACTTAATAATTTAGTGAGCGGTTTATGCAACATTTAATACTTAAAGAAGGGAAACTCCAAATAAACAGGCACTGACTAATTACTATGACTGTATACACCGGTTTTCATTTACGATTTAAAAAGATAAACCAACTTTTCTTAAATATTAAATCTTAAACCATAAGTTTTAAATTTTAAATATGTGTATAAACTGTCACCTATATATCTAACCATCTAAGCTCACATTTAACTTTTAAATTATAAATGTTAAATCATAAATATTAAGTTTTACATGGTGCATACTTATTGTTGAATTTCAAAACTGTAAAATTAAATAAATTGTGCAACATTTTCTATGACTACACAATTTTTCCATTCAAATATAAGTATTTTCATCATGAATAATAATCTTTAGAGCTTCATATTTATAAGGACACTTTTTTCAAGAAATTGTCAAAATATAAAATTAAATATAAGAATTTTTTATATCAACTCTATTATTCTAAAAAAAATTTGTATCACACAAAAATAAATTTGTTTACGAAAGTGAGTAAGTACCACAATATAAATAGTGCAATTAATATTAAATTAAGAATATATTGATTATTGTAGTGCGAACCTATTCATGGTTGGGGTTTTCGAAGAGGAGGTTATCAGTGTCGCTGTAACCCAGGTTATCGTTTACCTTTTCAAGTAAGAAGACCATATTTGGGTGAAATAGTGGAACGAGCTACTTCCGAACAGTATTACAATGAATTTAATTGCCTTAAAATTGGATGTAAGTTTTGTTCAGTTTGAAAATAAGATACTTAACACTGTAATGTACATTTTAACAGACCAAGCATTACCGTCTACCCTGTATGAGGTTTTTTCAGGGGGTTTTCCTCATACGCACATAGCGACATGATCACTGTGTATATGCACACCATGTGTGACTATTTAGGTGAATGCTGGGGTAGTACCTTCTCCCTCTGAACCCCAACTCCATTCCTTTCGATTCTATTTTGACCACACCTATTCTTAATCCCACCATGCATATATATGTAATGTATATATGCATGCTGGGATTCCATCGCTGTGGTTGAAGGAGCATTGAAAGCTCGAGCTGCCCGCCCTCCCCTTTGGGAAGGGGATGAATCATGTTGCTTTCTACAACAGAATGCTCATATTCTGTTTGCAAATTATACGTGTAATTTATTGTTATTTAAGATTTTGTTACATTTTGAGTTTAATTAAGGGGCGTATCGGTTGATATATTAAAAAAGTCCTTGCTTAAGAAGTAAAGACATTCTTTCCTTTTTTAATTTTTATGGGCAGTTTTTTCATAATGAGCAGTTATAATTGACTGTAATTTGTGGTTCCAAATTCTATTCTTTCCATTTCCTTAAGGCAGTATAATTTAGACATTAAATTAATTTTAGCATTTTGCAACTTACGTTATCACTTGTTATTTTAGGGATACAAAAACAATTAGTACAACTTAGTAGAGCACCGCCAATTCTACGAGATATTGCAATGGAAACATATTACGAATACAAAAATTATTCCACAGGACCTGACGCTGTGAGAGGTTCAAATATGAACATCCACAGAGTATTAGATTTTATTTTAGGACTTAATGCAGAAAATTGTAAGCGTCTTGCACCTCAACAATTAATATTAATTGGTGGTTATAGTTTTGGTGCTGAAGAATTTTTTGAAAATGAAGCTAAAATGGCATTACGTTTGGCCAATTTCATAAGTGCTTTCCTACAGGTATAAGTTGGATTACATGTACACTATTTTAACACTTTCCATTATAGATTGCCGATCCAAAAGAAGTTTTTTCAGGTAAACGAGTTACTGAGAAACCTCTGACTGAAGATCAAATGATCGCTGAAACATTATCATTAGTTATGGGGAACAGCCGTATTTGGTCAGCTGGTACTTATTGGGAACGGAATAAATTTACAAATCGTACTTTCTTTGCTCCGTTTGCATATAAAACTGTACTCAATACCAGAAAATTTTTGTTGAAGATTTAGCTAGACTTAACAAATCAGGTTTGTAAATAATAGTATAATATCATCGAAATATTAATATTCAAATTTTTAGATGAATTATACATAAACAAGGAATGGTATCAATTTTTGAAACAAAGGTGGTCCAGTAATTTCGATAGCTTAGAGAAATACTATATGAAAATTAAGATACGTTTCAACGAAACAGGAGAAACATTGAAAAAATATGAACATTATCCAAACTTTTACAGAGCAGCTACCTTAAAACATGGCTATTGGGGAAATCCTTATTATGATTGTTACGGGAAAGTTCCAATGTGGAAAGTGCCCTATGCAGCCCCTTTCTTTGGTTGGGATAGTTTAAAGGCTCGATTAGAATTTAAGTAGGTCTCTATTTTTGTACTCTATAGACTTTGCTAATTATTTGTTACAGAGGTGTGGTGGCTGTTACAATGGATTTAACAAAATTGGATATAAATCAATGCCCAGATAAGCCCTATGTACCTAATGCTTTTAAAGCAACAAATAAATGTGATAAGAAAAGTTCATATGTAAGTTTTTAATTGTAATAATTTATTTTATAAAAATCGCAATTTTAGTGTGTTCCAATTTTGGGACGAGGATATGAAACGGGAGGATATAAGTGTGAATGCAAGCAAGGATATGAATATCCGTTCGAAGATCAAATCACTTATTTTGACGGACAACTTGTGGAAGGAGAATTTGTTAATTTAGTAGATAATAATAAAACTCGGTTTCATACATATCAATGCCGTGTGGCTGCAGGCAGTACGACTGAAGTAAATATTATGATACTCTCAATTACGCTACTAATTTCACTAATACCATTTCTGCAAAGATAAAATAAAAATTTACTTTGTTACAAAGCTTTAATAATAAATGTTCTAGATTTTACAAAAATGTAAATTAACTTGTGTCCGTCGTACTATTTGGAAATTGCACTAAAAATGAACATAATTTTATTAAAAACGAGACTGATTTTACTCATTTTCAATTATAATTTTTTATATTTTAATAACAATATACATTTTTGAATCAGAGGGACAGTAAATCTCTTTTTTTCTACTCTTTAAGTAGTTTTTATTTGCTAATTTACTTTAACATGTTAAATACTTTCAGTTAGCAATATTGTAGTTATGTTATACCTAAGCGGCAGCACAAATAGCAATTAAGAAAATGTAATATTGAGATTGTTAATTATTGTTACAATGTTTTGCGTACAAAATGTTTAGTTAGATGTATTCTAGTTACCGTGAAAGTACTAATAATTGCACTAAGTGTAACAATCTAGAGTTAAGTATTAGAGTATTGTTTTAAGTGGTGATTGTGCCTTTTAATATTGATTACTGTAAGAGTGCTTAAAGTTGCATTTATTTTCCGTCCATTTTTCTCGTATTTTATAAGATTTGACAATTTTTTATAAATATACAATTGTGGTTTATACTTGTTCGATTTTCTAATTGTTCCAATAAACTTTTATAATGAAATCATTTTATACTACAAAATTAAATGTGTACATAGTGTAGTGTATGGTTATTTCTTAAGAAGGAACATTCTATTGTGTTTCTCAAAGATCCACATTAACAGAAAATAAATATTTTAAATCTGTAAATGCCCATAGTTATTCAAAAGGATGCTTTGATGTTTGTAAGTTTGGTAATTATAGTTTGTTGTTGATGAATTGACAAAGGGAAAATCAGTCTTAAGGGTACCCACTAAACATAATATCGTTAACAAGACGTTATAGTCAGGACTTTGTAATGTTACGTCTCAAGAACTACAGACGTTCTATAGAAGTTACTCAAAAGTTCTATGTCCGCCCTAAACACCTTGCAAGAAACCTGTTATAACCAGTAAGACACACAATAACTTTAATCTTTATTAAAGCATTCAGTTAGATTTTCGTGCTCGAACATGAATGTAAAGAAGTTTGCTTTGATACCTAGAATATGTCTTATTCAATCATTTATACTAATAAATAATGCTCAATACTACAAATAAATTTACTTGTGCACTTAATTCTATGTGACAGATTAGAAAACTGCCACATTTGGTGTTTTGTAGGTATATTTCTTATGCAAAGTATATATTACTGTTAATGCAATCAATCAGTTTATATTTGACATTATGGGAAGGGGATAAATCAACTTTTACGTAAACGTTTCATGAGGTACGTCTATGTGCTGAATTTGTTTCCTGGTTTATAAAGACATCAGTTTAACTTACATAATTAACGTAACACGTCAGAAAAAAAGTTACTCTCTATATACGTCCAAGAGAAATATCTACTTCTGCTTGAAGTAAATAATACGTCACAAGGTGCAGTTATTAGGGAAATATAACATTTTCTCAACTTTGTGTTACGTTCATTGCTTAGTGAGTAGTGGAGTGTGTACAGAATTCTATGATTGTCTTCTGAATTCTAAAACTGTTATTGGAGGCCATTTTTTAAGAACATTATCTATTACTGACTATTTGTTAATATCTGCAGAACATCCAGTATAACCTCGTACTGTTTTGTCCCAATTTTTTTTTTTTAGCTTATCAACAGTAATATATTAAGTGCATGGTGACTGGCCAATAATACTGGCTAACAGGATGCATGAGTGCTCGTGACAGAAATTTGCACGACTGCAATGGAGTGCAAATTTTCTCATGCAACAAGCTCGAATGCATCCTTAGCTGGTATTATCGAAGCAAGGAACTACGCACTTGACTATTGCATAAGCTTAATAATGAAAACTGTACAAAAATAATCTTGCCCATCGAGTAGTTTCAGTTTGTAATTGCTTAGACAACCACACTATTAAGCGTGTTTGATTTTTTGTATTTATTTGTTGTATTACCTACCCTTTTTGGATGATACAAAATCGATGAGTGTTACGTAACAGTTATCAGTTAATCAAAAAGTGTTTGGTTCAAAATTTGAAATTTATGTTATTTCACTAGCTATGGATCTTTGCTCTGCACTATGGTCACAACACACCTCAATAACCGTTTACGATATTTACTTAAAGGTAAAATTTTGTTTAAAAAAATTTTCAGTTGTGAAAAAATGTTAAAATTATACTTTTTTTTAGAAGAATAATTCGTCGTTTCGTGGACATATGTAAATGCTACACATTTAAAATCATGCTGGAGTCACAACACGTTTTAGCATACATCGTAATTTGATCATGGTTATTTTATTTTATCGAAAATAAGGTATATTTTGTTTAAAATGGTATAGATGTATAAAATATAATTAAAATGACAAATTCAATGCCCGTGGATTAACCCACTTTGAAACCCCATTAAAAGTCAGCACTAAGCTACATATATTTTTAATACAGTTATTTCTGTTATTTTGATCAAATATAAAACATAGCGGATACCCTATTTAGAAATATAAATTTAAAAAATTTCAAAATTCGGGAAAGTCATGAATGAATCTAATGTGCCTATTTTATTGGTCTAAAACCATCTTCGCATTATTGCCTTTCTAATGAAACCTTTTTTGAGCACATCAGTTGGATGGTTTCAAAGTCTATATAACAGACATAGGTAGAAACAATTTTTGTGTTTTATAGAAGATTAGTTGATGGGATTAGTTAGTTGACATACATATGCAATAATCAACCACAAGTTTTCACCTTACATCCGTCCACAACATTTCAAATGATGCAAAGGGCATCTCATAGAATGAAATAAAAACAAGTAATCTTTAGTGACAAACAATTCAGTATGTGAATGTATAGGGGTTAGTGGTGTCCTGGACCAAGACATAACATTCAATTTTCAGTTGACAGACAATTACTCTGCACTATTGGAGATATAGTGTTTTGCAGTATTGCTCGTTGCAAACAAGGGAATGAGGATGATGAAAAATTGAAAACTGATGTGACATCGAAAATATCAGTTTGAGATCTATAAATCAAAAAGGTGGACTTTGGTGAATATCTGACGTTCAGTTTTAAATTTCTTTTATTTATTTGTTTGAATTAATTTTATTTGAATAATATTGTTTCACTTTCTGGAAAAAAGGCATTTTTATTTGGTTTCAATCCTTTTGAATTTCCCAAAATACGCGTACTAAATTGCTTCGATTAAACTGACAGCAGTCACGCGCTCATTGGAGCCATGTTCGGTGCCGGATAAAAAGACCTTTTACAATAATAAGTAATAATCTCAGGGTTTTTTAGTTCCATTTTCCATTATATTAATTTGGTCATTAAACACTGACATACAAATAATATTGCTGAATTATCTGTTTAATTTCGGAACATAGGTTTGATCCTTCGAGCCGGATTTTGTTGACCCTACGTAAATGTTTTACTTGCATTAAAATATAAAAATTGTAATTTTTTGAAAAATTTTAGAGTGGTTTTTAAAATTCCTCATAGTTTTTCCAGTCTGCATGTTTGGTTTTCAATTAAAAATACCTATTTAAAATCATATATAAAATTATGTTTTTTAAATTAAAAGTTGATTATGATTTTCAGTTGAGTTTTAGATTAATTATCTCAGGTGAAAAATAAATGCAAGGTAGTTTACAAATTCCTTGCTGATATTTATATCACATTTACAAGAATTTTTACTGTGTTTTTCACCGTGTGTAGAAATTATAGTAGAAAAGTATGATAATCTTAGTTTTGGTTGAATTATTTTATTGAAAATTTAGGTATATTCAGTTATGAAGTCTGGGAAGCACTGATTTAGTCATGATTTATATGGCGTTATTGGAGTTTATTACGGATTGTATAAAGTATTCGAATTCAATTTTATGATTATTGCGTTTATTATTATTATTTTTTAAATAGATTGAAGTTTTCAATTGCGACTATGTTTTCCGCATATTAGGAAATGGTTGATTACGCTTATTAATAGGCCTGATGTAGTAATAAATTAAAGAAAGCAAGTTTAATTTTTGTAGATATCGGATAATCCTATTTTCGTTTTGTGACTAAGATTACTGCAGGAATTCGTGTAAAAGTCGAGTCAGAATGATGAAACGGTGCGAGAGTGAGAATTTAGAATAGATATGGAGTAGTAAGTAGACGAGTGTGGTTTTTATGATATGTTAAGTTAGGGTTAATTTTCCATAGTATAGTGGCGACGAAAACAGGTCAGGTACAATTTTTTTTGCGTATAGCCTGTTATTGTAAGTTTGTGCCAATAACGTATATTCTAGATCGTGTATACGAAAATTGTTTCGGTTTCACCGCGCGTACGGTTTGAAGGAATTTTAGCTTCGTGAACGACTTTGTTAGACTAGATATAACTTAAATGCACTAAGAAATTACTTAGAGCCTTGCTGACGGCAACTGTATCCAGTCATCGGATAATGCAGTAGAATTTTGGATGTCGTCATATAATTGGTAAGGAGCAACCAACTATCGTGCCGAGAAGAGAAAACGAGACCGAGACTCTGAGCATCCCTTTACTGTTTGTGTACAGTAATCTTCCTCGGTAAGCGGTAATACCTGTAAGAATTGCGCTTGAGATATTTCAGCAAGTTTATGAAATATGAAAAAGATAAAATAAATTTGTTCAAACATCTCAAGCAATTCTTACAGATATTAGCACTTACTGAGGACGATAACTGTGGTTGTTATCAAAACGTACCCTCCGACGGTTCCGTCATTATTCGCCTGTTCCCGCCGCCGTCTCGCCTCAACAACCGTCGGCACAGAAGCAGACGTCGCGTCAGGTGTGGAAGGTACAACCACTATATACCGTTCCGACCTGTAGTAGAATCAACCCGTGCTCGATACCCTCCACTATCTATGCCGTCGTTCGTGCCCTTTATCGCGAGGAAATGAGTGAAAAACTTGATTGTATATGTTACGTATATGGGTAGCGTTAGTTTGTGTTAGGTTGTAAATGAATGCGCAAGCAAAAAGCGTAAAAATTGGTGACCACTCGACCTGATTGACACGGACTTCAAAGACACCAACTATGACTAACACGCGAATAACTAATAACTGATCGAAAGCGCGAGTGAATCGGGGCTAAACGCCAACACAGCAACACTACCATAGGGAAACAAATACATCGCAATCATGAAGTTACTACTCTTCTGGCTCGCCAACGCCTAGAACAAAAAGCCGAATTCACGAAAACCGCGCATCGGAATGATGGAACATCTCCACCACCAACTCAAACCAGCCCTCATGTGTCACATTGAGAAATCCACACACGTTTTGCGAGTCGTAATAGTCGGGATCAAAACGGATTGGAAAGAGAACTTAACAGCAACAGCGGCAGAGCTTGTGTACGGCACTAGACTAAGACTACCAGAACAATTTGTTTTGAATAACTTCGAACGTATCAAAGCCGCATTCGGAACTAACCACGGAAACACACAAATCTTCCGTTTCACGTCAGTGTACGTAACACCACTGTCAAACACTATCTGCAATCGCCATACGAATGACTACAGCTTATCGAAGCAAACAAGATAGTCGGGAAATATGTGAACTGAAAGAATTTTATTTGAAATATTTGAAGCGGCAAAATTTTAGCCTATCACACAAAAATATTTATTTCAGTACAGTCACAAATCAAATTTATACTTGACAGTATTGTTTGTAGTTGTGTGTTAATTTCTTTATTATTCTGCTTTACTCGTTCTGTTTTTTTTAGGCAATATTGCTAGTTGTATATATAAAAATAGGTACCTATGTATAAATGTTTTAGCTAAAATCTTATTTTTAATAAATTGTCTTTTAGGTTAGAAATTGGATCCTAAATCGAAGAAAAGTGTTCATTACGAAGCACGAAACAATATTAGTAATGTTATTGAATTCTTCGATAGACAGAAAGCTGCTGGGAATGGAGTTTTTTAAATGGTTTGCATTTTGTAATAACGTATTATGCAGTTTTTAAAATACTTATTTTGTAATAACATACATAATTTTTAAATTTCTTGTTTTGTAATATGTTATGCATTTTTTTATATAGATACTTATTTTGTAATAACTTTTATTAAATTAAATCGTTTCATTTGTAATGGATAATTCTCTAGCATCAACAGCGTCTCTATTAATTCTAGCTAGTTATTAGACAAGTAACATTTAGTTGACCAAAAAGTACTTGTGTTGCGGTTCAAGGACCAATTTTGAAATATTTAAATTTACCGCCTAAATACTTCTTAACCTGAAAAAGACGCAGCGCTAGCTCCACCCTCTCAGCTATCATGTTTGCTTCGGTCAACTGTATACGCTGTACCGAAACGAAGTGACACGCTAATCACGATCGAGATATATGGAAAATAAGTTATTACCTTAACAGACAGATTCAAAGCCGCATTTATCTCAGCTCAGTAAATACAGTGGGGAGATGAAATATCAAGAAAAGAGAGGTTCATACAGTAGTAGAAGTGGCGAAGATAAAAAATAAACACGTGTAACATTTCAAAAGTTAGTTCTGTGCATTGACATGCTGCTCATATATATTCAGTGTGAATAAATCATAATACATTACATTAATGTATTATTATTATTGGTAAGTGTTTTGAACAATAAATTGAACAAGTCTGGAAGCTGCAACCAATATACGCCGTTCCCACCCAAAGCAGAATTAACCCACACTCAATACCACTTTACGATCCACGCCATTCGTGCCCGTTACCGTAAGGAAATGAGTAAAAATTGATTGTAGATATTATGGTAGCCTTAGTTAGTGAATATATGTCATATACCTGTAATCTGTTCATGTTTACACCGTTACCATTAAAATGATCAATTCTAAAGGAGCCACAGAATCAAAGTTTCCCAGGAATACGATATACCTTAAAACAGCACTATTACAGTAAAACAGTTTTAGGTAATAATTTTAAATCAATCACAAGATACAATCTATTTTTTGAACAGATTTGGATACTTTCGGTAGTTTTTGTTGGTATACAATTAAAAACTTTGGTGTGCTGTGTTAAATGACTAAATACGTGATACTTCGTGTCGCTATATTATATATAGAACAATAATAGACAAACACGGTTAAAAATACCTACTATTATCATTGATTGCAAACTTTTTTAATCGATGCTATTATATCATTATAGAGATATGTGATCAATTGCGCATTTAACTTATAACGTCTAAACATAGAAAATCTTAGGTTAATTAACGCAATAAAAGTTACCTTATACTCTATTCACGATGTCTAAAAACCTTGAGTGGTGACGTTTTAAACATTTTCTGTACAACTGCAAAAGTGGCAATTTTGAAGTTGGATGACCTGTCAAGTAGACATTAAAATAACATTTGGCAAATATTTAAAGTCAATGGGAATACATGTCAAGTAACTGACAACGCATGTCATTATTCACGACATACCTAGTTTTGCTTGACATTGCGCCATCTATTGGGTTGGAAAAGTAATACGTAATAAGTAAATTTTGTTATGAAAATGAAGAAATGTAAAGATGTTGCTTACATGCCATATGTATAGTGAAGTTTAATTATCGTAATGTGTTGTTTAATATAATCATATTGTATTTTAGTTTAGGTATGCCTACACTCATGTGGTAGGTTTTTCAGAAGACAACATACATAAATATTTGTCTTAACGTGACTATGCTTTATTAAAAGCCAAGCAATCAGGTTTCTTTCAAGAATTGAATAAAGTCCCTCGTCACTAGATTAAAACGTTGGATTTTAAATGGGACAAGGCTAGCCGACGAAAGTTGGACCGAAAATTTTTTGCTAACACTACTTTTCTTAATCAACTAACAGTCAGCATTGTCTTAAACGTCCTTTTTTATTATAATTTAACAGGTCCCTACTATTTGGTATGTAGTAATTCAGGTGCAAGTCGATGGTGCTCTTTAAATGCTGTAAGTACGTAATATTAACACAAGCATATTTTCAAAACTTAAAACCCCCGACACAAAATAAAAAATCAAAAAACCCTTGAAGGATAGCTATGAACAATCTTGATTAAGTCACCTTTCAAACGAAAAAAACTGAACAAAATCAGTTCCTCCGTTTAGGAGCTACGATGCCGCAAAGAGGTACAAAGACACACACGTTAAACTTTTTTGTCGGGGGTTAGCAAAGAGTATTATTAAAAAAAAGTTTATATTTATACGAACTTGAGTATATTTGTATTAATAGTACAATTTCTTAACTAGAAATATTACAAAATGCAAAATTATTTTATTTATAAATTTCAAATCTTAATCTTACCTTGTAATAGCAATTATGTAACACCTTGGTACTTGTAACGTCTACATTTTTAGCTACAAACAATATCTTCATGCTCTTTGACTTCTATCAGCAAACAGAAGTAGGTTACATGTTTATTATGGTTTATTTGTTATCGTTTGACATTAAAGCGTTGGTTTCCAATTGCGTTTACCATTATTTATCCAACGATATTTAGTGACTCCAATTGATGCTTCTTAATACATGCACTTCTGGTGTTTTGTAATTCAATTATGATTTTTCTGGCATGAGTGAGCTCATTTCCTGTGCCATGACTAATGTGTCTCGTCCCATATTTGATGTCACCAATTGAAGCTTCTTAATTCACTTTGAAGTTTAGATACTTCATACGCCACAAATACCTACACCAAATATCTCAACACACTACACTAGCATACTCGCCAAAAAGTGTTCTTCAAGTACACCATTCTGTTAACACTTTAAGCTTGGCGAACTCCTACTTATTAATTATGTAATATTCACGAGAAGCATATTAATAAATCCTAAAATATGTAATAAGTTTGAATTAATCCTATTATTTTATATATTTGCACAAAATTTAAGATTACTGTTGGGTATTTATTCTAAAATAGATTGAAATTAACAAATCATCAATAACATTGAAATTAAATGGGTACATGGCGTGATGCGACCTGTCACGTATACGTCTAATTAAATGTATTTTTACATATTTAAGTTACAAAACACATAGTAATAAATGTGATGAATAGTGCGTGGGTAAAACAAAACATTAATTTTTTGACAGACGTTAACAAAATATTTCCATAAGAAAGAAAAGAATTAAGCTTACAAATTTAGAGTAATACTTACAAAATATTACCATGTTTTGGAATTTAACTTCAAAATTAATAATTTTCCAGTTCTCTTCCAATTTCAATATCACTTCCAAAATACTGCAAAACAACTTAAACAAACTAGACTTTTAACTTTTGTTTTCAGTTACTACAACAACAGTTTTAAAAATCAAATATTAGCTTTGTTTGCGGGTGCAATCCTGAACCGATTCCGAACTAATCCAGAATTGACGTAAAGCACATGTGTAATTATGAACCCGTTCAGGATTTCATTTTGCCGCGAACGATTTCGGGATCGAACGAGTACTCATCATAACCTCATAACTATCAAGTGTGACTGATGACAGACCAGAGAACCTTCAAATCTAACGTTTGCTTAATGTGCGTTGTTATTGAATAAAAAAGTGAATATTGACTGAACACGGAGGAGGTAAATAATAATTATATACATAACTTATATCTACCAACAAACTTTTCTAGAAGTATTAACCGAATTTTTGGTGCTTCCAACAACCTCGGAGGAGGGTCAGAAATGGACTTACCAAAATACTTTTACTTTCTTAGAGCTATATAAAAAATACAGGGAGCAGGTGGGTTCATTAAAAATTAAGAATTTAAAGAAAATGTTCGAAGAAATCGCCAAAGAAATACAATATATTACCAAAACAAGAATATCAGGAACTAATTTCGAAAACAGATGGAAAGTCCTTGAAAGAAGTTATAAAAAGTACATAGGCAATTCTAAACTAACTGGCAGAGGAAGAAAGACGTTCGAATATGCTGATGTTATGCAGGAAAAAAAAAGAATATTCATCCTGTCTTACTTTTATCCATAGACACTATAAATAATACTCCAGAGGCATCAGCAGAAGAAACGGAAAATGTGCGAATTGGAACTGAACCAAATGAACAAGGAAAGACAAATCCAAATGAGAACAAAAGACTATAATGTACCGTACATTCGGGTGACTTGAGACACTACTTCCCAAACTGTTTTCGTGCAGTCTGAGAGCGCCGTTCTATTGCTATTCTGTGGTACGACAGTCAACAGTCGATGCGACGTGATGTCCCGACAGCGCTTAGTATGGTTCTGGACAGCATTGGTGATGTAAGTATGTTCTACTGTACCTCTAACGGACATTGTTGAATTATAAGGTAAAAAATATTCTGAAAAACTTCATGTAGTACTCCTTACCTATAAAACTTCTGCAAATTGAGTTGATTGTAGTTTCCAGTACTGTGCATTGTCAATCTTTTCCACTCGCTTTGTTTAATTTAATTTTCATATGTTATGAGAAAAGTGACAAAAACAAAAATTACCTCTTTTTGTGGGTGACTTGAGACATGTCACAAGTCACCCTCAAGGTCGAAATATATTTCATTTTATGTAATATTTCAATTGAATTATAATAATTTCAGATAAAATGGGCAGATATAAGCGAAAAGTGGGCGGACGAAAATATTACGTTTTTAATCCTAAAAATTTAGAAATAGCGGCCAAGGAATATAAAATGAAGGGCGGTACCTTCCGAAGACTCGAGAAAAAATATGGAGTGAGTCGATCGACTATTCAAAGGAAGGGTAAGAATGTGCATATGCAAAAACCAGGAGGGCAAACCAAACTAACTGCTGATGAAGAGGGGAAAATAGTACAAAACACAGTCACTGCATGCAGTTGGGTCTTTTCTATTACAAGTATAGATTTGAGGGCAATAGTAAAGTCGTACCTAGATGGAAGAGGAATGAACTTATTCAAAAATAATTATCCTGGCAAAGACTGGGCATACAGTTTTTTGACCAGACATAAAGAAATTTTAAGTCAACGCTGGGTAGAAAATATCAAGAGATCCAGGGCAGGAGTCACATTTAAAACAGTCAGCGAATATTTTGTTGAACTTGAAAAAACTATTGCTGGTGTAGATCCGGACCTAATAGTCAATTATGATGAAACCAACATTTGTGATGACCCAGGAAGGCAGAAAGTGATTGCAAGGCGAGGATCCAAACACACACACCAAAACAAGCAATTCTGTCATGTTTGCTGGAACGGCGTCTGGAACCTTGTTACCTTTATATGTGATTTACAAGGCAGAACATTTATACACTACCTGGACAGAAAATAGGCCACCAGGTACTAGATATAACAGGAGTATGTCGGGGTGGTTCAATGAATCCATATATGAAGATTGGTTCTTCGAGGTAGCATTGAAATATTTTAAGAGATTTCCACTGGAATGCCGAAAAGTATTAATTGGCGACAATTTGGCGAGCCATTTAAGTGCCAGAGTGATCGACGCTTGCGAGGAAAATAATATTGCATATGTGCTATTTCCCTCCAACGCAACGCACATATGCCAACCACTAGATGTAGCCTTTTTAGGCCGCTCAAAATCCTGTGGCGTAAAGTTCTGTTGGACTGGAAGCTGAAAAATAAAGGGACCGTACCTAAGGACGTTTTTCCAAGGTTGTTAAATAGAACACTCCAAAGACTGAATGAAGGAGAAAATGCAAAGAAAACCTTGTAAGTGGGTTCAAGGCAACTGAATAAAAATTGTGTTTTGAGCAAATTGCCAGTAGAAGAAGCTGATATTACAGTAGATAATGCCTTTGAAATTTTTCGAAGCAATTTATACCAGAAGGAAATTGTGACAAAAACAGCTGTGGTGAAAAAGCAGAGATTGAACGTCAAACCTGGAGCTAGTATATCGAATAGAGGAGAACAACAGCCTGATCAAGGGTCTGTTCCTGTACCCTCAACATCAGAAGAAGTGGAAGCTAACGTACCCTCAGATGAAGAACTTCCTTCGTTTTCATGCTTGCGCGAAACAAATGCAAAAAAGCGCAGAGTAAGCAGCGACACCGAAACATCTGAATCAAATTCGTACTCCCTTCAAGAATCATCGGATTCTCCAGAGGATTTCGACACAGATGTCGAAGAGGAATTGAAATTAGAAAAAATTGAAATCGGCAAATTTATTCTGGTGGAAATTCCCTACGAAGCCCCAAGCAACAAAACAATCAATAAAAAATTCATTGCTCAGGTGATAGAAATCAAAAACAAATCAACATTTCACTGTAAATTCCTAAGAAAAAGTAGCACTAACTCCAATAAAAATATTTATGTTTTCCCTGATATCACAGATGTTGCAGATATATAACTCACTCAAATCATTTGTGTCTCGTAAAGAGAGGGAGACATAGTTTTGCTGTGAATATTTAATTTCTGAGAGTAGATTTAAGTTTGTTATTTAGTCCTAAACGTTTTTTGCCAAAGAATGAGATTGATTATTTTTATATTTTTTATAAGAAGAATGAATTTTCGTTGTAATAGAATTTTGTTAACATTTAATAAAATGAGTAGGTAGGTAGATTCAATTTTAAACTCCATTGTCATAATATTTGTATTAGTTCCTAATTTCAATGATTCACACCAGTACACATGTTATTTTGTTATAATTTGTTTTAATTTTGAACAGCCTCAGTTTTTTTAAAACTCAATTTTCTTGTCTCAAGCCTTCCCATTCTATTCTGTCATGAGTTATTCATGTAAAATAAGGGGTGTCTCAAGTCAACCGAAAACGCGGGTGACTTGAGACATTTATAAAAAAAAGAAAAAAAATAGGAATACTTCTGATGAGAGGTTAAAAAATATCCGAAACTTACTCTATTAACTATGACTCAAAATTTAACGCTTATTTCAGACATTCAGCCTGAATAAATTTCAAGATAACTTGAAAAGTGAAAAATTGTCCCAAGTCACCCGAATTTACGGTAATATATATATATATATATATATATATATATATATATATATATATATATATATATATATAAATGAATATAGCGTAAATAAAGGTCTAATAAATGGAATAAGGGCAGTATACAACGGTAGTCGGGCATGTGTTAGGGTGAGAGGAGGTGTGAGTGAGTACTTTAATATTGAGCAAGGAGTGCGACAAGGCTGTGTGATGTCACCGTGGTTGTTCAATGTATACATGAATAAATGTCTTAGACAAGCATGTAACGATACAAATGGTGTAATGGTTGGTGACGTAAATGTACGACTCCTGGTGTATGCAGATGACACAGTCTTATTAAGTGACAGTGCGGATGAGCTGCAAACCGCTCTGAGGAAGTTTGATACAGTCTGTGAGAGCATGGACCTAAAGGTAAACGCGAACAAAACTAAGATTGTGGTGTTCAATCGGGAAGGTAAAAAGGAGAGTAGAGTATTTACTCTGCAAGATGAAATCGTGGAGCAAGTGGACGAGCTGGTATATCTCGGTAGAATGTTTACTGCAGATGGTACAATTGAGAGCGAGATTGGACGAAGGGTCAATGCTGGAAGGAAAGTGATTGGAAGTATGTGGACGATAATGAGAAATGAAAGCATGAGCCTAGCTGCGAAACGAGCAATCTATAATGGCGTATTCGTCCCATCAGTACTGTATGGAAGTGAGACATGGGTATGTCAAAAAAAGCACGAAAGAAAAATAAATGCTGTGGGTATGAGATTTCTGAGAAGAAGCGCATGTGGTAAAACGAGAAGGGACAAGATAAAAAATGAATGCATAATGAGGGAGTGTGGTGAGGAAAACACGATGATGGATAGATATAAAAGTTGTACATTACGTTGGTTTGGTCACATTGAGAGAATGAACAACGCAAGAATAACGAAACAAATATATGTGGGTGGGGTTAGGGGAAAGGCCGGGCCTGGTAGGCCGCGTAAAACTTGGCTGAATGTAGTAGAATCTTTGATAAAGGAAAGAAAGATAAGGAGTTCTAAAAACAAAAGGGCATGTCAGAGACTATGTATGAATCTTGCGGAAGCTAGGGAGGTATGTAGAGATAGGAAAGCATGGCGAAAGATTGTGAATGAAAAATAAATAAGAGGCAGGGATTGTTTTGCCTACCCCGCAAGGGAATGGCGTGAAGGTTAAGTATATTCTTAGAGAAATTAGAAGTGATAGGAAGGAGTATTATAAAAACCGATTGGAAATTAAAGAATAAAAGCTTTCCGAAGAAAAAAAAAGAAACGATTTGTTAGAAAAACAATGATTTATTGGAATTATATTTAGACAGAATAGTTCCATATCTATAATTCATCTATGATCCCATAATATTTAGAATATTTCTCGAACTTCTGTACCCTCTCTATCATCCCTATCTGGTTGACCATCTGCATTTAAAGCTATGTCATATTCAGAAGCTATTGCTGGTTTGTCTGCATCATAAACAACATCTAGCAATAAATTATGCAGAACAGCGCATGCTCTTATAAAATGAACAATACATTCAACTTCTTTTATCTTGACATGGTAAAGTTGTCGCAACTTTTGTTTTATAACTCCGGAACAGTGTTCGATTATGTATCTGTTTGTAGAAAGTACATAATTATAATTTCTTTGCCACGTGGTCATATGTCCGTTGTCCCTACATGGAGTCAACAAATTCTTTAAACAAGGATAACCACATTTTTAGGGCAAGGTTAAATTCAAAAATTGTGGTTATTTCTTTTTTATTGCTTTTAATTTAAAGACTTTGACCAGCATTTATAAATAACGAACAATATTGGAAAGTATTACCTGAATTAAATAAAAATGTTTACGGTTCAGATATGAGTCAGGATCTTCTGCAGGCTTCTCTATCCTGATATGTGTGCATTCAATAATCCCAATAACACTAGGGAAATTGTTGTTTCTGAAATGTGTTTCAACTTTCAATATCCACTTTTTCCAAATCATCCGGCTATTTTATGACCCCTGGAGATAAATTACTCAAAATTACTCGTCTTATAATTTTGAATAAAGTGGTTTTGGTTATATTAAACCTATCAGAAACATCTCTAAATGAAGATGCCTCGTTTGCAGTAAACCACAAAAAAAAACAGTTATGTACTTAAGTGGTGTCACCTTCTCTGAATTTCCTTCCTGCCGTTTAAAATATTCCGAATTAACAAATCGATTTGCCAACTCGTCCGCCTTTCTTCTAGTTAATCGGAAATGGTCTATGAATTGTTCATCACTGAACTGTGCATTACTTCTAGCAACTTCAACAAGTTCTAACAAATCTTCCATGGTCGATGTAAAGAAATCAAGAAACAAAAATTATTATGAAAAGATAATTATTTTTTAATGATAAAAATAATTATTAATTATAGATATAATAATAATTCAATCAAATCGAACTGTCAGTCCTAACAAAAATACGAGAACCGTTAGGACCGATTCAGAATCAATAATGAATCGATTCAATGTTATCCGCGAACACGGAACTTTTACTAAAAATCCCGAATTCGTTAACCGCGAACGCTGCTTTTTAAACTGCGCATGCGAATAGTCCCTGAACTGGTTCAAAATTGCACCCGCGAACAAAGCTATTATTTTTATATTGAATTACGAAAATAACACAATATGTAGGTTCAGCACAATAAGGTATTTTAATCTTTAACAGTAATTCGTCTATTTGTACAACAGCTGTTTTAGACAAGGTCTCTCGCATCATTAGTGTAAGTTGTTTAAGCTACAACTAGTTGATTTTAACCTCGAGAAAAGCCTGGGGCCCTTGCAAGAGCAAACACCCTAGGACAAGTTTGCTAGCCCTATAGGCGTCCTATTAATTGGTATGAAACCCTCAGTATTAGAATACTATTTCAAATTTTATGCTATCCCTCAATACAAAACAATTACAGGAATCTACATCTACTTTTAAAATATACTACTAGGTGGAGTCACGATTGTGCAACAATCTACGTTTAAAATATACCACGAGTTGGGGCCACAAACCGGAAGCAAGATGGCAAAAAGCAAAAAAAATGTGGACACAAGACATCGGTACGGGGGCTCTAAAATAGGCCAGAGACTCCGGTACAAATTTTGGAGCCCCAGTGCTGTCCTATGAAATGGTATGTGACCTTTTTATTTCAAATTTCCGGCCTTCCAATAGTTAGATCGCTAGATGGAACCACGATCAGACGCTATTACAAAAATCCACAATTAGTTTTTTCAAAAATACACAACTAGATGGCACTATAAACAAACAAGTTACCTAGCGCTATTCTTTGAGATGGTATGGGGCCCCATTATTAGAATAGCATTTCAAATTTTAAGTTTTCCGGCCATAATAATTACATCTACTTTTAAAATATACCATTGGGTAGAGTATGACTCCTTGGGATCAACCTTTATTACAAGGAACTTCCATTAGCTTTAAAATGCTCCACTAAATAGCGCCACAAACATAGCGAACCAATCGCAATGTGGAGTCTTCGCTTCTAATCAGCATACGTTACTCCCAGGCCGCTAACCACACTTAATCCAACTCTACACAACACAGAATATGGGGGCTGAGAGGAATCTAAGGAAACCAGTGGGCAGGGCTTCCCCTTAAGCACTTCAACTAGAGCGCTGTCTGAAGCAGACTGCGCGCACTGAACCAATCAGGTGAAAGGGGGAGTGATTACGTGGAATAGGGGTGGGGCCACGTGATGGAAATGGGCCTGGTTATGCGGGAGAGGGCGGTCCAGGTGTCACAAAAGTATAGGTGAGGGAGGTGCGCTTACTCTACTACTATATTACATACAAACCTTATTCCTTCATAATTGAAAAGTGTCAAATCAAATTTGACCAAAAGTTTAATAGCTGCAGTGTAACACACTACTTACTTAGTTACATATTTTTTTGAAGAAAAGTATTATCTTTTGTAGGAAAAATCCAAATTAAGTTCAAAGTTGCCGAATATCAGTTTTTTAAATAATTTTAATAGAAAAGTGGTTTTGGTTCTTTCAATTAAGTAGGTACGCAATTCAATAGAGTTTTTGATTTTATTCACAATTATTTAATAATAGGCGGCTTTCATTCTATCTTAAGTTTGAAAATGATCAATTGTTAGAAATGTTCTTTTTAACCGGTTGGAAAATGCTTAGTTTTCATCCTTGAAGTTCCAAATTACCCGATTGTCACGCCTTCGTCATACTTTGCATAAGATACAGATGCAGTTTAGAGTTACCATTTCTATTGGAGATTATCTCAAACGTGAAAACATTCACAATTTATATTATTATTTTAAAAGAAGTATAACTCATTAATCACATGGGGTCGTTTAGTTAATGAAACTACATGCTTTCCTTAGTAACGTGTCTATTACAGCGACAATCTAACTCAAAATTTAGCAACCAATCGAAACAGTCTATTTTTTTGAATTTGAGCTAATTAGGATCTGATTACACTGGCAATCTTTCCCTTCTAAGGAGCAAGTTTTACAGCAGAATAAAGGTAAAAAAATTCAACAATAAACTGTATTAATAACTACTGCATTTCGAAAAAAAACCTTCCATATTCCTGCATTTTCTTAGGATTGTCTTGCTGAATCCAACTCGTGGTAGGAGTCTTTTGGTAATTTTTGTCAGTCAGAATCACTCATAGTTGTTGTCTTTAGAAAATCGCCACTCGTGCTAAAGCACTCGTGGCGATTTTAGTCACAACAACTATTCGTGATCTGAATGACAAAAATTACCGGCAAGATTCCTACCACTTCTATTATATACGATAATTATTGTGGTAATAGACACCATACTAAGGAAAGTAAGCAGTTTCTTTGGCTGACACGACCTCATGTGATTAATGATTACATTCCGTTTCTAAATATAACTTATTATTGATGGTAACACTCGTTCAACTTTCATCGGCTTTAACTGTTATATATAATTTTCTGAAATACGAGTGGTTCCTCACGGACCACCCTGTATGTATATGTAGGTTGGAAGGTAAAAATATCGATAATACAGTTTAATAATTTTCAACCATATTTATTTAATCATTTCATTGTAAAAACAAAAACAATAATCTATCAGACAAACGTTTAAAACTTCATGTCAGATAGAAGTTAATAGACATCTAGATGCTACCTTAAAAAAATTCCAAAGCCGCCCGATTCTATAAAAATATCAATAATACAGTAAGTATTTATTTCATTTTTTGTATACGCTCCCAAAAATGGCAATTTTACGGACTCATTTCAGTCCGTAAAATACCTCATTTTCGGCCTAGTCCCTAAAAGTCGTCATGGCAACCTTTTTATATTATTTTCAATAATTCAGTGGACAATATTTTAAAAATTATTTTATTTATCAGTTCTATCATTTGAATTTGTCAAAAAAACTGGTTACAGCTAAATAATATACATAAGATACAAATCTCTGTTAACACTAACAATGTCAAAAAATAACAGGCAATATAAATAAAAATCCTTATTTGGAAAAATGAAAATGAAATGAACAACTTTGTGCATTTTGAAAACTATTACCTGCAAATGAGAGACATTTAATTATTTCATTCGTGGGTAAATTAATTTGAGGAGTAGTAGAAGAGACATAAGTACTTGCGGAGGATATACTTGGCGATACATCCGTGGATGTCGGCACGATTTCCTTTTTGCCAAGTAGAAGTTTGCAAACTTTTTTCTTTTTTTCAATCGACTCTTCTATGTAAGATTCGGCCACTTTAGACGACCTGAATAATATTGTTGTTTAGAATAAGATAAACGTTTTATTTAACATACTTGCCTCCAACCTCCTAGGCGTTTCAACGATGTCAAATCCACATCAGCATCTGCAGCCAGAGTAGCAGAGCTACGTCTAAAACAATGACCTGTGTAGTCCTTTGGATTCGGTAGCTTTAAAAATTCAGCCACAGTCGAAGGCATATTCCCGAATGAATGGATGCCGACGCGTTGCACAGTGCATTTGCCTTTTCGATATGACAAATAAATAGTCATGTGGTACATTATTAGGCCGAACACGAACATATTTCCGATAAACCTCCATAGGGTTAACAACTTTCTCCTCACCAACCACCGGAAATCTCCTTTAATATTTGTCTTCGTATCAACAAGAGTAATTAATAGACAGCTGCTGTATTTTTCGACAAAATCCTGCATTCTTAGAGAGTTCAATTCTTCGCTTCTCCATGCTCCACAAAGGCCGATAATAAGAGCAACCTAATAATTAAAGTAAAATTGAATCCTACTTTAAAAGTAATCACCACATATTAACCTTAACTAAAAAAATCTTTCATCATCAGCACTTGTCAAAAACTTATCGATCTCAACTCTTGATAGCACTTTGGATTTTATAGGCTCGTAACCCACCGAATTCCACTTTAGAAAAGCGATAACTTTCGGAAATTTGTCTATATTAATAATTTCTTTGACATTTAGAACTGTCTTTAACATCGAATAGTTCGACCAAACTGTCAACGGTTTCAACGTTTGCGACTGTAAAAGAGTAAGTAATTACTAATTAGTAATTAAACGACATCAAAGAGGGAAAACATAGCTTAGGTATACTATTACTTACTTTTTCGTGCAAATACTTCAGTAGCACATCTTTGTTTATAACGGCTACGCCCTTAATTTCTTTCTAGCTGTTGAAAGTATCGTACTCTTTATGATAAAGGGCCCTAGATTTTACAGGTAGTAACTCCAAGACTATTTCTTTCGCCTTCTGCGCAATACTTACCGGATTTTGGATCATTTTTTTAAAGTAGTTTTTTTTTGACAAATTCAAATGACAGAACTGATAAATAAAAATAAATGAAAGTTGTTGCTATGCCGATACAGGATTCTAGACCTTCTCTTCCAAATAGCTATTTTTGTATCAAGTACCTAGTACTTTTATTCGAATATAATTGATAAATTAGGTATTCTAGGAAAATTTTAGAGAGCCTAAACAGAAAAATATTGTTTGTAACACATACCTAAAATAGGTTTTTTAGGTACTTGATACAAAAATAGCTATTTTAGACTTATTTAGCTTTACATTAAAAATTTTACAAAGAAAAGTTATGTAAGATTAAATTTTCTTTAAAAAATATGTCTATACATTTTCTTATAAAATGAATCATTATTCAGGTATTGAAAAAATTAAATTTTAGCTTAAGAATTTTTTCCGCTAGATTACGTGTGGTATCAAAAAATTGCATAGCACATAATTAATCTGTATGATTAAGGTCTATATATTGGTATTTTATGTTTTCAAATGTACAACTGTTTCAATAATATTTAAAAAAAGTCAAAAACAGGTCCAAATAAACCCCCTCACTGCTGCCGAATTTTTTCCAAAATCTAACCAGTTCCAAGCGAAGTGAAAACAAGCTTGAATAAAAATTTTAAGTACTTAGGTGTTTTCATTCTGGGTTATCGTGGATGTAAAAGGTGTCCCAACAAGAGTGCCGGATTTAAATTTGCCGCCATTTTATTAATACGAGTTACAAAAATGGTGAAAGTTTTGCGAAAACATTTCGCCAATTACGTCAAGTTTTCGGTCGCAATAATGCGCCAAATGAATCGACAGTGAGGCGTTTAATTAAAAAATTTGAGACCAAATTTATGCTGATGGATCAGAAGACCATTGTTCGTCGTCATCCTTGTCGGTCACCGCAAATATAGCCACAGTAAGGGAATCAGTGGTCGAGAATCCAGGAACTTCCATTCGGCATAGTGGTCAAAGATTAAACATGTCCAGAAGCACTATGCAACGAATTTTGGTAAAAGATCTGCATTTGCACGCGTACAAGGTTCAATTGGTGTAATAAATCAAGCCAAGGGACCATGGGCAGCTCCGTGGATTTGCTGATTGGGTGTTGGAACATCATTAAATTAATGCGGATTTTCGAAGAAAATCATTTTTTCAGATAAGGCACATTTTCAACTCGGCGGATACGTAAATAAGAAAAACTGTCGGATTTGGGGACCTGAAAATCCTCGTGTGATACTCGAAAAACCAATGCATCCACCGCGAGTAACTGTTTGGTGCGCAGTTTGGACTGGCGGAGTGATTTCTTTGAAAATGCGGCTGGAAATGCGCTGACTGTTAATGGTGTGCGGTATCGCGAAATGTTAACGGAGTTTTTGTGGCCCGAATTGGATGTAATTGATGTGGAGGACATGTTTTTCCAACAAGACGGTGCGACCTGCTACACTGCACGTGAAACAATGGTGTTACTGCAGACCCAGTTTCTAGGACGAGTCATTTCTCGATTTGGCGATCAACATTGGCCACCAAGATCGTGCGATATAACGCCGGTGGACTTTTTCTTTGGGGCTATGTGAAGGAAAAGGTGTATGCGAATAATCCTGAAACAGTTGAACATCTTAAAGAGGAAATACGGTATGTTATTGGTGAAATACACCCACATTTATGCGAAAACGTTATTCAAGCTTTCAACAAAAGAATAACCCTGCGCCAGAGGTTTCGTGGTGGCCATTTGCCTGATGTTGTATTTCACGTTTGATCGGAACTATTTTTCTTTATGTTAAAATAAAAATGTTTGCTTAATTAAAAAAATAAATGTTTTTCTTTAAAATTAAATCCGGCGCTCTTGTTGGGACACTCTTTATATCCATACAGACTTGGCGAAACGTTGTAAAAGGAGCTAATCAGTCGATCTAGCGATAGTGAAAAAACGTCGATTGGATAACCTTCTATACATACATATGTATATGTAGGTTGGAAGATAAAAAGGAACAAATTAAACGAATTAAAGTTGCCCAATCTTGTGGATGAGATATTTTCATACCCGAACTTTTTTTTTGTTTTTCAATCAATAAATGGTCCACGTCACATTCCATGTGAGAATGCCCTGGCACCATTAATTTGTGGTTAATTTCTTCTATAGGAGAAAGCTCTAAAAGAGCCAAGAACATTACAGCCACAAGAAAATTCTTGTTCTGCCCACCGCAAGTGTCTGAATATAGAGTTACCTTTTTTATTTCTGGTGGCAGATTCATAAGTTCTTGGTATAAGCAAGATGCAATTTCGTTTGCACCACGCATCGCTATAGATTCATGCCAGAGATAGCATGAAGCTGACCCAGTCCCACAATTGTGTACTGTTAACTTATAAGTCCAATACTTTCTCTTATAGAAACTCACAGTGGTCTCTAAAAAAGGAGTTGCAATACATTGCTGTAAATCAAAAGTGTAAGTGATAGAAGTTGGGTCACTTCTTGAGAGAGTTTTATCATTCTTCTTAGAGAGGTAGGCCAAATCAGCTTCTCTATGATGTTCCTCTTGAGCTAATTTTATTTCTTTTCGTTCTTCTTCATCATTAATAATATCAAGTTTCATTTTCATCACCTCGCATTTGTGGCAGGTATCAGTTTTTGGAACTTTGAAAGCTAATTTCTGTTTATGAAACTCCAATTCATAAATTTTCTCTCTAGAGGATTGGGCGTTGCTTCGCGATAAAGTTGATACATTTTTGAAAGGTTCAGATCTGATGATAGGTACTTTTTGTCATTCACTCGTCGCGTATAGTGGCTTTCATACTTGGGAAAAGATTCTATATGGCCGGTTACTTCGTTCAATTTCTCAGGCTTTGATTTATTAGCGGGTTCATGGCGGCCACGTTGATCTTCTTTCACGGTTCCAGATTTGGTTTTGGATTTTTTCATCAACGTGTTTCGAATAAATTAGTCACTTTCATCGATAGTAGTTTGAAAGTAGCGTTTGCATACTTTGCGTCTTTCCCCGTCAAGTTGTTAGTTGTAGGTTATATTTCGTTCTTTTCCGGTGTCTGCATTCCTTACACGGCGAGTATGAACTTCAACTGATGTTACCAGTTTTACGATATAATTCATTCTTCTTTCGTGACTTCCCAACTGCGAATACTCCTTAAAAATAATTTCCCTCAAATCCTCCTTCAACCATAATTTACATTTCATTCTACAGTTTTGCAAGTCTCTTAATGCACGTTTCCTTTGCACTTTATCCTTAGCAGCTACATACTGCTGACCAGTCTGACGTTTTACTGTTCTCTCTCTTCTTAATTTTCTTGATGTTGTGGAAATTAGAAACTTTGTTTCATTCAAGTATTAATATGAATTTCCATCAAGTTAAAGCCAGCACAATTCAATTGTTAAAAGTAGCAGAAACCAGTTATTTGGATTTATGGTATTTTAAACTACTTCTGCGGTCTAAAATTACTTCACAAAACATATGGTTTTGTAACATGTGTCTACAAAACAACGTTGTCCCGAACTACATAAAATTGAAGACTCACAATAGAAGCCCAGCAGCTAAGAGTAGGAGAGCGGCAATGGATGAAAGAAGACTGATGAATTCAGTACAGTAAAAGAGATATTTTTAACGTATATTTAAAGGTGATACATACTGAATGACTATTTAGATTAAGTAATGTTGAGTTTAACGTATTAGATTTGAATACGCGGTTAAAAATTAAAGAATTAGTTCATAAGAAATAAGTCTCACAAAAATCAAAATCAGATCGTTTAATTTCAAAATCAGGTTTCAATAATAATAAAAATCATACGAATAAAGACGTATATTCACATCATGTTTTCTTTGACAAATTCATGAACTTTAGGCAAGCGAAATTTTCTAATAATGAAATTAATTTACCTTTAGTAAAGGTTTCAACTATAATTTAACTAATGTTAACGATAAAAGTTTAGAACAACTTAGGGTTAATATTGACCTAACCCTAAGTAAAGTAAAAAATAGTACTTCTCAGAAACATAAAAGTAGTAGAGAGACACCTTCCCCTCCCCTCATTTTAAGTCACCCGCTACACTCTATTTATCCTCCCACGTGGGGGACCGCATTTTTCACCCTTATTTTACTCGCTTACGTGTAGGACGTATTTTTCCACCCTTATTTTTACTTGCTTACGTATAGGACGAGTATTTTCACCTCTATTTTTTACACACTCACGTGTGAGACCGTATTTTCAACCCTTTCTTCTCGAAGGTCCTTTTTAATACCCCTTTTTTTTTACTCACTTACGTATAGGGCGTGTATTTTCAACCTTACTTTTTATCCCTAATTAAAGACCTTTTGACAGCTATTTTTTACCCTAATTATTACTGGTAGTATGAAGGCCCTTTTTTGTTTTTATTAGCATACGTGACGGACCGTATTACCCTTATTTTTATGATTTCTTTTGGGATTAAACCTTATGGTTGTATTAAGGACCTTTTGACAGCTAGGACTTTTTGTGGTTGCTAACGTGAGGATTGGGGTGGGGGCTGGTCTTGGCTTAGGGTTGTACTTAGGGGTAGGGGCTGGGGCTGTATGTAGAGCTAGGGTTGGAGTTTAGGGCTGTATTTAGGGGTGGGGTCTGGGGCTGTATGTAGAGTTAGGGTTGGAGCTTAGGGCTGGTCTAGGGATAAGCCTTAGAGTTTAGTCTTGGGGCGGGACCTGTAGCTAGGTCTTAGGGTTATTTCTGATGGTATTAAGGTCCTTTTGGTTGTAACCCTGGAGGTTAGGCAATTGTGCTCTTTTAAATTATATCTTGTAAGATACGCTATCGCTCTCTCTCTCTCTCTCCCCCTCTCTCTGGCCTCTCTCGTTTCTCTTTCACCCTCGATTCTCTCGCTTATCTCGCTTCACACAACCACAAGCATGGACACTCAAATGCTCAAACACACAAACACACAAAACAAAAAACACGAAAACGAGTCAAGGCTAGGAGCTGGAACTCACCCTCAAGGAGTTGGGGGTTTATAAATAAAATAATTCTATTTTATCTGTTTTATTCTTTATATCCAAATGGAAGAGTATCAAAATTTTCTATTCTACGTCGTTTAGAGTAACTTATCCTATACTGTTTAGCTTCAGGTCTACTTAACACATTGTAACAACTATCTCTAACAATTTTTCTGTCATTATATACAAACAAAGAGTCTTTACTATTACTAAGTACCATATCTTTCATCGCTTCAAAGTTTATAACGCGCGAGTTCTTATAATTTAAGGTAATGCCCTTGACTTTACACACGGATTTAATTATTTGTTCACTGGTTGAAAACACATTATAACTATAGTTTTTAGGTCCGGCACTAACAAATTCCGCTATATAGCTTCCGCCACCGTACGCCTCCAGCTCGTCGGTCATTTGGCCAAGGAAATCCCCACATGCTGGATTCCAGTCGACGGGTTTTGGGACAAATATCACACTGTCTGTGTCGTAATACAGAACACGTCGGTCTAGTTTCTCTAAGTAACTATATAGCTCTAAGCGGGCATGAGCAGTCGTGTATGCGGCTATGGATAAATTAATTGTTTTTTGTGATTCACCCTCTCCCTGCGGTCTATCCCAATTCACCATTACAACATTATCATTTATAGGTATTATAGACTGTACCTGAACCAATGGATCGGTAAACAATTTGAAAAAGTCCTTTGGTTCAGATACAATACTGCACTGGGTTAAATTCTCGCGCTGACCAAACTTACCCCAAAAAGAATTCAGCATAAGTTTGGCCAGGTACCTTAAACCGGGGTTCTTCTTAATATTACTAGGGTCTAACCGAATCCCCTCTTTCTCATAATACTCTGTCACGTACTGCGTTTTCTCGATTTCCGACGCGCAGTGGCTAGGCCACCCTGAACATTCCTCCTTAAGTTTCAGGAAATTGTCTATGTATCCGCTAAATAAACCTCCCTGTTTCGTTGCTTTATCATACGTGGTTACCTCGTATTCCCAAATTTCGAAAACATCAAGGACTTTATAGTTTTTAGAGATAGCCTTACGCAGTTCGTCAGCTACAAATGTTCCAACGAAACTGCGCTCAGCTTCACTATGTCTACATTCCCCTTGATTTAAATCAGCACCGCACGTCTTAAACAACACAAACATCAGTTTGCCGTGCATTTTTAACGGTAAAACAGGATGGTAGAGATTAGAGGGTGGTAGTACTTGACATTTAACTAAACCCTCCACCGTGTCTAATGAAATTTTCTTACAATCTAGCCCTACATGAATTTTTGGATGACCTTTGGGATATTTACAATATTTATTTACAAATGGGTATAATGAGCACACGTCATAATACATAATTTTCTCAGTAATACCGTCACATTCGTGATAAAGCTTACTAGCTTTAGTGCGGCCTCCGTAAAACGCATCGCGCGGGTTTAAGGGTTCATCATCTTGATGACCTAGACTCTGAATAAACGCTTTTAATTCGTCGTTAACGAGTACTTGTTTTTTAAAATCGCATTCACGCATCTCCACAAGATTATACCCGCGCTCGCGTATAAATTGAGACCGCGCCACCGTGTTTTCGTTACGGGCAAGCATAGAGGTACTTACACCGAGTTTCGGATCCATGTTGGCCTGATTGGGGAAACATTCCTCGCAGCCGTGCCAATAACAGCCAAGAAATTCAAAAACGGTGTTTGACACAGCGCAATACCCGTCGACCTTAACACCTTCAGGCGTTCTAAACTCGCGAGCTTTTCCTGCGTGCTGTATAGCCACCTGCTGAGAATGCTCCACCCAACGTAACCATTGTATTGCTATTTTGGATTGATTGTCGGCACGTCTATAACCACCTTTTGGAATGAGCCCTATAGTGTTTTCTCTGAGGAAACGTCTGCGAAACACTTTATTGCAAGCGCTAGCAATAGTGGTAGCCTCCTCGAACGGATCGACTTTATTTTGGGTCGTGAAGGTGGACCAGAAGCTAATGCAACCTTTAACGAGGATCTTAACATCCATCAGGCAATATCTCTCAATCTCCTCACTCATCTTAAAAACATAATTGCTCTGGGCTGTGTGCCAGTCTAAGAGTTTTTGACGATCACCCGCTGATATCTGATCAGCACGATAATATTCCAGTGCTGGCAATGGACCTTCGTAATTCTGGTTCACGGATGAGTTGAAAAGATATGGGAAGTAACCCTTGGACTCGGGGAAATTGAAGGTTTTGGAAATGCCGAGAGCGGTGACGGAATGAAATTAAGGGAATCAATGAATCTAATATCATCACATTGAATTGAAATTAATTTTAAACCGTTGGAGATGACTTTAGATCTCCACAGATTATTATTAGCTAGCATACATCTAAGCACAAAACACCCATCGTACCCCTTCATGTTATGTGCGATGCATGTAACTTTAAATTTTCTTGCTCGTTCGGCAACATATGACAGAAACGATTCAACAGGGTTTTCCCTGAAAATGTGCACTCTCTCTCTACATACTGAGCACGGCTCATCTAAATTGTCAGCGTGTTTGATACAGACAGAGCAAACACGCTCATGCCCGCTTAGAGCTATATAGTTACTTAGAGAAACTAGACCGACGTGTTCTGTATTACGACACAGACAGTGTGATATTTGTCGCAAAACCCGTCGACTGGAATCCAGCATGTGGGGATTTCCTTGGCCAAATGACCGACGAGCTGGAGGCGTACGGTGGCGGAAGCTATATAGCCGAATTTGTTAGTGCCGGACCTAAAAACTATAGTTATAATGTGTTTTCAACCAGTGAACAAATAATTAAATCCGTGTGTAAAGTCAAGGGCATTACCTTAAATTATAAGAACTCGCGCGTTATAAACTTTGAAGCGATGAAAGATATGGTACTTAGTAATAGTAAAGACTCTTTGTTTGTATATAATGACAGAAAAATTGTTAGAGATAGTTGTTACAATGTGTTAAGTAGACCTGAAGCTAAACAGTATAGGATAAGTTACTCTAAACGACGTAGAATAGAAAATTTTGATACTCTTCCATTTGGATATAAAGAATAAAACAGATAAACAGAAAGAATTATTTTATTTATAAACCCCCAACTCCTTGAGGGTGAGTTCCAGCTCCTAGCCTTGACTCGTTTTCGTGTTTTTTGTTTTGTGTGTTTGTGTGTTTGAGCATTTGAGTGTCCATACTTGTGGTTGTGTGAAGCGAGATAAGCGAGAGAATCGAGGGTGAAAGAAACGAGAGAGGCCAGAGAGAGGGGGAGAGAGAGAGAGAGAGCGATAGCGTATCTTACAAGATATAATTTAAAAGAGCACAATTGCCTAACCTCCAGGGTTACAACCAAAAGGACCTTAATACCATCAGAAATAACCCTAAGACCTAGCTACAGGTCCCGCCCCAAGACTAAACACTAAGGCTTATCCCTAGACCAGCCCTAAGCTCCAACCCTAGCTCTACATACAGCCCCAGACCCCACCCCTAAATACAGCCCTAAACTCCAACCCTAGCTCTACATACAGCCCCAGCCCCTACCCCTAAGTACAACCCTAAGCCAAGACCAGCCCCCACCCCAATCCTCACGTTAGCAACCACAAAAAGTCCTAGCTGTCAAAAGGTCCTTAATACAACCATAAGGTTTAATCCCAAAAGAAATCATAAAAATAAGGGTAATACGGTCCCTCACGTATGCTAATAAAAACAAAAAAGGGCCTTCATACTACCAGTAATAATTAGGGTAAAAAATAGCTGTCAAAAGGTCTTTAATTAGGGATAAAAAGAAAGGTTGAAAATACACGCCCTATACGTAAGTGAGTAAAAAAAAAGGGGTATTAAAAAGGACCTTCGAGAAGAAAGGGTTGAAAATACGGTCTCACACGTGAGTGTGTAAAAAATAGAGGTGAAAATACTCGTCCTATACGTAAGCAAGTAAAAATAAGGGTGGAAAAATACGTCCTACACGTAAGCGAATAAAATAAGGGTGAAAAATGCGGTCCCCCACGTGGGAGGATAAATAGAGTGTAGGGGGTGATGTAAAATGAGGGGAGGGGAAGGTGTCCCACTACTACTCATAAATTTGCAAACAATTTTAATACAATGAACAAACCTTTTAAAAACAATAAACCTGATATGAGTATTAGGGCGGAGCGAAAAAATCATTTTTTTTATTTCTTGATGTAATAGTGAAAAAAAGTTGTTACTAAAGCTCAATTATTACCCTGATTTTCTAAAAAAAATCGGAAAATATCTTTTGCCCTCTACGCACCCTTAAAAAATCGAAAAAAGTGAAAATATCAACTTTTTTATTTTTCGTTCTAATAGTGAAAAAAAGTTGTTACTATAGTTTAATTATAACCCTGCTTAAGAAAACAAAATCCGAGAGTATCTTCTGCCCTCTACATACCCTTAAACAATGGAAAAAGTGTAAAAAGTAAATTTTATACTTTTACTCGTATTTTTAATGGTACAAAACAGTTGTTACAATGGTTCAATTAATAAACTAATCACTAAAAAAATGAAAGCATGTCTTTTTTCCCATACGCACCCTTAAAATAATGATAAAATATAAAAATATCTTAGGTAATCAAGAAAGGGTAGCTGCTATTCCAGTTCTATCCCTCTCACTTTTACTAGATGCACTTAAGAGTGAGTCTATTGATTAAATTGACGTTTTGTGTTAAACTCGGGCATTGGTGCTCTGGATTTAACCTTAACAAAACCATCTCTGGCTTCTGATCCCATAACGCTTTGTGACGCTTCAGTTACTAGTTTGACACTTCTTTCCACCGCCTGGGTATGGCAGGGAAAGTTGAGAAGTTCTATTGTGTTATCGCCTTGAATTAGCTTCTTAATGTCTTCATCGGTAACAGAACTTAGAATGGGTGGAGTTGTTATTTTAATAGCTTGCCAATCTATAAGGTCAATATAATCGGTTGCCTCAAAGTTTATTGTTCGAATACTAAATGTTCTCTTTCTATTACAGTTCACTCTAGTCTTTAATATACGTCTTACTGCTAGTTCTTGAATAACTGTTCTATTATCTGTAAGCATACATATTAACAGATTTTCGGTGTGAATAAAAAAGGCATTACGTTGTATTACTGCATCAATAATATTTCTTAGCTCCGGTTTCAAGTATCGACTTAATTGAATTGTCTTCCAAATATGTTTAGAACCATTTGTGCATGATGCATTAAACCTGATATTAAACCACATCGGTGCGTAGACGGTTTGAATAAACTGTGTCAAGTCAAGATTTGAACTTGAGTTCTTTGTGCCAATATATAGCCTCAGTATTCTATTGGCTGTCGTCAACTATCTGGCATGAGCCAGTTTGCCAGGGTCCATATTAGATAATTCCAAAAAACACTTACCACTGGAGATCGCAGAGCACATTTGATAGAGATATTTTTTGTCTGTACTTAACTCGGAAACTACTCCATCAGAAAGATTACAAGCAATTGGTTTAAAAACTACAACTTCTAAGTTCTGACAGGTTTCCAACGATTTTCCAATAGCTCCCACAAATCCACGAGGGCCAGTGGTGTCACCGTCAAGAAACTGAAAAAGATGCCTTAAAGGAAGTTCATTAAAATGCAGCAGACAAATAAACCACTGTAACGGGCGGTTAATATGTGCTTCTATCTGAGATATAACTCCGTTCTTTGATCCAGTATTAACCACTATTCCATCACATCCTACTACTAATAAATTGTCCAAATTAAAATTATTTGAAGAAAAAAAAGTTAGTATGGACTCTGTAATACTTTTAGCAGAACCTGACGTAGGCGTGGTGTGTCCGATATACGATTCAGGTTCTTAGATAAGTGATATGTGCTCCGCTACTATAGTTTTTTCATGCCTTTTGTTTCCAATTACTTTTTGTCAAGGTCTTATCTCTTCTTCCGTCAAAATAAAGAGGTTTGGTTGACTTCTCAACATCGTCGTCTTGGTAACGTTGTCTACTTTTTACTCTAGCTCTTCTGACTTTACTCCTATCTACAACATTCATTTTGTCTTCTTCGGAGATAATTCCAACATATTTCAGCACAGCTGATGCTATGGCTGCTCCAGATCTGTCACATAACTTGTATCGATCACAAAGTTGAGCAAATGTTGGTAATTCGATGCGATTTTGTCCTGTAGTTTGTAGACCATCTGTTCCTTTTGACGTAGATGGAAGATAATCGTTATATTCCTCGTTACAACTGGCTGAAATATCAAGCATTGTTTCATTATAAACTTCATGAGTACTATGAGTAGGAGTAGATCTGGAACTTTTTCTATTTTCCTTTATTGTTCTCTCTTCTCTTTTCTGTATTTTTTTTGGTTTCTACTAAGTCTACATTGTCGATGAACATTTTTCGGTTCGTTCTCTGATCAGTTAAGAAAGCTTGTTCTTGGACTGGTATTTTATTTGCTTTTTGGCACGAACAATTTGTAAACGTTTTACATTTACAAGTACTTATATCAAACAAGAATCTGGAGTCATCTTTAAATGTCTTTACTTTTGATAAATATGTATTATTTCGTTTTGATTAATGGATGTCTGATAATTTTAAGATACTTGTCGTGATACAATCGAATACATTGAATGACACGTGTACGAGAGACAGTCGGAAGTAATGCTTTCGACCACAACTTACAAATTTTGTCACTTTGGATTTCACAAATGTCAGACACTGTTGGCTCCTTTTTGGAATTAGGGGCCTTAATGTCATATCGTACATACAAAAAGCATTTAATTACATCTTTGTAAGTTGGCAACATATTACCACTAAAGTCACATGGTGCTCCGAAAATAGAACATTCCACTGTTTTTCTGGTATTCATTGTTACTTAATTAATGCCGTATTTAATAATTTACAACGATCACTAAATAAACGTTCTTCAATCACGACTACTCACAATTGTCTAACAATATTTGTGGCTCGTCGCAATGTCGCTTCTAGGAAACTGAGAATTGGGAAAGGAAGTGAGAGACGTCGCACGCATTACTTCTTTTGTTGACGTCATCATTGAACAGTAAGGCAGGACCGGTCTCACGAGTGCAGTAGGTTAATTATTTAATGCGTGGAGGAGTGCAACTTTTTTAATATATCTGAAAAAAATATTTCTTGGGAGTTCCTTTCATTATTACGTAATAGTAATAAGAATATCAAAAATATTACCCTTTTAGAGGGTGGTAGAGGGCAAAAGACGTTATTATATTTTAAAAAATTTTTCCTACCAATGCGAAACTTGTGTGTTTTGATATCAAAAATGTATTCCCGAGTATCCCACCAAATGATGATATTAATATTAACCTCTTGACTGTCGGTAACACTAACTGTATCATTAAGGAAGACATTCTCAACACCTTAATTACATGTTTAAACCAAAATTATTTTGAATTTAATAATGAGATTTTTAGTGCCAGTAAAGGCTTAATTATGGGTAATCCGTTAAGCCCTGTTTTAGCAGAAATTTTTATGGATCATTTAGAACAAACGATCAACAAACACCCATTTAGTAAGTTCTTAGTTTTTTGGTATAGATATGTTGATAACATATTTGTTTGCTTT
>JARFJB010000308.1:0-2500 GCA_036346205.1 Vesta saturnalis
ACCCAACACTCACACACCACACTCCACACTCCACAACTCACACCCACATCACAACTCCAAACTCACACACTAACAACACACTCACACCCACACACTCACACACACACTCACACACTCCACACCCACACACTCCACACACCACACACTCACACACTCCACACACTCACCACTCACCCACACACCCCACACTCACTCTCACACCCCACACACTCATTTACACCACACCACACACCAACACCCACACACACACACCACACCACCCACTCACCACACACTCACACTCACCTCACACACCTCCACCTCACACATCACACACTCCCCACCTCACACACCCACACACCACACTCACCACCACCACACACCCACACACACTCACACACTCACACACCTCACACCTCACACACTCACACCACACCACACACTCACACACTCACACACCACACCTCACACACTCAACTCACACACACACTCACACACTCACACACTCCACACTCTTATACTAAAATTTGCATTCTAACCTTGCTCAATCATGGTTTCCAACACTTCTTTTTATTCCAACTTTTTCTCCCAACGGTAACTGTTTCCAGAATCAGTCGTTTTCCCACAGAAAACAAGTCGAATAGCTCATTCACCGTAGCTGAGACTAAATTGAACCAGCTCTGCAAGGTCAAAATTTTATCATATTACAATTTCATAGAAATTAATTTTCAAGATCAAAGTTTATTGATCTGCACAGGTATCATATTCTTAGAAATCTAAACATAGAATCAGAGGTATCATTTACATTTCTAAGAAATACATATTCAAGGTTAAAGTTTATTGATCCGAAGTGTGCCATATTACAAATCAATGACTTTTATAACTGGCTTTACGCATGCGCGGATGAATACCAATTTTAGAAATATATAAAAATATGGCCATTTTATAGTCACAAACAGAATGACAGGTTGTCTATGCTAAAAATTAGACCAAGATCAAATGGTATATTACAATTTTGGAAATCAAAAACAGAACGCTTGATCTGAAAGATGGTGGTGGGGAAATTTCATGGTCACCAACAATTCTTAGAATTTACTCAGTTATGACCATGTGTGTGTTAATTCCTAGAAATCAATGTTCACCTGCAGGGTACTCCTGTGTTGAAGTTAGTCAAGGTTAAATCCAAAAATAGAAATTAGAAGGGTAAGCATCAAGCTCAAAGAAGTCATAGGTCAATTCTGGGTCACATTATACGAATCTCGTTTGTAGTTAGTTAAGGTCAAATCTAAGAATAGAAATGGGAAGGTCATCATTAAGCGACAGGGAGGGTTTGAAGTAGATGTGGAAGTGGTTAAGGTATGAAAGTAGTAATTTGCAAATAAAATTGATTCGATATGTGGGTGCTGCAACTCATGGACCAAAGCTGTATATGTACGTACAGTCGTGGAAGGTTTACTCAAAATTTGATGGCATTGGCGTTTGATGCTGATCATGAGGTAATATATGGTTTAGGACGCTTTTATACGGAAGAGGACTGTCATGTACTTGCAAATATGAAAATGGCGTAAAATTTGTAAAAAGATTTAAAGGTTCGATATTGTTTGACTTGTTTAATACAAAAGTTAAGTGCGGCACAACTAGAAGAGTTGACTCTAGATTTGAAGTAGTGGGAAGTTAGGGATACCAGTGTAGATGAAGAGAGAAAAGAGGAGTGCGAAGGGTGCTGGTCAGTTACTAATTATATTTTTCGATTAGAAAGAGATGTATAACTACAAAATAAAGACTAATTGTTGTTGTGTCCTTTTCGCATATAGAAGAAGAGGAATACGAAGGGTGGTCATCAGTTACTAATTATATTTATAGTATATGGGTGAAAAATATGGTATCCATAAACTTGAGCACAAACTTATGAGAATTATAATCCTTTTATACTAACATTTTATTTCATGTTAAGGGTTAAATTTTTATTATTAACAATATATTTAAGTGTTTTCGAAAATTATTTTTCATAATCTAGTTCATCAATTCCTTTAGCATTCTTGAAGCGGTTCAAGGATCCTAAGAATATTTTTACCACAAGTAATAGAAGTAAAAGGAAATTAAACATATTTTCCATTATTCTAACAATTCAATAGTTTGGTATAAAAGTCGACTCCATAAGTGTGATCACTAGCACCTTCAGTATCCCTGATAACCGTTCAACGTATATAGGAAATTCATTGTACTCGAAAAATTCAAAAATGGGGATAGTGTAAATAAATAAAGTAAAACGTGTGAATATATTTCAAACAAGGTTAACTTAAATTCTCGGTAAAGGAATACATTGTATACAGCGCTCTGAATGGAACGCCTTTATACAACTACTACTTCCATTTAAAAATCTCAAATACTATTTTTCAATTGAATGATACCTTTTTATTAATGTTTAAAACATAAACATTTTTAAAACACACACAAACACACATCATTAGAAATATAAACATTAATGCGTTATTGGTTACACAATTTTCCCACGAAGATT
>JARFJB010000308.1:5000-142621 GCA_036346205.1 Vesta saturnalis
GTTCAGAGCAAGTAACGAGGGGCAGATCAAAACTTTTAACTACCTGAGGATGGAAAATATGACTATGCCGAAAGGTCGTGAAAACAATACATAAAATTTCTTGAACTCTGTTTGCACAAACAAAATGTGAATTTTACTTGAAAATATGAAGCGCTAGCCATAGGAATATGTACCAATAGACAATTAAATTTTACATCTGCTGTTGCCATAAAATACAGGTTGTCCTATTAAAATTAAATAAGTTACCTTTTAAAGATTGTAATTATTGACCCTTAATTTTAAGACACCTTGTATAAGTTAGTAAATGTTTCACACGGACGACATAAAACTTGATAAATTAATAGACTCCAGTCTCAATTTGGCTGAAAATAAAGAAATAAAAGTTGAGAAATTAATCATTAAATTTGTTACTATATTTTCACAAAATATTAAATATTCTAAGAACCATACAGTGTAGATAGGTTAATCCTTAATAAAACTCGCCTTTATTTTCATCATAGAAACTGAAAATAAAATAATACACAGGGTGTTCCATTTAAAAATAGCAACTTTGATGCGTTTCGTATTTTTGGCACATCCTGTATAACATGAAAATAATTTTAAAATGTAGGGCTAATAGGTCCCTATCCATTCATAAAATAAAACTTTTTTAAAATCAAATACTTTAGCTATAATACTTCGTGTTGAATAACGTGAATAACCCTATATATATATATATATATATATATATATATATATATATATATATATATATATATATATTGGCGTTATTTCTAAAAATACCGAAAAAATTATTAGAAAAAGTTTTTCTAAATGCAATTTTTATCCCATGTGTAAAATTTCAGCTGTATAAGATAATTTATATTTTTTGCCAATCTTTGTAAATTGCAACACTGTTGCAAAATAAGACAAAGCACCCTACAAAAAACTTCTTAGTTTTGACAATTTTTAATTCCAGACGCATTTTCTTTAACGTAGTCCTTTATTAAACGTGTGTTTTTCTACAAAATCCAAATAGGGCAATTAAAATTTGGTCACATGTAATGCAAAATTTATTTGTTTCTGACCGTGTATGAGGTAACCTCATAAAATAACTATTTTTAAAAACCCAGTTTGTGTCTAAAAGTAATACGCATTAATATTTAGAAAATAGTTTGATTGAAAAGAGTCAAATTTTCCAATAACGAAATCATGTAAAAATTAAACGCGTTTAAAATTCCGCGTTATTAATTTAAAAACAATCTATTTTTGGTATTTGGATATCAAATTAAACAATTCAAAAACTTAAAATTCAAAATTACATTTATGTGTGCTTCCATTGCATTCAATACAAACGATTGTTCTTCTTGACACGCCTTTAAATGGAGTTCCTGATACTAAGGGCCTTATTTGTAAAATACAGTTTCGAACCATATGATGATTTTTTTATTAGAAAATTTGACTCCTTTCAATTAAACTATTTTCTGAATATTAATGTGTATTAATTTTAAACACAAACTACCTTTCCAAAAATAGTTATTCAATGAAGTTACCTTATACAAGGTCCGAAACAAATAAACTTTGCGTCGCATGTGATCAAATTTTAATAGCCCTATTTGGATTTTGTAGGAAAACATACATACAATATGGCGCTAATTTAAAGAAAATGTGTCAAAAATAAGAAGTTTTTGTAGGTTGCGTTGAGTCTTATTTTGCAACAGTGTTGCAATTTACAAAAAATGGGCAAAAGAAAATTATCAGCTGAAATTTTGTACATGGGCTAAAAATTGCAATTAGAACAACTTTTTCTAATATTTTTTTTTCTCGATATTTTGAGATTATTTTTTGGAAGAAAATTAAAATTTGACAGATAATGCGAATCACGTGATCTTAATTTTTTGTTAATTTTCAACTCGATCGAAGCAGACAACACAACAGGTAGATTTTGTATTTTTACCTCTAGCTAGTCACCAGAAGGGGGTGGGTGTTATGCTTATATAGCTGTTAAGGATGTGTACACAAAAATTTTACATACATATATTAGTAGTGATATAGGGTTGGTTCTGGACCAGTCCAATGTCACTCGTCTATTGCTTTGTATATGAAGGATATGGCGAATTCTCATGTAAATCGTAAGTGTGCGAGTGAGAGAGAGGATGTTTGGAGCTCTTAGAGCCAGTTCAAACTTTTGGCGGGAAATTTTTGGAGCTGTAAAGGTGATCTAAATGTCAAGGCCATCATATTGAAATTCTTAGAAATCTAAAAATAGAATCAGTTCATGTCAAGGTCATCATATTGCAATTCTTAGAAATCTAAAAAAGAGGTTGGAGGATTTACTAAAGACATTAAAATAAATTAAACTGGATTTAGAATGTTATGAAATGGAAAGAAAAACCTTCAGCTTAGCCAGGCAGGGAAGATGTGAAATTAGATGTTTGATCTTTTAAAAATTAGTTTGAAATAAAATTTTTTTATCTGGATTATTTTTATAATCTCTACCAGAGGTTCATACTTAAAATTAATTTGGGGTGCAATTTACTCTGAATGTTATCCAAAGATTGTTCTACATACATAATTAAGCTCACTTAGAGCATGAACGTTGAAATACAAAGAAAACCTTTATTCGTGATGCTCATTATGGAGTTATGTTAAAATTTATCGTTCAAGCAATTCTTGGAATTTGACTGAGTCAAGTTCACGTGTTAATTTAGTTATTACTTTCAAAAGAAAATATGTTGAAGCGTTTTGAATTGAAAAAAAACCCGCCTCTTTCATAGAAAATGAAGTATATTCATTTTTCAAAATTACATTAAATACATACAGTACATTGCACTTTACAGAAAATATTGTAGAAATACGATGGATTGTTTTACATTCATACATAATTACGTTCATTAGAGTAATAAAGGCGAAATACAAAGAAAAGCGTTATTTGCTATGAATGTAAAACCTTTGCATGTTGATTTCACGTTAGTACACACACATACACACAAAAAGTGTTTAAATTTTTTTTTAAATGAAACTATTCTTTTTGATAAATGTGTCGTAAACTGATGTAGTTCTATAAACAATTTTAGATTCAACTGAAGGAAATGATGTAATTTTAATTTTCTTTCAAACAAATGAAGACGGGTGTTGTTATTCTCATATTTTGGAAATAAATAATGAGGAATAATTTTATGAGGATAAAAGTGTCAGCTATAAAAAATGAAAGATGCAAATACATTTCACTGTATAGGCACTTTATCAATATTTAAAAACTTATAAATACGCTCTAACAATAGAACTCGTTCATGTACTTTATACGGGAGTACGCAAAAGTTTGAAATTTATACAAAAAAAATTACAAATGAAGGGCAAGAAAAACACATACTGAAAGAAAAGATTTTATTTCATATCTATGAATGTGAATGCTTTACTTTTTGATTTTGTTGATTTTCACTTTAGTACAAAAAACATTTTGTAAATGAAACTATTATTTTAATAATGTATCATAAACTGATGTAGTTCTATAAATAAAAATTCCTTTACCGAGAATTTAAGTTATCCTTTGTTTGAAATATATTCCTACGTTTACTGATTTTCACTTGTTTACTACTTTAATACTAAAAAATAATTTTCCATCTCTATACCTCTTTTCATCAAATCGTTAGAAATTTGTGTAACCAATAACGCATTAATATTTACATTTTTAATAATGTGTGTGTGTGTGTGTGTGTGTGTGTGTGTGTGTGTGTGTGGGCGTGTGCGCGTGTGCGTGTGCGTGTGCGTGTGCGTGTGCGTCGTGTGCGTGTGTGCGTGTGCGTGTGCGTGTGCTGTGCGTGCGCGTGCGCGTGCGCGTGCGCGTGCGCGTGCGCGTGCGCGTGCGCGCGTGCGTGTGCGTGTGCGTGTGCGTGTGCGTGTGCGTGTGCGTGTCGTGTGCGTGTGCGTGTGCGTGTGCGTGCGTGGGTGCGTGCGTGTGTGTGTGCTCCGCAATATTTTGAGAGAAAAACAACGCGGCGTCAGGCTAATTGTATAATCATTTGAATGGTAGATTTTTTTATTGATGTTTAATACAAAAAAACACACTCACATGAAAGTGACTGGGTTTTTTTTTCAATTTAATCAGCATTTGATCAGCATCATGAACAAAGCTTTTCTTTTTATTTCGCCTTTCATGCTCTAAATAACCTAATTATGTATGTACAACAATATTTCGATATTTTTTTAAGAATGAAACAACTGGAAAAAAATCAAAAGAAAGTTTTATACATAAAAATAATCCAGATAAAAAAAGCCTTTTTATTTCAAACAAAAAATGCATTTTTCGGGAGAATGAAATCGTGGATTAATAAATTCAAACGTTTTTTTTTCGATAACATTCAGAATAAATTATACCCCAAAATAATTTCATGAACCCCGGTAGGAATTATAAAAACAGTCCAGATAAATTTTTTTATTTCAAATCAATTTCTCTATTCATTTCATAACATTCCAAATCCAGTTTTATTTCCCTTAATGTTTTTAGTGAATCCTCCAACCTCTTCTTTCTTTCATCAATACCTTCTTTTCTTTTTTTCTCTTCTTATCATGCGTAATACTACTAAGTTCATTTCTGCCAATTCTGATTTGTTAAATCGCATACCCGCCTGTTATTATACATCTGTGTGTGTATCCTTGAAAACCACCAACGTCGAAACACTATTGTTTCCCCCCACCATGAACTGATTCTATTTTTAGATTTCTAAGATTGAACCTTAAACAGCTCTAAAAGTCTCCCACCAAACGTTTGAACTGGCTCCAAACATGGTTAGATATCTATTTTTAGATTGCATCCTCTGATTCTATTTTTATATATCTAAGAATTGCAATATGATGAAATTGACATGAACTGATTCTATTTCTAGATTTCTAAGAATTGCAATATGATGACCTTGACATATCTATTTTTAGATAATCTTGAACAGCTCCAAAAATTTCACGCCAAAAGTTTGAACTGGCTCCAAGAGCACCAAACATTCTCTCTCTCACTTCAAATGACCTTGATATGAACTGATTCTGGTTTTAGATTTCTAAAAATTGCAATATAATAACCTTGACATATCTATTTTTAGATCATCTTGCACAGCTCCAAAAATTTCCCGCCAAAAGTTTGAACTGGCTCCAAGAGCTCCAAACATTCTCTCTCTCACTCGCACACTTACGATTTACATGGTCATATTCTCCACATACAAATTAATAGGCCAGTGACCTTGAACTAGTCTAGAACCTACCCTATATCACACTACTTATATTCAATATTAAACAATTTATACAACAGATTAACAAACTGTACAAAATAAAATAAAATAAAATAAACCGCAATATGAAATAGTTAAGTTAAACAACCATTAAAACAGTGAAAACGAAATTAACCATTCTGGTAATATGGGCCTTTAACGGCGTGGATGAAAATGCCCATCCTCGAAATAGTTTTAAAAATGCACATACATTTTGTATATCCCTTTAAATGCAAAACTGGTCAGGTAGATTTTCAATTGTTTTGTTGCACAAATCAGGTCCAAGCGATGTAGAGTCCATAAATTGAAAAGGATTGGTTAAATTATAATACAAAAATTTTGTTGTGTTTCGTGTTTACTTTTAGTTAAATCGTTAACTCTTTTGTAATGCTAATAATAATAAATATAAAAGGTGAAAAGAAATCGATTTTTTAAATTTAATTTTATTTTTATCGTTGGAATTTGATAAGTTTCAAACAGTTTTCCATTTTTGATTGAAAAACTGCCACTTTTGTATTTATTCGATTTTTAGCGGTACTTGCGCCTATCAATGATCTATTGAAGTTAGTTCATATTAAAAATATATTACTCCTATTATCAACTCTAGTACTTGAAGAAAAACAACTGACTTGGAACTATTTTAAATTCCTTAAAGTAAACCATAATGACATTTAAATTTATTATCTAACTCCATTATAATGCAACAAAATCATCTGTTCGGTTTTATAAATACACATATATTCAAACTCATAAAAAATATAAAAAATATAATTGTCTTTTTGTATAGCAGATGTGCAAGCCAACTTCGAACGAAGCATTACGTATTTTCATAACAATTCTTTCATTAACGAACTGGCTGTTTAAGAAAATATCTACGTGCCCGTAATATAATGGAAAATTTACCTGACTATTACAATAAGTTCTTGATTATTCCTCACAATGAAAGGGTGTCCAAAATTTCTAAGTTAGATCGCCTCGTCGGGTGTACCCTGAGTGTAGGCCACTATACACGCGGTGCTCCTAGAGTCGTTGCGGTGAGTCTAGGGAATTTTTTCTGTTACTGCAAGCACAATCAGTAAACATGAGGGGGTTAATATACACAAAATGGATTGTTTAGTGTTTCTAATTCAAAATATTAGTTTATAATGGTTTTAAGGGTTGTGTGTATATAATTTTGGTATCCAGGGAATTAATTGGATTACTTTCCTATGCTAAGTAATATTTGATGATTATTCTTAAGTAAATAAAAATTCGTTGGCAGGGTTAGTTCTAAGGCAGGGCTTTCTTTTGCTTCGTAATTAATTGATTGATCGTCAATTACTATTTATTTATTATAGCCAGGGTCAGGTGTAATGTAAATAAATGAAGACAAATCTTTATTCGATAACATTCAGAAACGCGGTCATTGACAGGTTAAAACGCACATGTCCTTGTACTTGAATACGTTTTGTTAATGCAAATCTAACAGAAGGATTTATATATACACACGTAATTATTTTAATAGAACCTATAATACTTATATACTTATAACAATTGCAATATGTACACGGGGTTTTGAAAATAGTTACAGTGAATACGGAATGTTTTGTATTGGTGTTATTTTGGATTGAAGTGCAATTTGGGTAATTTTAATACGTGATCGAATATTGCAAGATTATTTTGACGCACTGAGTGTATGCAGTCTTGTGTTAACGTGTGGAACGCATTTTAAATGTAAATGAAGCGAGAAATTTTTTTTGTCTATGCAGGATGTCTAAATGCTACGCCACTGAAATTTTAATAAAGCATTATGTGTCATATAAAAGAGTAATTGAATGTTAGATAAAAATCTTCATGTTGAAAGCATTAAATTTGATTGAAAAATAATGTTTTGGTAAAACCCCTATTGAGACGACAATAATAAAGGCTATGGAATTGCTACTGGGCTTTTTGCTACTGTGGACTAAAAATTTCGGATTGAAAATGGTAGTAGATGTGTGCGTGAGTGAATTTATGATGTTGATATTGTGTTAAAGTGTAGGAAGGAAAATATGGGTATATTTTTGTTTATATAAATGTCGTAACGTTGTGCAATTAATAAAAATTGAACGCGTGTTTAAGGGAAAACAGTAGAAATTAGTTAAATTTTTCTCGTATCTTTTGCATTATATTCTCTTTTCAGACAAGCCACTCGGCAAAGAAACGCAATGGAAGCTCGTTTATGATAGGTTGATTGTAGTTTTGGAGTGAAGTTTTCATGGTGTTTTGACAAGATGGAGGACGGAAGCTTGCTAAGGGTTGAAAGAGTTGCTGGGCATTAGAGCTAGAACAATGAAATTTTTGAAAGAGCATAAAACGGTCAGTGCTGACTTTGTTTGTAAATAATTAGTGCTACAGTAAGTACTAGTTGACTGCAAAAACCCGTATTGGGGATGTAGTACTTAAACATTTACAAATGAAAAAAGTTATTGTGAATTGAAGGAAAAATTACAAAGACTTAAAAGTGTTAAAGCAGACTTAAATGTAAAAAAGAAAATATTAAGTTAGAAGAGTTAAGTATTGAAACGTGCGATTTAACAAGGAAACCTAAAGTAACCCTTTAAGTAATAAACTAATGTAGTTAAACGATAGTGGACATTATTGTCATTAATTGTAGTGCTTATGCGACTGTTGTTGAAGGTTGATCGTATAAAGGAAGAGTTAAGAATGTTGTTATGCAAGTCGAAGTAAATATTTCCTGTGACAAATATTTAAGTTATAGGGCAAATACAAACAAACTGCTCAATTCGTGTAAGCTTAAGACGGGAGTGAACATCGGACAGTTAGGGTCAGTGAATGGTGCTCTTTGTCACAAGTGTGGGTGCATAGTAAACGATTACTTGAAGTAAACTGCGTCCAATGGACATCACTTTCTACAGGACCAAGGACTGCGCAGTCCAATTGTAAAAATAATTTTAGGTTTTTAAAGGTTAGAAATGTGGTGATCTTTAGAGATATTATTGTTTATATAGTCAAATTTCATTCAAGTGTAAGGATAATCAAACCCTTTTACCTGCTTTTGTGTGCTTAGACTATAAGGTTTGGGGATTCTAATTCATAAGAAGTAGTTTTTCTTGTGGTGCTTCTCGAGACAATACTTATGTATATATATATATATATATATATATATATATATATATATATATATACAAAATGCAAATTGGTCAATATATCCTACAATTAACTTACTCTTGTTAAGTTGTTTCAATTGTGATCAAAATTTTATCGCTACCTTGTGTGAGATTACACCTTTTAAGAATTAATTAATTTTTTTATATTCTGGACTTAATGATTGATCTGAAATTTCTAATTGACGCAGATCGATTACTAAATTTAGTTATTTGGAATTCTTTTAGTCATTAAACAACACTGATAACAGATCTTTATTAAACTGAAGATTCAGATTTGAATTATTACAATTCCTTTATATTGGTGAACATTTGAATATAATTTTTAAAGAGAAAGTATTCAAGTAAAATTTGATATGGAATATTTGAATTGAATGAAAAGCAATAACTGTTGTCTTTAAAATTTTCAGCAACGAACTAATGTGGTAATTTAAAACTTAACAAGCCGACTTTTTATTTTGATTCTTCTAAATTGAGTAATATTTATTTATTTCAGAATGTTATGATAGAAATATTAACTTATACGTATACGAGGGCTACTGAGAAAGTATCCAAACAATGTTTTATAATTTTGAGTTTTCGCGTGTACAGGGAGTGGTTAATAAATTTACGACGATTCGTATACTTCAACAATTCTTTTAAGCTTTGCATACATTTATTTTTAAGGGTAATTGAACTTGAGTTGTGTAGATTTTATTGAGTGGACTACAATCCTATCTTCTACAGTCATGTAGGATTAACTCAACACCTCCGCCTAAGACTACTTATTTTAGAAAAAGTGAAGATTGTGGTAGCAGACATTTTTTTCCTGGATTGAACGTTTTTAGTTGTGAATTTAAAATAAGTGTAGGGTGTTTGAAACCACCTCTGAATCACTTTACTCCTTATATCGATCCCGCCTATTTCCAGCTGGGTTGGCAATCCGCTTACCTCGGTAGGCCTACATATCGCCTAGTGCAGTTTGATCGTGTAACAAAATGAGGTTCAAGAATACAACTTCATTCAAATCTAGAAAGGAATGATCGGTAACGGATTTACGCTCCCTCCGAGGTATTTCACCTTACGGAGTGAATTCGGTACTTTTTGTTGTTCCCTCTTTTGCGTCAGGTTAATGGGTAAATGGTTTATTAACCTCTTAAGGTCCTATGGACCTAATTAGGAACACTGAAAAGAAATACCGTTAAAAAATTAAAAAATTAAAATTTGCTAAGGTTTCTTTGATAGACCATTGTTCCTAAACTATATTTAGTGCCATCTATTAAGTAGTAGTAGAGATAGAAACAACAACTGCATCATAACTTGTCATTCAGCACATGGGGGTGTTTCTACAAGTGTTTTTTTCGACTTTTTGGACACTATACGACATTGACAAAAATAAGGTATGTTAGTAGTTTATGTACGAACAGTTACCAGCTTAATTTATTATATATTTCTTTATCACAGCTTCCCAAACCAAATATTTCTCAATGTTCCAAAACAGGAACAATGGTCAATAGGTTAGGTTTTTTCATAGTTCCCAATGTGCAGCAATGGACAATTAATGTTCAATGTTACTTTCGGTGAAATATGGCTTATTTACCAAACGATAGTGAAGATGACAATATATGTGACTCTAATGACGAGTATGCACCAACGAGACCAACATCGAAGGACGCTCCGACTAGTGATAGCGAAAATGTTTCCACTTCTTAATCTGAAGATGACGAACCACAACGCAGTCTAGCTGCTAAAGGAAAGAAAAAATACAAATGGACTAGAGTCAAGGAAGGTGATTATAATTTGCCTCTTCCAGAGTTTACGTTACAAGATATAGGAGACTAGCCGGAGGAAGGAAGACCCATACACTACTTTGAAATGTTTTTTTCAAATGACATGTTGTCCCTAGTAACAGAACAAAGCAACCTATATGCTTGTCAGATTGATATCAACAAACCTCTGAATCTTTCACAAGCAGAATTAGAGATTTTTCTTGGAACTGTTGTATACATGTCCATTTTTGGTTTAGCAAGACATCGCCTGTATTGGAGTTCTGCTTGCAGAATACCACAATTCGCAGATTCAATGAGTAGAAAAAGGTGGGAGGAAATAAAGAGGAACCTACATTTTAATAATAACGGAAACCTCCCAAAGGACCAAAATAATGTAAATAGGGTAAATTGTTCGAGCTAAGGCCGATTATAAATCATTTATAACAAAAATTTTCTAACCAAATCAAACCTCAAATGCTATGTACACATGAACAAATTGTGCCCTACAAAGGGCAAAAAAACCAAATAAATGTGGTTACAAAATATTTGTTTTATGCGATAGCGATAGTCTGATCCATAACTTTGAAGTACATACCGGAAAAATTCTCACAGCACCTGGGAAAGAAGATATAGGAGCCAGTGGAAACATTGTACTTCGTCTAGCAAGTGTTATTCCTAACCATCGAAACCACTTGTTATTTTTTGACAATTGGTTCACTTCGATGAAACTTTTTTCCAACCTTTACAAAGATGACATTTACTGTTTGGGCACTGTAAGAAAAAATAGAATCCATGGTTTGGTGTTTATCAACGACAAGGATATGAAAAAGAAAGGTAGAGGAACATACGAGGAATATGAAGCTATGATAGATGGGGTAAAAGTATTTGCTTTGAAATGGTATGACAACAAAAGTGTTTGTTTGACAAGTACCTTTTGTGGATCACAGCCAAATGATACCGTCCAACGTTTTGATCGTAGAACCAAAGCCAATATCAATATTCAGCGGCCAAGTATGGTAAAACAAACCAACTATTTTATGGGTGGGGTCGATTTGTTAGATGGCCTCATATCATACTACAGGATGACCAAGAAGCAGAAAATGGTATCTAAAAATATTCTTCCATTTTATAGACCTGGCCATAGTTACAGCATGGATACGTTACAGGACCAATATGCTAAAAGCAGGACTCGACGAAAAAGATATTTTAGATTTACTTGGTTTTCGTGCTGAGATAGCAGAAGGGCTCTGTCATTTGAGAAACGGCGAAAATTCAAGAAAAGAGGAAGGCCAAGTGGTGGTATTGAAAAGAATTCGAAGGAAATAAGAAGAAAAGCCCATACCCAAATTTGACGTTCTCACAGATAAAATAGCACACTTTCCATGTGAAAAGGGAGAAAGGCAAAGATGTAAGAAGCCTAGTTGTGGATGGAAGACATACTTTTATTGGACTAAGTGTCATGTATATTTATGTATAAACAAAAAAGAAATTGTTTTGCTGCATTTCATATATAACTTTGTGGACCATTGTTCCAAAACAGGAACATTGTTTTTTGTTATTAAAAAATAAACATTTTTAATTTAATAAGTTGTTTTCACAATTATTCTAGCCATACATTTTTCCCCAAAAAATGTTTACTCGACTTTTCTAAATGTGGACTTTAAGAGGTTAATGACAGGTATTTCACTATTCATATTTTTGAAATAGAAATTGTTTTAAAAGTTTTGGGATACCGTATAAAATAATAAGTTTAATAATTGCAAAGAAACGCTTTAAGAACACTGGTCAGGATTTTCTAGAATAAAGATAAATTTCGGAAGAAGTTCAGGAAAGTAATTGCTGGAAAGCAAGTGCTGGGAAGCAAGTGTTTTATATGAGAATTTTCGCTTGTACACTACATATTCAAGTGGGGCTAGTAGGTAAGGTTGGAGAGCTCTGGAACACCACCACGTCAACGTCCCCACCAAGGTCACCACCGCATCAAGGTCCCTACCAAACCAATACCATTCGCCTCACACATCACCAAAGCCGTTCACCACCTACTGAAGGCCTATGTATCCTACTTCTCCGAGGGTACCTCACTGATATCTTTACGCTCGTCTGCTACCGCACTTTTAACGCTAACAATAGAAAAAAGAAAATGATATGATAATGTATTTATTTTCTGATATATACAAATGTAATAAGATTATTATTCAGATATATGATTTTGATGTAGTACAAGTGCAAGGCGTCCTTTCCACTTCTGTTTCATTACACCTGCGTGGACGTGGTGCAAGTAATTGAGCGTACGTGCAGTGTGGCGTCCATCGGAGATGTTCCTGTAGCGGATTGTCAAATGGCTTCCATTGGTTTATTATTTGTCCGCACATGAAGCATTCAACTGTGTCGTCGAGAGATGTGGAAATGAAACCTGCAGCAGCAAGCGTTGAGGGTGAGTGAACTCCCGACCACATTCGATACGTAATTAGACGTTTATCGAAGCAATTGTAATACTGAGGATAATAATAGTTTGGTGGTGCGTCACGCATGTTCTCAATGTATAACACCGTAATCTACTAACAGGAATTGATTTATTATACACAATATATGCATTTAAAAAAATAATGTAACCCATCGTTCCATATGTGTATAGTGCTCAATAATTCGGTATTCACTTGCTTTTAGTGCTTTGTAGCCGTTATAGCATAAATGTGTATGACCAACAAGATGATACAGAGTGTGAAGGACGAATGTGTGTGAATAATAGCCCAAATTACCCATGAAGGCATGACGGTGAAAGTACCGAATTCGTTTATCCACGTCGGCAAACCATTCCGTATTCCACTGCACAGCTTCACATATATTTCTTTGCGCTTCTAATGTTGTACAAGGTACCACCTCTTTATTTTCAAACTGCACCCAGATGTTCTTAGATTAAACAGTGACAATGGTCGGTAGCACTCACTAGACTCACAATCGTCCTGTATTGAGGTATGTGACGTACTGAAACTGTTGGAAATTACACGTTGGTATATGTGTGTAGTTATCCCTACATTTAAACTACTATAAGACCTTGTACAGGCAACCTTACTGAATAAGTGGATGACCTCGGGATTGTGCAGTGTAATGGAAGGACGAGTAACCTTGGACAACGTATTAAAAGAAAACCATGAAACGGTGGTGTGGCCGATACCGCAAGTGTAACCTTCACAGGTGTTGGCGTGGTCACGTCCTTGAAAGGGCGGGGTCGTAGTCATTGACGGTTAAAATAGGGTAGGATGTAAATGTAGAGGGAGTACATGTGCAGCCAGTACTGCATATAATGGAGAACATATTACGTCTAGCTATAGAAAATGCGAAGATTATGAGTGTTATAAATCCAAGTGGATGTCTTGTTATTTTAATTAACAATGTGCAGTATTTTTTAAATAAAATTAAATCGAAGTATGTTAGTGTCGGTCTGTCACACCAATTCAATTAAATTATTTCTACACACCTGAAGGGACATGGCTACCTATAAAGATGGGTTCGAGAACTATATTGTATGAAAGTATTAACAAGAAGAAAATTATACGTATCTCTGCGAATTTACTGCATTTTATAATAAAATAATACATGCGGGAGCGGAAATGCCTGATGCTGACGTACACAGGTGAATAGTTCCATTACAAGATATATTTGACCTCAATGTAGCATATATTATGGAAATTGTAGAATTTGCCAAGGAGAAAATTGATATTGACGTAGAAGTTGCGAAAGCCGTTAAGCAATAAGTGGGGGTAACGAACATATCGAGAATAGGGATAATAATAAATGATTAGTCAATATCTGGATGTGTTATAGATCAGAGCCGTGGCCTAAGGCTGTAGATTGTGTTAGTGCAGTGCAAAGACTAATATGTCAATTTCAATCATTAGAATTTGATGATGAAGTGTATGTACGGGGTACGTTTAGTGATGACTATTTAGATAATCTAGTTTATAAGTACGGTAGTGGAGAGAGTGTGAGAAATACTTTCAATCGCATGAAGATGGTGTAGAGTGCATTTGTTGCATTAAGCGATTAATAGAAGGCATTAAAGAAATATCTTTGGAACGATGTATATACGAAATAGAATGTCATTTACCGAACTATATTTCCACAAATGACAACACGACAAGCGAAGGAGATCTGCATTAATGAGCTCAAAAACGTAGTTCACTATGTAGTGGAGTAGAAGCGCAAAGGAGAATGGGAACAGTTAGCTAGAGACTGTACGATTTAAAAAAGGAATAAAAGAGTGTAGTAAAATAATTTCGCCAGTCCTCAAAATGCAACGTCGTGAGTACGTGTTTGTAAAACGCGTATGTATTAACACAAAAATAAAAATTTAAAATAAAAAAACGAGTTATTTATTGCATAATAATATTACACTATATATAATTAATCGTACAGGACGTATTATATGTCTTTGTTAGAAATCCATGAATCGTGAGAATTATCAAAACCTAACCATCTAACGAGAGACTTGTTTCATTGACGTCGTATTACACGTTCAACTAGGTGAATGTCAAGATGTTTAACACTTTGAAGTACTAACTCATAGAAACGTCCTTGAATCTCTTCATCTCGACTATCATGTAATGTCTAGGTAACTGGACCGGAACGTTTAACTGCTGATATTCGAAAAACTTCATAACCAGACAAAAGTTTATTCATTACATCTGCGAATAGTTTAACATTCTTGCGTTTGATGGGATAAGCCCAGACATATTTAGACGATGCGTTTATTACTACTAAAATGTATCGAAATCCTTTATTTACCCGAGCATAAGGTATCATTTCTACTAAATCAGCTTGAAACATATCACTTAAACCTTTAAGTATCACACAACGCCGCGGAAAATTTCTTGCTGCTGGTTTCCGCAGTTCCTCAACATCAGCTTTACTCACTTTATCGCTAACATCGTAGCAGTTGCAAACTGTATAAACTCTGGTATAGTCACTTTAATTGCGGTATTCCTAGTTATATGGTGACCAATTACTTCGCTTGCAAGCGCAAACTTTTTATCATCTATGTCAAGCTCGAGACCTGGATGACTCCACTTGCAATACACTACGGTGACCTCGTTACAGGGAAAGGTATATGTGTCAACTACAACAGTAGGAATGCTAATTCTCTTTTTAATGGTTATTCCAGAGAAAGAAATGAAATTCACATAATGAAGATCGCCAGCATGATGACCAATATGTTTATCAAATTTATCTATTGTTATTTGATGAAGGTGTGCACCAAATTTATCTATTGGGATCAGTGCTGGATATTTAGTAGTATCTATAGTGATGGTCGCCGTAAGAATGAAATGAAATGAATATAGTAATAGATTTATAACAAGAGATCTTACCTTATTACTTTCGCTTTACGTAATTAATCAATTACATACATATACATATATATATATATATATATATATATATATATATATATATATATATATATATATATATATATATATATATTGTTTCGTTGTGATTGCTAGTATTTCCTGCCGACATTGATCAATCAATCCACTAATTTATTCAGATCATTCCAAGGTACAAACTCAATCACTTTGTTATTATATCGTAATAGTTCCATTCCACCGTCTGTTTTGGAGATAGAAGTTGTGCTTGTGGCAGGAGGTACAATAGCTGATCGTTTTCCAGGTTGAAGTAATGGTTTAACGATCTAAATGTATTTCCTACAATTAGTTCCTTGGATTTGTTCATCTGGGTTATAATTACGTCAGGCAGCATTTGTGCGGCGCAAAATGTCACTATTGCTGTAGATCACTCTTTTTGTATCCCGTATAAGCTTTTTTAAATAGTAGCTCACATAATCCCGGAGTTCCATCATAGTCTTAGGAAGATCCATCAGGAACAGCGATACGAAAATTCTCTCCAACAAGGTATAGTTCAGCATCATCAATAAAAAATGTATCTTTTCCGAGAAGAAAATATACGTCATATGTTAAATCATACTCGTCTTCGGGATCTCTAAATATACCTTCGACATAATGTTTTGCTAATCTTGTATACTGATTAAGATACTCTTCAAAGGCTGGTTGAGATCCAGCAGCTAACAGTTCTGATCTCAATTGCTGTAAAGTAGGAATCTCCCCATGCGTGGTATCTGTAATCACAATTTCCTCTACAACTCGTAGAATGCGTCCAAGAATACGTGATGGAATCCGTGTTCCAGTTGTTTCAGGTGTATGATGTAAAAACACTTCATTTTCATGTGCAACACGCTCATTTTTTTCCGAATTCTGATGTAAGAGGTTCTGCTTTGACGAGAGATCCCCATCTGTGTTAGTAATCAATTGTTTTAATGGTTGTGTTATAGGTTTAAAGTGTGCATCTATTGCACGGTTTGTAAGTCCTGTATCTTCGTTTAAACTGGCGTATTTTTGTTGCACACTCTTGCGAGCACTCAAAATGTCTTGTACTAAGCGCTCCTCCATTACTACTGCATGTTTACATTTCTAGTGCAGTATTTATAATGGAACGTAACAGTCAAATCCCTTACGGAAACGACCTGCATTAACATCACTTTCTTTATCAGTCACAAGAAATCCAAATCTGTCCCGCCAGCAACAGAAACACTTGTCTTTAAATCTATCAAATGACATATCCACATTAACGTGATCATCATATACATGATAAGATTGGTGGTATCTTGTTGAAACAGAACTAGTAACTTTGTATTATCACGTATAAGCTGTTTTGGAATAGAATAATCCGTTTGGCACAGATAGAAACAATCATTGTTTTGGTGTCTGCCAAAATAGAAATGATCTCTTATTTCATGTTGTTTATGGCACGCTACATCATCAAACATCATGATTGAATTTTTAAGTGAATCAGTAGGGGATATAACGTCACTATTATCACTGTATTCGAAATTCCCGATATTTCTTAAAGGTACCAGAAAATTTCGTAGGTACTGGTATTTGGACTGATTTAAAGACTTGTAGTATACATAGACATTTTCAAACGTAACCCATTTGGATGTTCTAATAAGGTAATCATAACATTTGTTTTTTCGCAGCCTGATGAACCGACCATTATACCTCGTTTACAACCCCCTTTTAGTAGACCACTGTGCTTCGAGTATTGGTTAAGGCTACAAACCTAAAATATTTTCACTTGCATTGCAAAGTTTATACAGGGTGATTTATATCAAAGTTACATTTTTTTAATTGGAACCCTTTATGTATTATTGCATATTTGGATTCCTGGGTCCATTCTAGTGCGACTTTATGTAGTGCGACTTTATGTATCACACATGGTACCTAAAACGAATCGTTTAGCGGCAATTCGTCATTCTTACAAAAAGTAGAAGTGTGAAAAAATTAAACATCGGTGTGATCACAAAACTTAGAAGGCCTGACTGCGATGTTACCAGACATGAAATGTACTAGCGGAGACCGGACGGTCAAATCCGAATTCTTGTGTTTAGAGAAATTACTTTGTCAATTTAGAACATTTGAATCAATGGTAACCTCTTCACGAGGTTCACAAAGTAGAAATTCCGAGATAAACTTATGTTTGTAACCAAAGTTTTGATATCGAGATATTTAAAGTAGGTAGTTTTAAATTACAACATAGCTCTGGTGATGGCTGAACGATTTTAATAACCTTTTGTATCCGCAAAATGCGTAGAAATAAATAATACCAATTAATCATTTCTTATACTGAAGATTAAATATAAATCCGACTTTCGTCGATGGATAAAATAAATCCAGAAATTATTTGATTCTTCTAGGTATTAAAGCATGTCTTGCACACTTTGAAACAGGAAGAAGAAACGTTCTTTTCAAGAACTCACTAAATAACATTCAATGTTACCAACTGTAACCAGTGGTTCTAAATTCTAAAAATGTGTGTTAAGCAAGATTGACCATCAACAATTTTGAATATTAAATGATTTAATTTAGAAAAATAACATAATGGGAACACCGTTAAATAAGAAGATAAGAGGAACAGCAGTGAACAAGTGCTTAAATAATGTAACATCCGAAATAATGGATGTTACAAGGTCATTCGGCGTCGCCGGTTTGTTGACCTTTTAAGGTATATGCTCTCATATTCTTCAAGGTCACGAGCGTTGTCTGTGCTCACAGAGATAATAGGAGGATGCTCTTCAAGGTCACGTGTGCTATAATCATCAATTTTCTCGTTTTCAAGGTCATTGCGTACACAGACTGCGTAAATATTATTCAAGGTCATTCGTGAACAAATCATGCATTCCTTGCATCATATATAAGGGTTCTGTCTCAATTGGGGGCAGTTATATAGGAGGATGCTCTATTATTAAAGGTCACGAGAGTTATACTGTTTGTGTTCACAGTCAAGGTCACACTTTACCTACATCGAAGTATATTCCTCAAGGTCACCAAGAAATTCTTAGAATTTGGTCAATACCATGTGTTAATTCCTAGAAATCAATTGCAGGAGTATCTCAATCCAGGGGTGATGCTGGACTTTCCCATGTCAAGGTCAAAATTTATTCTCATCATGTTCATGGAAGGCATCCTTTAAAATTTTTCAAGGTCACCAAGCAATTCTTAGGATTTAGTCGAGTCAATTTGAGTGTTAATTCCTAAAAATCAATTTTCAAGGTCAAACAGATTGTCGTCTATGCTAACTATGTCTCAAGGTCACCGTTGCCAGTTCATTGATCTTTTCAAAGTTTCTTGCCATTTTCACAGCTATCTGTTCAGGGTAAACAGCTATCTGTTTCGGGTAAACAGCTATCTGTTCAGGGAAACAGCTACCTCTTTCGTGTAAACAGCTATTTGTTCAAGGTTAACGTTCATTGAGCTTTTCAAGGTGATCATGAAATTTCAAGTTCAACACCACCAGCAAAGTTCATTGACCTCTGTTCATCCAAGTGGTTCAGGTCAAAAATAAGCCCCTGCATTTGCGTAGGACCCCCACCATTTCACACCTCTGAGAAATGTATTATCAAGGTCACCAAGCAATTTGGCCGAGTTAGGGTCATAATTCCTAGAAATTACCTGCAGGGGTATCAAATAGATTGTTATCTAGGTCGAAACGTATTGGCATTAATTTTCAAGGTCACCTGCTACCCTCCACCATTTGTTTTAAATGTCAAGGTCAATTCTGAGAAATCTAAAAATATACTTTTCAAGGTCAAATTTTAACCTTGAAAGCATCTATATAAGTAGATAAAGAATAGTTTCATGTCAGTCGATACATTGCAATCGCGACGAAAGTGTTGTGAACAGCAATTAAAAGTTCATTATTACACAATCACCAGTGTGTGCATCATATTGCAGTATTGTGCGTTAACCCAATCGGATAACATTTTTACTATACAATGGAATCAATTTCACAAATGAGCACTCAAGTTGTGGAAGTTAACCAGGAAATCCATGAAGTTAATTAAACATAAAGATGAAGTAATTCGACACATGCATGTATTAATGAAAAATATTAGGGTACTTAAGAGATATATTAGTAATAAGGTAAGTGATAGGAATGAAAACATTCGCAAGATAGAAAGTAATTTAGCTCTTATCAAGTGTTATTTCGTAAGACTAAAACAATCAAAAAACGCTTTTAAAATAGGCGGGGGTAGTCTACAAAATTTAGTGTGACAACCAATCGAATCATGTTTCAAAAGTAGAATACCTACAAGCACTATTGAAAACGTAAACATTAAAGATCCACTAACATTTTTAAATCAACCATACAAAATTTTTGCTGATAAAATTAATTTAATGCTTAAAGAGTCCATGTTGAAGGTCAATACAGTTTTGGTAGCTCTCTTTGTACAGGCTCACAGTTTGGAAATTGATTTAAAAACATTTCCAACTAAAAATCAAATTATTGATATTGGTACTGATTTGCGGCAATGGTATCAAGCTAATGTCTATAACAAGCTACAAACCAAATTGGGAAATTTGCGGAAAAAAACTACCTAACTTCATATCAGTCAAAAGAGTTGTTAATGTGAAAAATAACGATGATTATTGTTTTTTGTGGACCGTTGTTTCAGCGTTACATCCTGCTTCCCAAAATTCAGATTGGAGTTCTAGTTATCCACATTTCAGTAACGTCTTAAATTATGATTCTTTTGAGTCTCCATTAAAAAAATTCAAAAAATTAAACAATCTCGCAATAAATTTGTATTGCATAAATGTTAAAAAAGTTGTACCTTTTGTATTGAGTAACCAGCAAATCTTTTAATACTCTCTAACGATGACGAAACTTACCATCACTTTGTGTGGATTAAAAACATGCCAACTTTATTTTCAAAACAGATATCACAGCATGGTCATAAGAAAGTAATTTGTAACCCGTGTTTGAATCATTTTTGTAGATGTAGCTTTAGATAGGCATTTAACATATTGCAATCAACTCAATCAATGTCGTGCTAGATTACCACATGATAGTAATAAATATTTAGAATTTAAACATGTAGTATACCAAGAAAAGATGCCATTGGTCCTATACGCAGACCTCAAAAGCATTTTACAGAATTTTGCAACTAGAGACGATCAAAACACACGTGTATGTAATAAACATGTACCCTTTAGCGTTGCACCTTAAATGCTCTTATGATTTGTACAGGGAGATGATTGCATACAATGGTTTATCGGAGAACTACAAAAGATTTGAAACTGGGAAAATGGCATTCTCAATACCATCATACCCATGGAGGCGTTGACTTATGTCCAAATTAATAATTTTGAACGCGCTATTGTCTGTCATATTTGCAATCAGGCTTTTCAACCGAAAGATGTTAAGGTTTGGGACCATAACTATTTGACGAGAGAGTCTCGGGTGCGGAACATGCAACTTAAACTTTAAAGACACGCATACTATTCCTGTCGTGTTCCATAACTTGAGTGGTTATGATGTCCATTTCCTCATTAGAGAGCTCGCTATGAGCTTTTTCAAATTGTTCACTATAGGAACCTAAAGATGTTAGTGACGCTTGGTTTAAAATTGACAAAATTAAATAGTCTTGAGCTTTAAACATGCCTCCTGGTTACGAAAATATATCGAAATCAACACTACATTACGCATGCAAGCCAAAAATGAATTTGATAAAACTTTCGATAAATTAATGATCAATTGTGATTTCGGTAAACTATTGGAAAATGTACGTTAATGTCAAGGGGCTGGTGCGTATATTTCCAAACCAAATTTCCATAGCTGTACCATATTCTTCTTCTAGATCTGCGTACGTAACTAATGATAGAATAAAAGTATAAGACTGTATGCAAGTAAATCTGTTAACGTTCACAAAATTGCAAACAGGTGCAAGTGGTTTCCTACAGGAATAAACACCTATTAAGCAAGTCTAGCTGTGTGAACATATGAGGTGTTAACAGATATTTCCAGTAAACGTCAGTAAAGGTCATTGAGAAATTATTGATAAAGTTGCACAATTTCATCTTGCCCTTAATGTATAGAAAACTATCACAATTAGATCTTAACTTCGAATTAAAGTGGGTAAATTCATCTATGGTTATGATTTTTTCCTAAAATATGCGTATAGACTAAGGAGTTTTAGGACCAAAGGAAAAGTGATAGTTTTACTTGTACATAAATTGTATCTTTAACATTTTAAGTGAATCATTTTCCTAAAATCACATAAATCAAAGAATGTCATAGTGCGTTTAAAATAACAAAATTTTAACAATGATTTCAATATATTTATCGCAATAAATTTTCATAAAGCTAGTGACAAAGGTTATAGAGATTTCAAGTGAAAGCTAAAGTATTTTATTAATAAAAACAAGGCACTTTAGTTAATTATAAACAGTAAATTGACCTACCCAATACTACAATATATAACGTATCTGCGGCAAATAAGGCTCATTTCAGAAAAAAATGCTTTACCAAAAAAGGGAAAAAAACAACCAACAGAAACGAAGATTATCCTAATTCGAACTATCGTAAATTAAACTAAAACTATATATTCACAGTCTAAAATTTGTGAGAACTTCTAAGATACTATTTCCTAGTGCATTACAGCACCCAGCAATGGTCACGTTTTCTGCGTGCTCAGGAGCAACTAAGTGGACAATCTTGGTACCTTTTTGGCTAATAACTTGCTGTTGATACATCCCTTTTCTCCATATTTCCATATTTCTGTGAATTTTGATGGAGATTTATTTCATGAAAATTTTCGTTAATTTCTTAAAGAACTCATCCACTATAAATTTAATTTTTGGTCACGTGCAGGGTTCATCAGTTGCGTCTTGAGAAATTGGGATTGCCCTTCAAAAACCATAGAGCCAGTGCTTAGCAGCGACCCTTTCGGCAGCTTTAAACCTGTGTGGAATGCTATTTTCAATACAGAATTTGTATGCAGAGCGACGTACCAACAATGGTGTTAGGGGCATTCCGATTTCGCACAAACGAACTATTCTTTCAGAAAAGTGTTTTACTTGATCGGGAGTTAATATGCTGCATTACACATTTTTTATTTAGAGCGCCAGATTTTAGGTAGTTTGCAATAATTTTCTTATGTATATTATAACCTTGAGCAGCTTCTATTTGCGAAAATTCATTACCTCCACTGCGATACTTGTAGCTTGAAGTTGTTCTGCAGTCCAATTTGCTTGCTTCACCATTTTTGATGGCATTATTGTTGAGGAACTAAAAAAAATGTTTTATATCGTCGTTTAATAAGACCCCTCGTTTAATGAGCCTTATTGGGCGAAAGTTAGTGGGTTTATTTGCCGAAATGCTTCCTAGTTGTAGAAAAATTAAAAACTTCGTGTGCCTCTTACCTGTTTGTTATTGTTTTCACAGAAAAATACAGTGTATATAGTATAGAACACAAGACATCATGTACTAGAGTTTATTGTTTTGAAACAAACGAATTATTTACGTAAATATTTTATGTAAATTTTAATAGTCGAACATCTACACGGCGCGTCGTTCGGATTGCAATTAATTTTGTAAATGGTATTCAGATGTCGCACTATTGTCATAGCCTGCGGCCTTGGACATGTAGTTAGAAGCAACTTGATGTTGCCGGATTTTGAGAAAGAAACATGTTTTCAATTATGGCTACTGGGCCATATTAGCCGCCAGGCCTTATTTGCCGCAGGAACCGTTTTACAATATTTTTACTCTCGATCTAGTTTACAAAACATAATAAATATGTCGAAACCGGCTATAGTTTTTGTCTTACATTCTTGCCCAAATGCAGCTAACCAGCTTGTAAGATATCAAACTATATTTTTCTTTCTTGTGTGCGAATGAACGTAAGTATTGTTTTCCTGAAAAAATTGATGGACAGTTTTTAACGGATTTGAAGGTTTTCAGTTATTTGAAACCAGCGTAACCTTCATTCTGGATTCTTCGTTAGCAATAAACCCATATATTACCATTGTCTGGTATATTATTGTTTTGGAGTACTAATGAATATAAGCGAGTTAATGTTGTAAAGCAGTGAATGAGCCAAATAGAGTTCTATGAAACCTTTACGTAGCTGATAATAAACATAGGAGACAAATTTTGCCCAACTTGGGTCATATTTTTTAAAATCTTAATGTAAAGTGTATTTTGTCTGTCGCATTTTTCAGAATTTAGCAATCAATTTACAAATTCTACCAAACTTTGGCCAATTATTAAACGTATATTAAAGGAAACCGAAAAATTATGGCGTATTCGTCTTCCAGATAGTTGTATAAATTTGTTTCCTATGAAGCTGGACCGCCAATTGTAAGACCTGATTAAGCACCTAATGTTTTAACCACAGTTTACTCTGGAGGTGCTGTCGTTACAGTCCAACTTACTTGAAATGGTAAGAATACTTAATTCTGAAACAGATTTGTAGTAAACTGTAAAATCACCTAATTTTAAACCACAGCTTACTCATTAGAAGAGAATCCCTCTGCTGACGACACAGACCAACTTTTTGAAATAGTAAGAGTTACTTAATTCAATAAAGGAACCGTTTTAACAGTAAACCGGAAATGAATTACTTTTTATTATAGTGCCGTTCGCGCGTGTGTTTCTGGCCTCGATAACTTTAGATTTTCTACTAAAATACCATGATTCCATCAAATTTTGGTTAAAATTGGTAAAAACGATTAAATTTATAGAAAAAAGTGTAGACTCCTTTTTTAAAGATGATTCAACACATGTTGGTACGCCAATTTTTATCGAAATACAAGAATAGAAAATAAGTTCGTGCAATTTTACTTTTTGGTTATTAGGTGGCATGTTGATCATGATTTGAAATAAAATGAAGTAATTGAGCGTCCGTTTTCGGACACCAAATGACCCGTGGAAGTCGTCTGAACATAAAATTTTACACAGGGGAGCTCATTTCTTATATATATATATATATATATATATATATATATATATATATATATATATATATATATATATATATATATTCAGATGACTTCCACGGGTCATTTGGTGTCCGAAAAACGGACGCTCAATTACCTCTTCATTTTATTTCAAATCATGGTACAACATGCCACCTAGTAACCAAAAAGTAAAATTGCACGAACTTCTATTTACCTGTTCATTGACATGTGTATAAGTTTCAGTGCACGGTATTGCGAATTGATCGCTCGTTGTATACTTTTATGTATAATTTTCCTTCATGTGGAATTTGATGTGCCCAGCACAGGACTTTCTCATACTGGGTCATATTGCATTAGTAAATAGTACGTGAGGTAAGGAAAACACGGATACTTACACACATTATTATGCTAGAACTCGTTATGCGATGGCATAGGTTAGTCAAAAACGACAATTTTAATGTATTCATAGTCTCACTTATGTGAAATGTACAAAGGAAATCTTATTTCTTTACATATAATCACCTACTCAGTTTACAAACCAGTGCAATGCTAATTACATACATGCAAAGCAATCAAATTGTATTTTCATAAACGTTAATTATATTAGCATATAGGAAAGCCACTAAGTTATGACTAATACATTTGCATGTGCTTTATATGTCTTTATTCAAAATATTTATACTTTTTACAAAGCATTTTATAGAAATCTGTTACGTGTTTATCGCGAATAACGTGTATTTTCGATAATTTCCTTTACTTTATCTAATGAATGAACTAATTAGTTAGATCTAAATAAATATTTCCGTATTCGTTGGTGGAATGTTTTTAATTTCGTACTTCAAAATTATTTTCGCATCTCTACAGTTAAACTAATTTATTTAACGTACACATCTTTTTTTATTCCTTTATAGATATAAGTTGCGCCATCTCGAAGATTTAGGGTCATTTAATAAAGTTTTGAAAAGGAATCTTGTTTTAAAAGACAACAATGGGATATCTGTAAAATTTATTTATCATAATTTGGTTTTAACATTCTTATCTAGTTTGAATAGTTTTGACAGGTTTGCAATATTGCTTTTGTTAGGGCGTTGTTCCTGATCTTTCTTTTACTTAAGACGCCATTTTCCGATGGGAGATTGATCTTCAAGAAAAATTTTTCCTTCCGTTTATAAGATGTTTAAGCATCGTTTCTTTGGAAAATTTTTCATATAAGGTAATGGTTTTTGGTATAAAACCTTACTGACGCTTTACAAGCGGATTTTATTGAAATTTTCAATCTTCATATCCTCTGGTAAGTTCAACACATGTTCGACAACTTTTAATAAATCGATTCTTTCATTTAGGCACTTTCGCACGATTAATTAAATCTATAACATAGGTCTGTTGAAACGAAATCATCGCTATCGGCTCTAAACATCTAAAAAGAGGTATGCTTGTATAAGGTAATTAGTAACGTACTTACTTGTATCACTTTCAGCGCCTTGATACCGGCGAAATAAACAGCTATTCCTTTACTCCTATAAGTAACTAGCAGATTGGAATGCACTACCGATCACCTCCGTACCTATTCCTACTGGAATGCTGGCTCTTAACTATTGATTAGCTGTTTTGGTTCCACAAAGTAACTACCACCTTCGAAACACGAAGGGCATTTACAGTTTGGTAATTCTTCATCAAAGGTCAGAATTCTTTATTATTCAATATACACAGGATTTGTGTAATGAACAGTGTATTGCTAAAATTAGTACCACAGAGTTAGGTTACCTTTGGGGTTAACCTTATTTTACTTACTTGTAACAAAAATTTATCATTTATAATAACATTCTTTTACTGGAGGCTAAAGTGGTTGAATAATATAGAGTTTGATTTGTTCAATTTGTAATTAATTTCTACATACAAAAAAGAAAGAAAAAACCACACCTATATTCACTGGGACGTTGACCTACTTTGTTTCACGGTAGCTGCGCGTTGAAGCTCCTGTTTGTAAAATACATTATATACAGGGTGGAACAGATATCGAGGTCGTATGAATTACAGTCATTGCTTGAAACTGTATATATATATTTATATTCAAATTTAGAATTTCTGTAACTTTTCTGTACTTTGTCTTTCCTTAATATTAATTATTTGTCATTACGGATAATTTTGTTCAGAGCAGGTTTTGCTGTAATAAAAATTTCTGTACTATTGAATGTCTTGCTTCAATTCTATGCCTTGCACTGAACAGACTATCCAGATATTTCTATTTAATACCACTTCTTAATGTTTTTAATATAACTTAAAGAAACCGAAATTAAAATCATTGGGGCTTTAAATTCTATTCTGTGAAACGTAGGCAAGCCGTTTCAAAAATTAAGCACTACTATTTTCATTGTGGATCTATTTTAGATCGCACTTTATGGGTTACTTTCGCCCTTTCGGCTGCGATTTGTAAGTACTTACAACCGTCGGGAGCGGTACAATTAACGAAACTTTGCTTTTACATTTAGGGTTCGATTAACGAACTAAATACCTTTAGTTTTTTTTATTCTTTGTGGGCATCTGCGACGGCTCACCACTTGCCATCGTCAGGGCTGAATTATAATTATTTTGTTAGTTAAGATTGTTATGAATACTTTGGGGGAAAATTAGCATAGTATCATATTTGTTTACGTTCGATATTTATTCGACAAGTATTAATTTGAGTTTAAATTAAATTAAATAAACGATTACTGTGTGGTTGTTCGGGTAAAAGTTTGTCTCTCTTTTAAATTGTCCCTTTTTCTTTTTTTGGAGCACTACCTGTTTCAGGTTTTACAGGGCCTGCCCTACTCTACTCCTCTTTTTCTTTTCTTTCCTTTTCTCCCTTTCCTGACTAAAACCTGTGGCGCCTATCCTTTAGTGGCTATCTAACCACGTCCACAACATCGTAGCTAACCTCCAAAACCCCACGCATCCAAGTGCTCTGCGGTCAAACGACCGTACGCAGGAGCTTAGTCGAGTGCACTTTCAAAAATGTTTACATGCAGGTTAGACATGTTGCAAATGTACAGGGTGTCCTATTTTCGATGTAATTAGGGTGTTCTAGGTATTTCTCAAATAGATAGAGTAAAATCATGGTCAGGACCCTTGGACCGATTTTTGAAACAAATTTAATAATCTAAAGAACATTTCAATATCTCGACTCGTTTGGGAAATATAGGGTGTTTTCGTTTTATGCAGTTTTCTTTAAAATCCCGTAACTTTTTGTTTGTAAATATTTAAAGTTTTGGTAAAAACATCTTTGTGCCTTTTTTATGTGCAATTTAGTGGCGTACTCGATTTTTTCTAACTTAATTTGTTTCCCAGTTACAGATCAAAGTTGCATTTTTAAATGGTAACCGTAGTTGGCTATGACTCCATTAATTAGAGATTTCTTTTAGCTTTCTGAAAATATATAGTTTCATATATTTATCTCGGTAAATAAGAAAATTTTAAACGATTTTTTGAAAAATACCTCTTGATCAAGTCATCTATGAACCTTTGTTTACTGCACGCATTCGTTGCTAGTTATTTGACATTTCACGCAGTTGTTTCATATAAATAAATGGTGGAAACGTAAATGTGATTAGATTTATTGTTTCAAAACTTTGCTTAAATAATTAATTATTCAAGTTAATAACTTTTTTGTGATGGCTGTCAATAATACGAAGTATGAAAATTTTGAAAAGTTAGATATGATTGGCATATACTATCAGTGTAATTTTAATGCAGACCAAGCTGCAGAGGCATATTTTAATAGGTAGGTTGTGCGTTTAATACTTTAATAATGCTAGTATTTATAAAAACGCAAAATAATAAAGCTACTTTATTGAAGATTCCCTGAACGAAGACATCCCAACAAGAATATATTCGCCAGATTAAAAGAACATCTATTAACTTATGGATCTTTTGAGAAGCCTAGGGTCAAAAATTATGCAAAAATGAACCAACAAGACGACGAAATAACTGTTTTAGCAAGAGTTGAAGAAAATCCTAATACCTCCTGCCGACAAATAGAAACAGAAGTTGGCGTATCTAAATCAAGAGTACAAAAAATCTTAAAAAAAATAATTATACTCCGTATAAAAAGAGTAATTCAGCACCTTAATGATGGTGACTTAGAACGACGAATTATTTTTTGTAATTGGTATTTAGAACAGATTAGACAAAATAGGAATTTTGGGCGCAATATCATTTGGTCTGATGAGAGTCATATTACGAGTGCAGGAATTCTTAATCGCAACAACAATCGATATTGGTCAAAAATAACGATTTTGTAACATTAGCACCAAAATCAAGGTAGATTTGGTTTTAATGTATCATGCTTTATTTTGGGGGTAGATTTGTTTACCACATTTTAACGGCAACCTTAACGGCGAGAGGTATATGGAAATATTAAAGATTTGTCTTCCACAACTGCTAGATGAAATTCCATTAGCGCAGAGGGTAAATGTTTATTTTCAACAAGATGGTGCACCTAGTCATAATACCGTTTTAGTCCGAGATTACTTAAACCGAAACTTTAACAATCAATGGATTGGCAATAACGGACCTATTCAGTGGCCAGCAAGATCTCCAGATCTTTCAATACTGGATTTCTTTTGTGGGGATTTTAAAAATAAAATATATCATACTGCCACGAAACATACGAACAATTGCTCAATTGTACCAGGGCAGCATTTGAAGATTTAAGGCATACATCTATTCATTTCATTATGGCAATTGAATAAGTTCTGCGCATAGTAATATACTTCCTTTTGAATATATGAAACTATGCTATACATAAGTGATTTGATCAAGAGGTGTTTTCAAAAATCGTTTATAATTTTCTTATTTACCGAGATAAATATATGAAACTATATATTTTCAGAAAGCTAAAAGAAATCTCTAATTAATGGAGTCATAGCCAACTACGGTTACCATTTAAAAAATGCAACTTTGATCTGTAACTCGGAAACAAATTAAGTTAGAAAAAATCGAGTACGCCACTAAATTGCACATAAAAAGGTACAAAAGATGTTTTTACCAAAACTTTAAATATTCACAAACAAAAAGTTACGGGATTTTAAAGAAAACTGCATAAAACGAAAAACACCCTATATTTCCCAAACGAGTCGAGATATTGAAATGTTCTTTAGATTATTAAATTTGTTTCAAAAATCGGTCTAAGGGTCCCGACCATGATTTTACTCTATCTATTTGAGAAATACCTAACACCCCAATTACATCGAAAATAGGACACCCTGTACGTGTATAGTCATTACAGGAAATGAAAACGTATTGAGAAGCTTTAAAGTTTATTCATTATATATTATTTAGAACATTGTAATTAGTAAAATCAAGAATTTGTATTTGGATAAAAAATTTGCGTACCAACATGTGTTGAATCATCTTTAAAAAGGAGTCTACACTTTTTGTATAAATTTAATCGTTTTTGCCAATTTTAACCAAAATTTGATGGAATCATGGTATTTTAGTAGAAAATCTAAAGTTATCGAGGCCAGAAACACACGCGCGAACGGCACTATAATAAAAAGTAATTCATTTTCGGGATACTGTTAAAACGGTTCCTTTATTGAATTAAGTAACTCTTACTATTTCAAAAAGTTGGTCTGTGTCGTCAGCAGAAGGATTCTCCTCTAATGAGTAAACTGTGGTTTAAAATTAGGTGATTTTACGGTTTACCACCAATCTGTTTCAGAATTAAGTATTTTTACCATTTCAAGTAAGTTAGACTGTCACGTCAGCACCTCTAGAGTAAACTATGGTTAAAAGATTAGGTGCTTAATCAGGTCTTACAATAGGTGGTCCTGCTTCATAGGAAACAAATTTATAGAACTATCTGGAAAACGAATACGCCATAATTTTCCGGTTTCCTTTAATAGACGTTTAATAATTGGCCAAAGTATGGTACAATTTGTAAATTGATTGCTAAATTCTGAAAATTGCGGCAGACAAAATACACTTTACGTTAAGATTTTAAACGATATGACCCAAGTTTGGCAAAATTTGTCTCCTCTGTTTATTATCAGATACGTAAAGGTTTCGTAGGACTCTATTTGGCTCATTCACTGCTTTACAACATTAACTCACTTATCTTCATTAGTACTCCAAAACAATGATATACCAGACAATGGTAATAGATGGGCTTATTGCTAACGAATAATCCAGAATCAAGGTTACGCTGGTTTCCAAATAACTGAAAACTTTCAAATTCGTTGAAAACTGGCCATCGATTTTTCAGGAAAACAATACTTACGTTCATTCGCACACAGAAAGAAAAATATAGTTTGATATCTTACAAGCTGGTTAGCTGCATTTGGGCAAGAATGTAAGACAAAAACTATAGCCGGTTTCGACATATTTATTATGTTTTTTAAACTAGATCGAGAGTAAAAATATTGTAAAAAGGTTCCTGCGGCAAATAAAACCCGGCGGCTAATACGGCCCAGTAGCCATAATTGAAAACATACGCTTCTTTCTCAAAATCCGGCAACATCTTGCTTCTAACTACTTGTCCAAGGCCACAGGCTACGACAATAGCGCGACATCTGAATACCATTTACAAAATTAATTGCAATCCGAACGACGCGCCGTGTAGATGTTCGACTATTAAAATTTACATAAAATATTTACGTAAATAATTCGTTTGTTTCAAAACAATAAACTCTAGTACATGATGTCTTGTGTTCTATACTATATACACTGTATTTTTCTGTGAAAACAATAACAAACAGGTAAGAGGCACACGAAGTTTTTAATTTTTCTACAACTAGGAAGCATTTCGGCAAATAAACCCACTAACTTTCGCCCAATAAGGCTCATTAAACGAGGGGTCTTATTAAACGACGATATAAAACATTTTTTTTAGTTCCTCAACAATAATGCCATCAAAAATGGTGAAGCAAGCAAATTGGACTGCAGAACAACTTCAAGCTACAAGTATCGCAGTGGGAGGTAATGAATTTTCGCAAATAGAAGCTGCTCAAGGTTATAATATACATAGGAGAATGATTGGAAACTACCTCAAATCTGGCGCTCTAGATAAAGAAATTGGACAATGCAGCATATTAACTCCCGATCAAATAAAACACTTTTCTGAAAAGAATAGTTCGTCTGTGCGAAATCGGAATGCCCCTAACACCATTATTGGTACGTCACTCTGCATACAAATTCTGTGTTGAAAATAACAATCCACACAGGTTTAATGCTGCCAAAAGGGTCGCTGTTAAGGACTGGCTCTATTGTTTTTTGAAGGGCAATCCCAAATTCTCAAGACGCAACTAATGAACCCAGCACGTGACCAAAAATTAAATAAATTTATAGTGGATGAGTTCTTTAAGAAATTAACAAAAGTTTTTCATGAAATAAATCTCCATCAAAATTCACAGAAATATGGAAATATGGAGGAAAAGGGATGTATCAACAGCAAGTTATTAGCCAAAAAGGTACCAAGATTGTCCACTTAGTTGCTCCTGAGCACGCAGAAAACGTGACCATTGCTGGGTGCTGTAATGCACTAGGAAATAGTATCTTAGAAGTTCTCACAAATTTTAGACTGTGAATATATAGTTTTAGTTTAATTTACGATAGTTCGAATTAGGATAATCTTCGTTTCTGTTGGTTGTTTTTTCCTTTTTGATAAAGTATTTTTTCTTAAATGAGCCTTATTTGCCGCAGATACGTTATATATTGTAGTATTGGGTAGGTCAATTTACTGTTTATAATTAACTAAAGTGCCTTGTTTTTATTAATAAAATACTTTAGCTTTCACTTGAAATCTCTATAACCTTTGTCACTAGCTTTATGAAAATTTATTGCGATAAATATATTGAAATCATTGTTAAAATTTTGTTATTTTTAAACGCACTACGACATTCTTTGATTTATGTGATTTTAGGAAAATGATTCACTTAAAAATGTTGAAGATACAATTTATATACAAGTGAAACTATCACTTTTCCTCTGGTCCTAAAACTCCTTAGTCTATACGCATATTTTAGGAAAAAATCATAACCATAGATGAATTTACCCACTTTAATTCGAAGTTAAGATCTAGTTATGATAGTTTTCTATACATTAAGGGCAAGATGAAATTGTGCAACTTTATCAATAAATTCTCAATGACCTTTAATGACGTTTACTGGAAATATCTGTTAACACCTCATATGTTCACACAGCTAGACTTGCTTAATAGGTGTTTATTCCTGTAGGAAACCACTTCCACCTGTTTGCAATTTTGTTAAAGTTAACAGATTTACTTGCATATAGTCTAATACTTTTATTCTATCATTAGTTACGTACGCAGATCTAGAAGAAGAACGACTTCATTGAATAAACGTACAAAAAAATTATCACTCAACAAACAAAATATATTTTGTATAACGTTTTGGTGTAGTCGCTTTCATTAGAGCTGCTCACGATGCATGCGCTTGATGGACAGCAAGGAGATATACCAATTATATCAATTTGTGGTGATAGTGATGTCGAGTCACGGTCTGACTGTCGTGCGCCTGATTTTTAACATACATATGAAGAAAATAATTTGAAAAACACCTAAATATATTGTTAGTAGATTCAACCCTTAACATGAAATAAAATATTAGTATAAAGGATTATAAGTCCCATAAGTTTTGTGTAATAATACTCAACTTTTTCAACACCTCAACTAGCCCAATTCAACCTGAATACTCCAATTTATAAGATTTTCCGAACTTTTACAATATACAATCATGGGTGGGTACAAGAAAATCATCATGCGATACATGTAAATAGGTACAAATTTTGTTTCAACGTGTGGTCTGGTTAGAAATACTGCAGTAGGAAACTACCAGCTACCTGTGGGGTAAGTAGATCAACCTACTAAAATTTTCTTCGCAAAGTGTACTCCCCGAGCTTTTAGAAGCTCGGGGACGACAAGGATCTAGTGCTTGGGGGAAACTACCTCATCCAGAGACAATCCAGATCCTGGTGGTTAGCAGAGTACTATTATGTAAAAGATAAAGTAAATAAAAACCCACATACTGTAAGCATAATCTTTTTATTATTACAGAAAACAATTTAACCAACACAAGAACCATCTAACCATTATATAAAACCCTGAGCTTGATCACCCACCCACATGTAGAATCCGGCGTCTTTTTCTTCAGCAGTCAGCTAAAATGAATGAGCTATTGAACTTGTATTCTGTGGGAAACGGCTACCTGTGTTGGGAAACAGACTCCCGCTTTTGGGAAACGGCTATCTTTGTTTGGGAAACGAATCCAGTTCTTGGGAAAGCAAATACCTCATCTTGAGACAGGCCAGATCCTGGTGGTTAGGACAGTAGTATTATACAATAGATAAAGTAAATAAAAACCCACATACTGTAAGCACAATCTTTTTGTCATTACAAACATCAATTTAGCCAATACAAGAAAAATATAACTTTGATATATATATATATATATATATATATATATATATATATATATATATATATATATATATATATATATATATATCATTCTTCTTGTTTCCACGAACTGGTTCTGCTGTTATAACTGAGCAATATCGAGCATGTACAAGGTCAGTCATTGGATTAAGACCGCCTATTTTGTTATTTCCAAGAATTTAACTTTCAAGGAATGCTTATTTTGAAACCACTAATCTTAAGAGAAACAACATGGATGAGCATGTAACCTTGACAAATAATTTACATTGCTCCATTTTTAGTTTAGACCTCAACTATTCGTATTCTGATTTTATAGCTAGGACACTTAGACAACCTTGGCTCATTCATTTAGCCAATACAAGAACAGTCCAGAGCAAAGCAGAAAAACAACCAAGCTAGAAGTTTGATCTCACTTCCATGAAGCAGGATATAAGACTGAGCTATTTCTATAAAGCAACTTCTTCGTCAACGACTATCTGTATTTGGGAATCGGCTTATTTTTATTTAGGATACTGGTAACAGTTCTTGGGAGAAACAACTAGAACAAGCCGGATCCTGGTGGTTTAGACAGTTTAAATTGAGACCAAATGAAATAAATTATAGTTAGCATTTATAACATCTTCAATGTCTTTATAAATGTCATCATCACTACCATAGAATTCTTACTCACGAAAACGACGGTAGTTAACAACTTGTATAAATTTTTCATAGAAATACACCAGATTGTAAAATTCAAGAAATTCTAATCTATTGTTTATTATATCCCTTAAATTGAATAGTTCTTCTACACTACGAACATTAAATGTGCAAGAACGTCAGTTGTAGTTTGCTATCATAACAGTTTTCAAAATTCTATCATGTCCTTCAATCAATTCCCAATTGTAGTAAATACCAAGGTTAATAGATAGAGATTCACAATACTGATTATAGACTATATCTTCATCTTCGTTTACATTTGACCAATCAATTTGGTTTTCAATTCTTTGAGATCTGAAGAATTGTAACTCAAGATCTGAATTCCATCTTAGAATTTCATTCCACTTCTTCGTGTCTAACACCACGTTATTGCTTTGCTAACAGTTGCCGCACCCTATACGTATTACTGGTGCAAGGTTGAGTGTGTACTGTATCCAATTTCTACATGTTTTACATGATGGGTATCATTCGGCAGTTTATAATTAATACAATCAATTCAGTTTTCTTTAGCTACTTGTTTGTACACTCCTGATAAATCATCTTTATGTTGAAATCATGGCCAGTCAGTGTTAGAAGAAGAATAACCTTGATCTTGTTTCTCATCATTTTTATTACTACTATTATCATCACTATTTTGACAGCACCAACAATACAATGTTATATTATTATTCATATTGTTACTGCAACTATGTGGGATATCCATGTATAACGGTGAACTTCAGAGTTTGGATCCTTCTACTTCCATTAAACTTATAAAACAACTTTACTTGCTCGCAATTACTCTACGACTAAACAGTGTTCATGAAATGTATATTTACATGTGGTGCAGTTGTAGCACTACTGTTAAAACAAAATGTTATGGTTGTTGTTCTTCCAACCGCACCTATACTACTAAGGAACACATCCTTCATGTTTAGCAACATTTCAAATTCCTCAATGCGGGTTTCTACTTTGAAATGCCTATAAAGGCGCTGAGATAACATACATTTAAAATCAGCCGTTTCCATCCACATACGTTCGCCATACTTAGCATTAATTACAGCTACTTCTATCACTTTATACTTTTTAGATTTCTCCATCACACACATTTTTAAAGAGTTTGAAATAAGTGATTTGATTTAATCCTGATAATTCCATGTTTAATAATTACAAGTTGCTAACTAACTGACTGATTTCAACACACCACACTGCGGTTTACATAAGACAAATGTGTCCTTGACTTGAGTCTAAGTTTCAACTTGTCAAGTACTCACCTTGACCTGTGCATGTACAAAGCCGGTTAGATGAGTCATTGATTACTAATGCTTATATTTTACTATTTACAAGAATTTGACATGCAAGGCTCTCCCACTCCCATTTCCAAGAACTGATTCTATTTTTAGATTTCGAAGAATTTTAATTTGACACCACCTGAAACTGTGACTTTATCTTCTTAGATATCTCTAGATCACACACTTACACTCACACAAGGGTTTGCAATAAGTGCTTCATGCAGATCAATAAACTTTGACCAGATACATAAAAACCACTCAAAATAAATCAAAAACAGAGCAGATACAAAAATACACAGATACAGAGATACACAGAGTCAATACAAGAACCATTTAACGTTAACCCACTTTTTGGTACAACCACTTTTCGTTATCCTGCTTGCCATGAGCTTTTTAAGTTTCTATGAATTGTAATATGATATCCCTCTTACTTGACCTTGAAGAACTTGACTCACTTTAGGCAATTCAAGAACCATTTAATCTGACTTTTTGGACAAAAACCTGTTCATGTCTCCACCACCTGTTTAGATTTCTAAGAATTGTAATATCCATGCAGGTTAATAAAATTTGAGCTTGACAATTCTATTTCTAACAATACCTTTGCAGGTCAACTAGCTTTAAACCTGAAAATTAATTTCTAAGAATTGAAATAACTTTAATTCTAAGAATTAACACATGACCTTACTCAATTCAGTCTAGAAGGTCAATGAACTTTGATTCTAAGAATTGTTTGAACAATGGAGCGTGACCTTGAGCAACTTTCATTCAAAGAATTAACACATGACCTTCAGTCAATTCAGTCAAGAAGATCAAATTCAAAGAATCTCTTGAACAATGGAGCGTGACCTTGAAAAATTACATTTTCGCACCAACACACTTCACCTTGAAATTCAATAACCCTAAAAATTTTAAGGTCAAAAAAATACCCACACATGAACTTCAATGAACTTCACCTTGACAAATATCTAGGTTAAAGTGATCCAGAATCGGCCCTGTATATCTACTTACGGAGAAAAGAGAACATAAAACACAGTGGGGAAAGATACGTGAATAAATGCAACCAACAAATAATTGTACCACGAGTGAGTTTATTTAATATACAATCTTTATAATTAAGTTAGCATTATACTAAAAGTGGTTAGGAAAAACGGAACAGAAAAGAAATTAGAAAAAGCCAAATTACGCATACAATCTAAATTAAGATATAAATTTATTTAAAAAAAACAGATGTGAGCAAATTGCATTGAGATCAGTGTTATGCAAAACAATATATGGATTGAACGAGGTTGAAGGAATTACGCCAAGATTGAGAAACACTTGTTAGCAAAAGTAGGGCCAGTACATTATTAGTAGTTTCAATAACAGATATAAAATCAAACAAAGATTAACAAAGTATTGTTTATACTAAAAGCTAAATTTTAAGTTTAATTTGCACAACAGTAGCAAATTACTAACTAACTTTATATGAAAATAGGAAGTTGGAACAAAGGAAGAACTTTAGCAAAATGTTGGGATAAGGAGTGATTACCGTTTCTTACAGAATTATTAAAGCATCTGAAAGATTGAGGTATTAAAAAACTAATACATCACTTTCATTAATCCAAAGACTTAAAGTTAGAAAATGAGAATCGTTAAGTTAAGAACAACTGACACATTCATTCATGCTTTGGCCGCTGAAAATCGATAGTTGTTTAAAATTATTGAAATGAGGATATATGTACAAGTTATTACGATCCTTGAGTACATTGCAAAACTGGATATTATTTGTAAAAATTAATCCAAGAGAAAGTTGTAGTTGACTGAAAAGTAATCAGGTAAATGAGAAAAGAAGTTGTAATACATTTAAGTATAAACAGAGAAAAAGTTGCGAAAATGACAAACACATAAAGTTGGAGTGTTTGCAATAGAGAAGAACCTTACAGCACACCTCACTCTTCTAAATTACGTTTATTTTGTACCATAGTAAATGAGGAACTTTACATGATTGAAGATATAAAACACAATATTGATGGGATTTTAAGAAATGATTTCTGTCAAAATTATCGAGCTCTAATTAATTACATAGATTTAACCAAAACTTGCGACTTAAATCACGTAGAATATATAGTTTCATTACATTCACAATATAATATTTCAGCCATTATTCCACAAAGGTGTGAAACAATTAAATATTTTACTACTCAAAACAACGAATATTGCAAAGCTATACCAAAACAAATAGCAAAAAATAATAATAAATACAACCACTTTAGGCCATATTTGTACAAATTTAGATAATGTGATGTGGCTCACAACCCATTAATATATTTACTGGCACATTCATAATCTATGTTAAGAAAATATAGGTTATTGTATGAAGCGGATGTTTTTTAATTTTGTGTGGTACGTGGGCATATCTTGTTTGTTACAGATCCTGCCACAGTTCTAGTGTTCCAGATTTTTCAATATGATTTTGTTATTATCGAAGAAAGAAGTTTGCAGTTTGTACATTCACGTACCTCTTTGTTGATCCAAATTTCATTGCAACATTGAAAATTTAGTATCCCCTTTTGTTTGCGACTTATAGCCAAACCTAATGCTATTATACTGATATATTTCATCAAAGATACTTATATATTGCGAAGTGCCGAATTCAGTGGCGTGCTTAGAATTTTTCTGTTGGCCCAGATTTCATTGAAACCTTGCATTTTTTAAAATGGAAATTATATTTTTCTTGGCAACCATCAGCTGCAGTTTTTTATTAGCTTTTCAAAAATATAAATATAGACATTCCTGAAAAACATCTTCCAAATATTTTTTTCAACAAGACGGTGCCCCAGGCCATAATGCTTTGGCAATGCGGAATTACTTAGAAAACCGTTTCCCAAATCGTTGGATTGCAACATTTGTTTCGGTCGTCTTGTTGAAAGAAAATATTTGGAAGATGCTTTTCAGGAATGTCTAAGTTTACATATTTGAAAAGCCAAAAAAAGAACTGCAGCTGATGGTTGCCAAGCCAACTGTGATTCCCAAAAATGCAAGTTTATATTAATATTCAAAAACCGCACCCCCTTAAAAAATTCTAAATACGAAACTCGCCTCTTCGCAATACATAAACAACGTTGACGTAAAGTGGAAAAATTTCGACGTGGAAAACAACAGATGATACTAAATTTTTGATTTTGCAATGAAATCTAGGTCAACAAAGTAGTACGTGAATGTAAAAACTGCAAACTTCTATCTATGATAATAACGACGATATCTTAAAAAACAACTAAAGCAACGAAATTGGGACTTAAGGTAAGATACATTCAAATGCCTGCTTGTGTCTTATGTAAGAAATTACAGAGGTGTTACTCGGGGGGTATGTCCGATAACCAAAAACATACTCCTTTCTGGGGTTCCGGTAACTATAAATACAATGATATAAACTCCCGAACAACCTTTTCCTTTTAGTAACTTGCTACATTAATTGGAAATCGCATCACGTTAATACCTACTAATATCGTGCTGGATGGTCTGAATATAATATATATATATATATATATATATATATATATATATATATATATATATATATATATATATATATATATATATATATATATATATATATATATAATTAAATCAGACGACAGGAAAATTCAAAGCTAAGCCAAACATTACCTTTTTGTTTTTATTAATGCGAATACACTTGAATCTATCTTAATGTACAGCTCTCCCATACTTTATTTTATGTTAACCTTTAAGTAATTATTTATAATTTTGTTTTTAAATGCCCCATTTTAAAATTCAATCAATTTATCTGTGATTTTTGAATAAAGTCAATTTTACACTACTTCATTTAACTTGCATTTTTGTAAACATAGAACAATCTGTACAGGTGAATGCGGCTTTATGTGTGTAATACTGCTTAATGCTTACTAACCCTAATGTATAGATACTTACTAGGAGATTATATACCATTGACTATTGGCTGCTTAATTATTGATCAATTTTATTATTGGTTTTTATTGTTTTACACTGTACCATATGTATAGAGGTTTTGTAGGTGGCCTATGCAATAACGTAGACTTGCAATTTTATTTTAATACATGCTTTTACTTTAACCTGATTATAATAGATTCAGAAATTATTTAGCTTTGAGTTATACGATTAGACATTTAAATTTTATCCTTTTTATCATACGTACTTAGTTCTAATCTTCATTTAATATATATATATATATATATATATATATATATATATCATACATACATACATACATACATACATACATACATACATACATACATACAGGGTGATGTCTACTGCGTGGACGGAGGATTTCTCCTTAACTGTTAAAGATACCAAAACCAATTTTGGTGTGGTACGATTTTGTAAGTCTGTTTATACCACCGACTATTAATAATAGTCTACTAAAAAACAAACTGGGAAATTTTTCGAAAACATGTAAAACTGTACAGAATTACTTACGCCAAATGTAATTTTTCTCAATTTTTTCAAATGCAACACCCTGTATATCTTTTTACATTTCGATTCCTCGTGACAAGTAGATACTAATTGATAATATGTTTCATAGCCATAAGACCGACCCCTCTTGAGATATTGACTCTATTTGAAAATATTGACATACAGAAGAACAAATAAACAAAATCCAGAGCAAATAAGAAAATACGAATGGCAAATAAATACGTTAACTGACAGGAAAACTTAGTTAATAACTAAACAATAAAATAATTCTCTACACCTAACAATAAGTTGAACAAGTAAATATAAACGAATAAAACCATAAATTCAAATTAAATGTGCAACATGCTGACCGCGCCTAGCTAAACACTCTGAAATTCGCTCGGTAAACCAAAGATTCAATCGCAACAACATTATAGGCGAAATGGATTGAAACGCAGCTCTAATTCTATTTTTCGCTTGTGGGGGGTGGATGTTGGTAAACTTTTTCTTTAACGTAGCCCCAAAGGAATAAATCAAGAGTCGCAAGATCCCGTGATCTGGTTGGCCAGTTTTGCACACAACTTCGTCCTATCCACATCATCGGATAATTTTTATCGAGATATTGCCTAACGTTGATTGCATAGTGTGGAGGGGCGCCATCCAGTTGAAACCACAACATCGTACGAAATTATCTACCTCGATATTTTCCAAAAGCTCAGGTGAATCATTTTCCAAAAACTATAAATGTCTTTCTCCAATAAGACTCAATCAAAGAAAAAGGACCATCCACATTAAAATTGATTATACCACCCACACATTAACCATCGATTGTGGTGATCAACAACTCTTAAGATGTGTGTATTAGTATTTGAATAGTGATGATAGTTATGTGTATTAATATTGCCATTATTGTGAAAAGTTGCCTAATCCGTAAATAGCAAGTTATTAACAAAATTGGGTTCTTCATTGACTTTAGTAGTTATCCATTGGCTGAAAGATTCACGGTTTTGAAAATCTATTTCACTTAAAGATTGATGTTGATCAATATGATAAGGATGGAATTAGGTCTAGGTGTGTACTTGGGTCTCTTTCTATAAGAGATGCCAACCTGAAACCCAATTCCTCATTTGAGCTTGTTTTTGCGTGCTTGGGATAACACAAACTTCCAGAATTTATAAATTACTCAGCTACATTCATAAACAGAGCGGCTAGCCTACCTTATCTTGCTTTATTTAATTCTATTGTCATAGTAAATTTGTATTTTAGAATATTTTTACGTAAAAGCGTCAATATCTCAAGAAGAGCCCGAGTAGTGTAGCTACTGCACTTCTAGCACACTTTACAGTGTTGCAACATGTCGAAAAGTGCGGATTACCCCACTTCAAGGTAAAGTGTATAGAAATGTATATATATATATATATATATATATATATATATATATATATATATATATATATATATATATATATATATAATTGCAAAGACATTGATTATAAATGGGCATAGGTCAAAACAGAATCCGTTTCCCAAATACAGATAGCGGTTTCATAAAACAGGTAACCTTTTCAACACAAAAACAAGTCAAATGGCTCATTCATCGTAGCTGACTGCTGTTTGCAAGGATCTAGATTGCCGTGAGAAAATGAGGAGCACCACACCGCTGAATATTAGAAAACATTCATCAAGGCAAAACAAAGTCCTGCTTGGGATGGACTATATATTTACAATATAAGATGATACTTTTATTTAAAAATAAAATACAATTATCTTCTTTATGTGCTTTATTTCATCTAAAAGCTACAAACTATTCCTATAGCTATATTATAAAACCAAATCGTCTTTATTGATCCGTGATCTTTCATCCCATAACTTTACGAATAACTTATTATTCTTGGAGCGAACCACTTTTTCCACGAGGTACACATGGGGATACTCGGTTTTCTGTAATTATTGTTCATAAAAACCTCCTAGGACAGGTGATCCTCCATGTCTCCCAACATATAGGTGGTTGGGTTAGTAATGCGAACGTTCACAACTTTAAATAGTTCACTTGACCAATTGGGGGGTGTATCGTTTGGCGAAAATACTTTTAAACTTACTGATTCGTACTATGTCACCCACACAATAGCGATTCCTATCAACTGTTTTTATGTGAGTGTAAGCCTCCAGCTTTGTATGATTACCGACATCTTTGGGCTTCATTCCTGTAGTTCTATGCTTACGATTGTTATAATCCATCGGTACGGTGTCAATTTATCAACCCATTTATATTTACCCTGTAGGTCGAAGGACATATATAGAGCAGACCTAATGGTCCTGACAACAGGTTCCGAAATTGCTGCCTTCTTTGTGCTATAGGTGGAGTAATGGTTGACTCCATAACGCTGCATTAGTTTAGTAAAATACTCATTGTAGAATTCTTTTCTTGCATCTGTCTGCAAATTGGAAGGTTTCCGGCCTGTTTTGAAGATTGCTAGCATGGCCTTGCAACTTCCATGCCCGTTTTCGTTTTTAATCGTTTGGTCCACAAGTATTTCGAAAAACAGTCAATAACCACTAAAATATACGTAGCCCTTATTTTGTTTGGCATATGTGTTAAATTCTGCCAAATCTGCTTGCCAAAGGTCATAATATCCCTTAATTATTGAGTACCTTCGTTTAAAATTTTTTCTTGCGGGTTTGTGCAATTCGTTGACGAGTTGTAATTTGGACATGGTACTAATTTATCCACAATTTCTTTAAGTTGATGTTCATTTGCTCCAACACCAGATAAGCGTTAGAATTTCCTATAAAACTTTCTGAACTGATTGCAGACAACAATCAAGGTATCCTTTACTTATAGCATCACTATCTTCGTCCGGGTCCGCCAACTGTGTCAAACGGTTTCCATTAAAATTCAACCTTGACGATTAATAGTATTGATTGGTGATGACATCTTGAGGATCTATGGGTTGGCAACATTGCTGAGTCTCTTATTCTCGATATCGAATTGATTATCATCAATAAGATGAAGCTGAGGGACTAATTCCTTGAATTGATACTGTGACCGTCCAAACTTGTCAAGAGGCATTTTAGTTATGATATGTCGACTTCAATGCATCCCCATTTATATTGTTTAGAAAACGGTTGTTTGGTCTTTCAATGTCTTCAATTCATCTTCATACAGTTCTTCTACAATTCAAAGCCAGTTGGAACGCCTATCTTTGCTATCTGACCTTGAAAATTGATATCAATACATTTTAGCCCTACATATGACCTTGACAACTCTAAGCATAGACTTTTACCTTGAAGCGTCGGCCAAATTCTAAAATTGCTTGAACAATGTATCACCTATGACCTCGAAAATAGAGGTGTGAAATGGTGGAGGTCCGGCGTAAAGCCAGGATCATATTTTTGACCTGAACCACCTGACTGAACAGAGCTCAATAAACTTTGCTGATGGAGGTGACCTTGAAATTTCATGGTGACCTTAGAAAGCTCAATGAACTTTAACCTTGAACATATAGCTGTTTACCCGAAAAAGGTAGCTGTGAAAAGGTCAATGAACTTTGAAAAGGTCAATGGACTGACAACGGTGACCTTCATACATGCTTAGCGTAGACCACAATCTGTCTAACGCTGAAAATTGATTTCTAGGAATTAACACATGGCCTTGACTCGACTAAATTTTTGTTAACCTCGAAAAATGGCGTTACCTTGAAACATTTTAAAGGATGCCTTTCATGAACATGATGAGAATAAATTTTGACCTTGACGTGGGCAAATCCGGTCACTCATGGATTGCGATACCTTCAGGTGATTTCTAGGAATTAACATACGGACTTAACCAAATTCTAAGAATTGCTTGGTGAGCTTGAAGAATATACTTTGATGTAGGTGACGTGCGACCTTGACTGTGAAGACAAACGGTATAACTCTCGTGATCGTGAAAAATAGAGCATCCTCCTATATATCTTTACCCCCAATTGAGCCAGAGCGCTTACATCTGATGCAGGGAACGTGTGACCTTGATGCGGGAAAGCCTACAATCACGAACAACCTTGAAGAATGTGTATCCTCCTATTATCTCCTTGAACACAAACAATGCTCGTGATCTTGAAGGATATGACAGCATATACCTTAAATGGTCAGCTAAGAATTGCTTGAGACCTGGAAAAAGGGCGCTACCTTGACCTTGAAGTCAATGTGAGCGACCTTGACATATATATATATATATATATATATATATATATATATATATATATATATATAGAAAAACATTCTAATCTCGGTTCGTAGAAGTAGGTCTATGTCAGCGTGTTATAATCGTCATGTGACGTTGTCATGCCTCAAGGTCGTCGTTGCAGGTCGTTGACCTTTTCAAGGTCACGCGTTGTCAAGGTCATTCAAAATTCGATGACCCCTATCTCAAGGTCGGTTGCCGGTTAATTGACCTTTTGTATGCTCACATATTATTCAAGGTCACGAGCGTTGTTTGCATTCACCAAGATAATAGGAGGGTGCTCTTCAAGGTCACGTACACAGTACCTATTTCAAGGTCAAATGGTCCACCGTACCCAGCGTATATTCTTCAAGGTTATTGAGCTTTAAAAGGGCCCACCGTACACGTTGCTGGCATCAGAGCATATTATTCAAGGTTAAGCTCTAATACACATTCGCTGCATGGTTTTCAAGGTCAAGGTCGCTCACATTAACTTCAAGGTCAAGGTAACGCCCTTTTTCAAGGTCTCAAGCAATCCTTGGTTTGCCATTTAAGGTATAGTTCTCATATTCTTCAAGGTCACGAGCGTTGTTTGTATTCAAAGATATAATAGGAGGATGCACTTCAAGGTCACGTATACTATAAGGATCAATATTCTCGTATTTAAAGTCATTGCGTACATACACATTGTCTGCATATTATTCAAGGTCATTAGTGATTGCAAGCGTTCCCCGCATCAAGGTAACACGTTCCCTGCATCAGATGTAAGCGCTCTGGCTCAATTGGGGGTAAAGATATATAGGAGGATGCTCTATTTTTCACGATCACGAGAGTTATACCGTTTGTCTTCACAGTCAAGGTCGCACGTCACCTACATCAAAGTATATTCTTCAAGCTCACCAAGCAATTCTTAGAATTTGGTTAAGTCCGTATGTTAATTCCTAGAAATCACCTGAAGGGGTATCCTAATCCATGGGTGACCCTGGACTTCCCTACGTCAAGGTCAAAATTTATTCTCATCATGTTCATGAAAGGCATCCTTTAAAATGTTTCAAGGTAACGCCATTTTTCGAGGTTAACAAAAATTTAGTCGAGTCAAGGCCATGTGTTAATTCCTAGAAATCAATTTTCAGCGTTAGACAGATTGTGGTCTACGCTAAGCATGTATGAAGGTCACCGTTGTCAGTCCATTGACCTTTTCAAAGTTCATTGACCTTTTCACAGCTACCTTTTCGGGTAAACAGCTATCTGTTCAAGGTTAAAGGTCATTGAGTTTTCGAAGGCCACCATGAAATTTCAAGGTCACCTCCATCAGCAAAGTTTATTGAGCTCTGTTCAGTCAGGTGGTTCAGGTCAAAAATATGATCCTGGCTTTACGCCGGACCTCCACCATTTCACACCTCTATTTTCGAGGTCATAGGTGATACATTGTTCAAGAAATTCTTAGAATTTGGCCGACGCTTCAAGGTAAAAATCTATGCTTAGAGTTGTCAAGGTCATATGTAGGTCGATGGCTAAAATGTATTGACATCAATTTTCAAGGTCAAATAGCAAAGATAGGCATGACAACTGGCTTTGCGAATTGTAGAAGAACTGTATGAAGATGGATACATTGAAAGACCAAACAATCGTTTTCTAAACAATATAAATGGGGATGCATTGATGTCGACATATCATAACTAAAATGCCCTAGACAAATTTGGACGGTCACAGTACCAATTCAAGGAATTAGCCGCTCAGTTTCATCTTATTGATGATAATCAATTCGATATCGAGAGTAAGAGACTCAGCAATGTTGCCAACCCATAGATCCTCAAGACGTCATGACCAAGCAATACTATTAATCGACAAGGTTGAATTTTAATGGAAACCGTTTGACACAGTTGCGGACCCGGAAGAAGATGGTGATGCTATAAGTAAAGGATATCTTGATCTCTGCAAGCAGTTCAGAAAGCTTTTATAGGAAACTCTAACGCTTATCTAGTGTTAGAGCAAAAGTACATCAACTTAAAGAAATTGTGTATAAATTAGTACCATGTCTAAACTACTCGTCAACGAATAGCACAAACCCGAAAGAAAAATTTTAACGAAGGTACACAATAATTAAGGGATATTACGACCTTTGGCAAGCAGATTTGGCAGAATTTAACACATATGCCAAACAAAATAAGGGCTATGTGTATTTTAGTGGTTATTGACTGTTTTCGAAATACCTGTGGACCAAAGGATTAAAAACGAAAACGGGCATGGAAGTTGCAAGGCAATGCAAGCAATCTTCAAAACAGACCGGAAACCTTTCAATTTGCAGACAGATGCAGGAAAAGAATTTTACAATGAGCATTTTACTAAACTAATGCAGCGTTATGGAGTTAACCATTACTCCACTTATAGCACAAAGAGGCTGCAATTTCGAACCTATCAGGACCATTAGGTCTGCTCTATATATGACCTTCAGCCTACAGGGTAAATATAAATGGGTTGATACAATTGACACCGTAACGGTGGATTATGACAATCGTAAGCATAGGGCTACATGAATCAAGCCCAAAGACGTCGGTAATCATACAAAGCTGGAGGCTTACACTCACATAAAAACAGTTGATAGGTATCGCTATTGTGTGGGTGACATAGTACGAATCAGTAAGTTTAAAAGTATTTTCGCCAAACGATACACCCCAATTGGTCAAGTGAACTATTTAAAGTTGTGAAAGTTCGCATTACTAACCCAACCACCTATATGTTGGGAGACATGGAAGGATCACCTGTACTAGGAGGTTTTGTGAACAATAATTATAGAAAACCGAGTATCCCCATGTGTACCTGGTGGAAAAAGTGGTTCGCTCCAAGAATAATAAGTTATTCGTAAAGTTATAGGATGAAAGATCACGGATCAATAAAGACGATTTAGTTTTATAATATAGCTATAGGGATAGTTTGTAACTTTTAGATGAAATAAAGCCCATAAAGAAGATAATTGTATTTTATTTTAAATAAAAATATCATCTTATATAGTAAACCTAAAGTACTTCTGTAGCCATTTAAATTACTGGTCCACATGTCCATCTCAAGCAGGAATTGGTTTTGAGTGAGTGGGCAAGTGAGTGAGTGAGTGAGTGAGTAATAGAGTTAGTCATTGAGAGAATGAGAGAGTGAGTGAGTGGGTGGGTGAGTGAGTGAGTGAGTGATTGAGTGAGTGAGTGAGTCAGTGATTGAGAGAATGAGAGTGTGAGTGAATGGGTCAGTGGGTGAGTGAGTGACTGAGTGAGTGAGTAAGTCAGGAATGATTGAGTGTGTGGATGAGTGAATGACGGAGTGAGTGAATGTGTGTGAGTATGTGTGTGTGTGTGTGTGTGTGTGTGTGTGTGTGTGTGTGTGTGTGGGTGGGCGAGTGCGTGCGTGCGTGAGTGTGCTTGTCTGTGTGTGTGTGTGTGTGTGTGTGTGTGTGTGTGTGTGTGTGAGAGAGTATATGTTTGAGCGTATTCAGTGTGTGTTTGAGTAATTGACTTAATGATTGAGTGATTGGGCTAGAAGTTAGTGAGTGAGTGTGTGAGTGAATAATTGAGTGAGAGGTGGATGCGTGAGAAAGTGAATGATTGAGTAAGTGAGTGAGTGAGGTGTGTAAGCGAGAGAGTGAGTGAGTAAGTGGGGTTAGTGAGTGAGTGAGTAAGTGAGTGACTGAGTGGGTGAATGAGTGAGTGAGTGCGTAAGTGAGCGAGGTGTGTGATTGAGTGAGTGAGCGGGCGAGCGAGTGAGTGAATGAGGGTGTGAGCGAGTGAGAGAGTAAAGTGAGTGAGTGAGTTAGTGAGTAAGTGTGTGCGTGAGTGAGTGAGAGGTGATAGTGAATGAGCGAGTGAGTGGGTGTGTGGAGTTTGTGTGTGTGTGTGTGTGTGCGTGTGTTTGTGTAAGAGCGCGTGTGCGTGTGAGTGAGTGAGTTAGTGAGCTAGTAAGCTAGTGAATGGGTAAGTGAGTGCGTGAGTGAGTGAGCGAGTAAGTGAGTGAGTGGGTGAGTAAGTGAGTGTGGAGTGAGTAAGAGGTGACAGGGTGAGCTAGTGAGTGAGTGAGTGAGTAAGTGAATGAATGAGTGAGTGAGTTGGTGGGTGTGCGGGTGTGTGTGTGTGTGTGTGTGTGAGGAGTGTGGTTGGGTGACTGGGTGGGTGGGTGCGCGTAAGTGCGTGCATTTGATTGAGTGAATGAGTGGGTGGGTGAGCGAGTCAGTGTGTGAGTGAGTAAGTGAGTGAGTGAGTAAATGAGTGAGTCATTGAGAAAATGAGAGGGTGAGTGAGTGAATGAGTGGGTGAGTGAGTGAGTGAGTGGGTGAGTGAGTGAGTTATTGAGAGAATGAGTGTGAGTAAATAAGTCAGTGGGTGAGTGAGTGACTGAGTGAGCGAGTGAGTGGGTCAGTGAGTGAGGTGTGAGTGGTGGTGAGTGACTGAGTGAGTGAGTGAGTCAGTGAATGATTGAGTGTGAGGATGAGTGAATGAGTGAGTAAGTGTGTGAGTGTGTGTGTGTGTGTGTGTGTTGTGTGAGTGAGTGAATGAGTGAGTGAGTTGGTGAGATGTGAGTGATTGAGTGTGTGGGGAGTCAGCTAGTGGGTGAGTGATCCAGTGAGTGGGTGAGTGAGTCAGTGAGTGTGCGACTGAGAGGGTAAGTGAGTGAATGCGTTTATAAGTGAGTGAATTAGCGAGCGAGTAAGTGAGTGAGAGAGTAAATGAGTGAGTGAGTGGGTGGTGGTGAGTGAGAGAGTGAGCTAGAGTGAGAGGGTGAGTGAGTGAGTGAGCGAGTAAGTGATTGAGTGGTGAGTGAGTGAATAAGCGAGTGAGTGGATAAGAGAGTGAGAGGGTAAGTGGGTGAGTGGTGAGTGTGAATGAATGAGTGAGTGAGTGGTGAGTGAGTAAGTGAGTAAGTGGGTGACTGAATGAGTAATTGAGAGAGTGCAGTGGTGTGTGTGAGTGTGGGAGTGTCGTTGGGTGACTGGGTTGAGTGCGTGAGTACGTGCGTCTGTGTTTGTGTGTGTGTGTCGCGTGCGTTCCTGTGTGTGTGTGTGTGAGTAAGAGGGAGCGTGAGGAGCGAGTTTGTGTAGTGCGTGTGTGTGTGGGTGAGTGAGTTAGTGACAGAGTGACTGGGTGGGTGCGTTTGTGAGCGAATGAGTAAGTAGTGAGTGAGTGGGTGTGGGTGAACGAGAGAGTGTGTGAGTGATTGATTGTGTGGTGGTGAGGAGAGTTAGTGAATGAGTGAGTGGTAGAGTGAGTGAGAGGTGAGTGGGTGAGTGAGTGAGTGAGTGAGTCGGTTAAAGAGTGAGGTGTGTGAGTGTGTGGGTGTGTGTGGGTGTCTGTGTGTGGGTGGGCGTGGGTGCGTCGTGTGTGTGTGTGTGTGTTGTGTGTGTGTCTGAGTGAATGAATGAGTGAGTGAGTGAGTGACTGAGTGAGTGATGGTGAGTGAGTGAGTGAGTGAGTGAGTGAGTGAGTGAGTGAGTGAGTGAGTGAGCGAGCGACTGAGTGAGTGATTGTGTGAGTAAATAAGTGAATGAGTGAGTGGTGACTGAGTGAACAAGTGGGTAAATGAGTGAGTGAGTGAGTGAGTGAGTGATTGAGTGAGTGAGAGAGTGTGCGAATGAGCAAGTGGCTGAGTGAGTGAGTGAGTGAGTAACTGACTGGGTGGGTGAGTGAGTTAGTGAGTGTGTGAGTGAGTGAGAGTGTGTGAGGGAGTGAGTAAGAGAGTGAATGATTGGGAGTGTGGTGATTAGGTAAGTGGTGAGTGGTGAGTGAGTGAGTGAGTGAGTGGTGAGTGATTGAATGAGAGTGCGTAAGTGAGTGAGCGAGTGGAAAAGTGAGTGACTGGTGAGTGAGTGAATGAGTGAGTGAGTGAGCGAGTAAGTGAGTGAGTTATTGAGTGAGTGAGTTTGTGAGTGGTTGAGTGAGAGGTGTGGGTGAGTAATTGAGTGAGTGAGTAAATGAGTGAGCGGTTATGTAAGTGAGTGAATGAGTGAGTAAGTGATCGATTGAGTGATTGAGTGAGGATGAGTTGGTGAGCGAGTGAGTGGCTGAGTGAGTGAGTGAGTGGGTGAGCGGGAAGTGAGTGGTGTGTGTGATGTGGGAGTGTTGTTTGGTGACTGGGTTGGTGTGCCTGAGTGGTGCGTGATTGCGCGGTGTGTGTGTGTGTGTGTGTATGTGCTGCATGCGTTTCTGTGTGTGGGTGTGTGGAGTGGAGAGGCGTGGTGAGTGAGTGGAGAGAGTGTGAGTTATTTAATGAGCGAGTGGTGTGTGAGGAGTAAGGAGTGACTGAGTGAGTGAATGAGTGAATGAGTGAGTGAGAGGGTGTGTGGTAAGTGAGAGTGGTGAGTGGTCAGTAAGGGTGAGTGTGTGTGGTGTGGGGGTGTGTGTGTGTGTTGGAGTGTGGGGGCTGTTGGATGGGCGTGCGTGTGTGTTTGTCTGTGTGGGTATGTGGGTGTGTTTGGGTAAGGTGTGTGTGAATGAGTAAGTGAGGGTGAGTGAGGGATGGTAGAGTGTTAGAGGGTGTGTGGGTGAGTGGGTTGAGTGAGTGGTGAGTGAATGTGTGTGTGTGTGTGTGTGTGTGTGTGTGTGTGTGTGTGTGTGTGGTGTGTGTGTTGTGTGAGTGAGTGAGTCAATGGGTGAGTGAGTGTGTGAGGGTGAGGAGTGAGTGTTTGAGTTACTCGGCGTTTGAGTGAGTAAGTGATTGGGTGAGTGAGTAAGTGAGTGACAGAGTTAGTGGGTGAGTGAGTGTTTAGTTGAGTGAATAAGTGAATAAGTGAATGAGTGAATGGTTGAATGAGTGAATGGTGAATGAGTGAGTGAGTGTTTTTGTGGGTGTGGTTTGGGTGGGTGAGCGTGGTAGGGATAGTGCGTGAGTGTGATATACTGTGTTTGTGTTTGAGTGTGTGTGTGTGTGTGTGGGTGGTGAGTGAATGGGTGAGTGAGGGAGGAGTGAGTGAGAATGAGTGATTGAGAGATGAGAGAATGAGTGAGTGAGTGAGTGAGTGAGTGGGTGTGAGTGGTGAGTGTGGAGTGAGTGTATCTGTGAGTAACTGAGTGAGTCTGAGTGAGTGGGTGAGTGAGTGAGTGTGTGAGTGAGTGAGTGACTGATTGAGTGAGTTAGTGAGTGATGTGTGGATGAGTGAATGAGTGAGTCTGAGTGTGTGAGTGTGTGGTGGGGTGAGTGCGTGTGTGTGTGTGTGTTGTGGTGTGTGTGTGTGTGTGAGTTTGAGGTGTGTGTGAGTGTGTGTTTGGGTGAGTGGTGAATGAGTGGGTGAGTTGGTGTGAGTGAATGTTTGAGTGTAGAGTGAGTCAGCTAGTGGGTGAGTGATCCGGTGAGTGGGTGAGTGTAGTGAGTGGTGAGTGAGGAGTAAGTGACTGAGTTCGTTTATAAGTGAGTGAGTGAGTGAGTTAGTGAGTGAGTGAGTAAGGAGTGAGTGGGTAAGAGAGTGAGAGGGAGAGTGAGTGAGTGAGTGAGTTAGTGAGTGAATGAGTGAGGAGTGAGTGATTGAGCAAGTGAGTAAGTGGGTGAGTGAATGAGTAATTGAGAGAGTGTGCGAGTGGGTGTGTGTGAGTGTGGAGTGTCGTTGGGTGACTGGGTTGAGTGCTTGAGTACGTGCGTGGTTGCTTGCGGGTGTGTTGTGTGTGTGTCGCGTGCGTTTCTGTGTGTGGTGTGTGATTGAGAGGGGCGGAGCGGGGTGTGGTTTGTGGGTGGTGGTTGTGACAGGTGACTGGGGGGTGGTGTGGAGGAATGAGTGAGTGGTGGTGGGGTGAACAGGAGTGTGGTGATTGATTGTGAGTGAGTGAGGAGAGTTAGTGAATGGGTAAGTGGAGGGGTGAGGGGTGAGGGTGGGGGGGAGTGGGTTAATGGTGTGGGGTGTAGTGTGGGGTGTGGGTGGGGTGGGTGTGTTTGTGTGTGTTTGTGTGTTTGAGTGTGAATGAGTGAGGAGTGACTGAGGGGATTGGTGGTGGGGTGAGGAGTGAGTGAGTGGGAGGGTGAGTGGTGGGGAGGGACTGAGTGAAAAGTGGGTAAATAGGGTGAGTGGTGGTGATTGAGTGGGGGAAAAGGGGGGGTAAATGAGTAGTGGTGAGAGTGGTGGATTGAATGAGTGGGTGTGGGGGTGGGGGCGGTGGTGGTTTGGTGGTGAGTAGTTTAACTAGGGTGGTGAGTTATGAGTGGTGATTGGGTGAGAAGTTGAGGGGTTGAGGAAGAGGTGAATGATGAGTGAGTGATTGGTAAGGGGGTGAGGGTGGAGTGAGTAGTGAGGATGAGTGAGTGGAAGGGGTAGTGAGTGAGTGAGGGAAAGTGAATGATTGAGGAGTGGAGTGAATGAGAAGTGGTGAGGAGTAGTGAGTGAGTTATTGGGTGAGTGAGTTTGTGAGTGGTTGAGTGGAGGTGTGGGGAGTAATTGAGTGAGGAGTAAATTGGGAGTGAGGGTTAATGGGTGAGTGAGTGAATGAGTGAGTGATCGATTGAGTGATTGAGGTGGAGGGGAGTGAGGGTGAGCTGAGTGAGAAAGTGGGTGAGTGGTGAGTGGGTGGGTGAGGGGAATGGTGAGTGGGTGTGGTAGTGGATGGTGAGTGTTGGTTTGGTGACGGTGGTGTGTGAGTGGGGTGGTGATTGGGTGTGGTGTGTGTGTGTATGTGCTCGCATGCGTTTCTGTGTGGGTGTGTGTGGTGAGAGGGCGTGGAGTGAGTGGGGGTGAGTTTTGGGAGTGAGTGGGAGAGTAAGTGAGTGACTGAGTGAGTGAATGAGTGAATGAGTGAGTGAGGGGTGAGTAGTGGGAGTGAGTGGAGTGAGTCAGTAGGAGTGTGTGTGTGCGTGTGGGTGTGTGGTTGTGTTGGAGTGGGGGCTGTTGGATGGAGTGCCTGCGTTTGTGTTTGTCTGTGTGTGGGTAGTGCGGTGTGTTTGGGTAGTGGTGTGTGATGAGTTAGAGTGAGGAATGAGTGAGGGAGGAGAGGTTGAGGGTGGGGTGAGTGGTGGTTGAGTGAGTGGTGAGTGAATGTGTGTGTGTGTGTGTGTGGTGTGTGTGGTGGGTTGTTGTGTGTGTGGTGTGTGAGGAGTGAGTCAATGGGTGAGTGAGTGTGTGAGGAGTGAGGAGTGAGTGTTTGAGTTACGGCGTTTGAGTGAGGGATTGGGTGAGTGAGTAAGTGAGTGACAGAGTTAGTGGGTGAGTGAGTGTTAGTTGAGTGAATAGTGAATAAGTGAATGAGTTAATGGTTGAAGAGTGAATGAGTGAATGAGTAGTGAGTGTTTTTGTGGGTGTGGTTTGGGTGGGTGAGCGTGCGTGGTGGTAGTGTGTATATGTGTTTTTATCTGTGGGGTTGTGGGTGAGTGTGGAGTGGTGTGGTGTGGTGAGTGGAGTGATGGGTTGGAGATGGGGAGTGGGGAGGAGTGAGTGAGTAAATGAGTGATTGGGATGAGAGGGTGAGTGAGTGAGTGAGTGGAGGGTGGGTGTGTGTGGTGAGGTGTGTGAGTGAGTGTATGTGAGTAATGATTGAGTCTGAGTGAGTGGGTGAGTGAGTGAATGTGTGAGTGAGTGAGTGACTGATTGAGTGGGTCAGTAAGTGGTGATGTGTGGATGAGTGAATGAGTGAGTCTGAGGTGTGAGTGTCGTGGAGGGTGAGCGGTGGTGTGTGTGTGTTGGCGTTTGTGTTTGTGTGTGTGTGAGTTTGAGCGTGTGTGTGAGTGTGTGTTTGGGTGAGTGAGTGAATGAGTGGGTGAGTTGGTGTGATGTGAATGTTTGAGTAGGAGTGAGTCAGCTAGTGGGTGAGTGATCCGGTGAGTGGGTGAGTGTCAGTGAGTGTGGAGGAGAGAGTAAGTGACTGAGTTCGTTTATAAGTGAGTGAATTAGTAGTGAGTTAGTGAGTGAGTGAGTGAGGAGTGAGTGGGTAGAGTGAGAGGGAGAGTGAGTGAGTGAGTGAGTTAGTGAGTGAATGAGTGAGGAGTGAGTGATTGAGCAAGTGAGTAAGTGGGTGAGTGAATGAGTAATTGAGAGAGTGTGAGTGGGTGTGTGTGAGTGGGAGTGTCGTTGGGTGACTGGGTTGATGTGCTTGAGTACGTGCGTGGTTGCTTGCGGTGTGTTGTGTGTGTGCTGCGTGCGTTTCTTGTGTGCGTGTGTGTGATTGAGAGGGGCGTGAGCGGTGTGTTTTGTAAGTGTGTGTGTGGGTGAGTGGGTTAGTGCGAGTGACTGGGTGGGTGCGTGTGGAGGAATGAGTGAGTGAGTGGGTGAGTGAAAGTGATGTGATGAGTGATTGAGTGTGAGTGAGTGAGTGAGGAGAGTTGGAGTGAATGGTAAGTGGGGTGGTGGAGGGTGAGTGAGTGAGTGGTGGTGATGTGGGTTAATGAGTGATGGGTGTGAGTGTGTGGGTGTCTGTGTGTGGGTGGTGGTGGTGTGTGGTTGGTGTGTGTGTTTGGTGAGTGAATGAATGAGTGAGTGAGTGACTGAGTGAGTGGGATGAGTGAGTGAGTGGTGAGCGAGTGAGTGAGTGAGCGAGCGGACTGAGTGAGTGATGTGGTGAGTGAATAGTGATGAGTGAACAAGTGGGTAAATGAGAGGAGTGAGGGGTGAGTGGTGATGTTGGTGGTGTGAGTGGTGAGTGAGTGAGTGAGTGAGGAGAGGTGAGTCAGGGGGTGAGTGATTGGAGTGTGTGGATGAGTGAATGAGTGAGTGTGTGTGTGATGGTGGGCGGGGCGTGCGTGTGTTTGTGTGTGTATGAATGTGTTGTTTAAGCGTATGCGAGTGTGTGTTTGAGTAATTGAGTTAATGAGTGAGTGATTGGGTGAGAAGTTAGTGTGTGTGTGTGAATAATTGAGTGAGAGAGTGAATGAGTGAAAGAATGAGTGATTGTGTAAGGAGTGAGTGAGTGGGTGAGAGTGAGTAAGTGAGAGAGTGAGTGAGTGACTAAGGGGTTAGTGAGTGAGTGATTGGGCGAGGAGGAGAGTGAATGATTGAGAGAGTGAGAGAGGTGAGAATGAGCAAGTGGCTGAGTGAGTGGTGAGTGAGTAACTGACTGGGTGGGTGAGTGAGTTAGTGAGTGTGAGGGTGTGAGAGTGTGTGAGGGAGTAATTGAGTAGAGAGTGAATGATTGGGAGTGTGAGTGATTAGGTAAGTGAGTGAGTGAGTGAGTGAGTGAGTGAGTGAGTAATTGATCGAGTGAGTGATTGAATGAGAGGTGCGTAAGTGAGTGAGCGAGTGGGAAAGTGAGTGACTGACTGAGTGAGTGAGTTTGTAAGTGGGTGAGTGAGTGAGTGTGTGGGGTGAGTAGATTGAATGAAGAGAGTGAATGAGTGAGCGATTATGTAAGTGGTGAATGAGTGAGTGCGATAGTGAGTGATTGAGTGAGAGTGTAAGTGAGTGAGCGAGTGAGAAAGTGGCAGAGTGAGTGGGTGAGTGGGTGGGTGAGTGGGAGTGAGGTGTGTTGTGTGTGTGTGTGATGTGCTCGATGCGTTTCTGTGTGTGCGTGTGTGGAGTGAGAGAGGGCGGGTGAGTGAGTGGGATGGGTGAGTGAGTGGGAGAGTAAGTGAGTGACTGGTGAGTGAATGAGTGAGTGAGTGAGTGAGGGTTGAGTAAGTGTGGAGTGAGTGAGTGAGTGTAGTGAGTGAGTGTGTGTGCGTGTGAGTGTATGTGTGAGTATGTGTTGGAGTGTGGGGGCTGTTGGATGGATGTGCCTGCGTTTGTGTTTGTCTGTGTGTTTGTGTACGTGCGTGTGTGTTTGGGTAAGTGCGTGTGTGTGAGTGAGTTAGTTAGTGAGTGAATGAGTGAGTGAGGGAGTGAGTGAGGTGGTGAGTGGTTAGAGGGTGAGTGTGTGAGTGAGTGTGTTAATGAGTGAGTAGTGTGTGAATGTGTGTGTGTGTGGAGTGTGTGTGAGTGGGTCTGTTTGTGTGTGTGTGTTTGTGTGAGTGGTGAGTCAATGAGTGAGAGTGAGTGTGGTGAGGAGTAAGGAGTGAGTGAGTGTGTGAGTTATGCGTATTGAGTGAGTGAGGGAATGTGAGGTGAGTGAGTAAGTGAGTGACAGAGTTAGTGGATGAGTTGAGTGTGAGTTGAGTGAGATGAGTGAGAGTAAGTGAGGGATGAGTTAATGAGTGTGGAAGAGTGAATGAGTGAATGAGTAAGTGAGTGTGTGTGTGTGGTGTGGTTTGGGTGAGTGGAGCGTGCGTGCGTGTTCTGTGCGTGTAGATGTAGTTATATATGTGTTGTGTGAGTGTGTGTGAGAGTGAGTGAATGGGTGAGTGATGGAGTGAAGTGAGTGAATGAGTGAGTGAGTAGGGTGACTGAGGGAGTTGAGAGAATCAGAGAGTGAGTGGTGTGAGTGAGTGAGTGAGTGAGTGAGTGAGTGAGTGGTGGAGTGGGTGGTTGTGAGTGAGGAGTGATGTGAGTGAGTGTATCTGTGAGTAAGTGAGTGGTGAGTGAGTGAGTGAGTGAGTGGGTGGTGAGTGAGAGGAGTGTGAGGTGAGTGAGTTGTGAGTAGTGATTGAGTCAGTGAGTGAGTGTGGGTGAGTGAGTGATAGTGTGAGTGAGTGTAGTGACTGATTGAGTGGGTCAGTAAGTGAGTGAGTGTGGATGAGTGATATGAGTGAGTACTGAGGAGTGTGTGAGTTGTGCGTGGTGAGGGTGAGTGTGGTGGTGGGTGTGCGCGTTTGTGTATGTGGTGGTGAGTTTGAGGTGTGTGTGAGTGTGTTTGGGTGAGTGAGTAAATGAGTGAGTGAGTTGGTGAGATGAAGTGATTGAGTGTATGAGTGAGTAGAGTGGTGAGTGATCGGTGAGTGGGTGAGTGAGTCAGTGAGTGTGAGTGAGAGAGTGACTGAGTTCGTTTACAGGTGGAGTGAATTGGAGTGGAGTGTGTGGAGGAAATGAGTAGGTGGGTGAGTGAGTCAGTGAGAGAGTGAGGAGGGGTGAGTGAGCGGGTGTGAGGGTGAGTGAGTGGTGAGCGTTTTGTGGTGGTGAGTGAGTGGTGAGTGAGTGAAGTGGGTGAGGGTGAGAGTGAGAGGGTGAGTGAGTGAGTGAGTGAGTGAGTGAGTGATGTTGAGTGAATGAGTGAGCAGTGAGTGATTGAGTAATTGAGTAAGTGGGTGAGTGAATGAGTTGAGAGAGTGTGAGTGGGTGTGTGTCGTGTGGTGTCGTTGTGTGACTGGATTGATGTGCGTGAGTACGTGCTGGTGTGTGTGTGTGTTGTGTGCGTTTCTGTGTGTGTGTGGAGTGGAGGTGAGTGGTGTGTTGAGTTGGGTGAGTGTAGTGTCTGAGTGACTGGGTGGGTGCTGTGAGCAAATAGGTGAGTGAGTGGGTGAGTGAGTGAGTTAGAGAGTTAGTGAATGAGTGAGTGAAAGTGAGTGAGTGAGTGAGTGAGTGAGTGGGTTAGTGAGTGTGTGGGTGTGTGATTGTATGTGGGTGTCGGTGGTGTGTGTGGAGTGGGCGTGCGTGGTGTGTGGTGTGTGTGTGTGTCTGAGTGAGTGAATGGTGAGTGAGTGAGTGACGAGTGGGGATGAGTGAGGAGTGAGTGAGGTGAGTGGAGTGGGAGCGACTGACTGTGATTGTGTGAGTAAATAAGTGAATGAGTTAGTGAGTGACTGAGTGAACAAGTGGGTAAATGAGTGAGTGGTGAGGTGTGTAGTGAGTGAGTGGTGAGTGAGTAAGGCGAGTGAGTGAGTGATTGTTGAGTAAATAAGTGAATGGTGAGTGAGTGAACAAGTGGAGTGAATGAGTGAGTGAGTGAGAGGGTGGGTGAGTGGTGCTTGGTGTGTGTGTTTGTGTTTGTTTGCTCATGGTTATGGTGGGTGAGTGAGTGAGGAGTGAGGTGTGAGTGGAGTGAGGAGTCAGTGAGTCTATGAGTGTGGATGAGTGAATGAGTGAGTGAATGTGTGGGTGTGTGTGGTGGGCGGGCGCGTGCGTGCGTGTGTTTGTGTGTGTATGAATTGTATGTTTAAGCGTATGCGAGGGTGTTGAGTAATTGAGTTAATGAGTGAGTGATTGGGTGAGAAGTTAGTGAGTGAGTGTGTGAGTGAATAACTGAGTGAGAGAGTGAATGAGTGAAAGAATGAGTGATTGAGTAAGTGAGGAGTGAGTGGGTGAGAGTGAGTAAGTGAGAGAGTGAGTGAGTGACTAAGGGGTTAGTGAGTGGGTGATTGGGCCAGGAGTGAGAGATTGAATTATTGAGAGAGTGAGAGAGTGGAATGAGCAAGTGGCTGAGTGAGGAGTGAGTAACTGACTGGGTGGGTGAGTGGTAGTGAGTGTGGAGTGAGTGAGAGGTGTGAGGGAGTAATTGAGTTGAGAGTGAATGATTGGGAGTGTGAGTGATTAGGTAAGTGAGTGAGTGAGGAGTGAGTGAGTGAGTGAGTAATTGATGAGTGAGTGATTGAATGGGAGGGTGCGTAAGTGAGTGAGCGAGTGGGAAAGTGAGTGACTGACTGAGTGAGTGAGTGAATGAGTGAGTGAGGAGAGTGGAGTGAGTGATTGAGTGAGTGAGTTTGTGAGTGGGTGAGTGAGTGAGAGTGGGTGAGTAATTGAATGGAGTGAATGAGTGAGCGATTATGTAAGTGAGTGAATGAGTGAGTAAGCGATGAGTGAGTGATTGAGTGAAAGTGTGAGTAAGTGAGTGAGCGAGTGAGAAAGTGGCAGAGTGAGTGAGTGAGTGGGTGTGTGAGTAAGTGAGTGTGTTGTGTGTGTGTGTGTGTGTGCATGTGCTCGCATGCGTTTCTGTGTGGTGTTGGAGTGAGGAGGGCGTGAGGGTGGGAGTGAGTGTGAGTTATTTAATGGGTGAGTGAGTGGGGAGAGTGGAGTGACTGAGTGAGTGAATGAGTGAGTGAGTGAGTGAGGGGTGTATGAGTAAGTGAGCGAGTGAGTGAGTGAGTCAGTTAGTGAGTGAGTGTGTGTGCGTGGAGTGTATGTGTGTGATGTGTTGGAGTGTGGGGGCTGTTGGATGGATGTGCCTGCGTTTGTGTGTCTGTTGTTTGTGTGTGGTGTGTGTTTGGGTAAGTGTGTGGAGTGAGTTAGTTAGTGAGTGAATGAGTGAGTGAGGGAGTGAGTGAGAGGTGGTAGAGTGAGTTAGAGGTGAGTGTGTGAGTGAGGTGTTAATGAGTGAGTAGGTGTGAATGTGTGTGTGTGTGTGTGGGTGTGAGTGGGTCTGTTTGTGTGTGTGTGTGTTTGTGTGAGTGAGTGAGTCAATGAGTGAGTGAGGAGTGAGTGAGTGAGTGAGTGAGTGAGTAAACGGGAGTGAGTGAGTGATTGTGTGAGTAAATAAGTGAATGAGTGAGTGAGTGAACAAGTGGGTGAATGAGTGAGTGAGTGAGTGTGGGTGAGTGGTGCTTGGTGTGTGTGTGTTTTGTTTGCTCATGGTTATGTGGAGTGGGAGTGAGTAAGGAGTGAGGGTGAGTGAGTGAGTGAGCGGGTCAGTGAGTCTTGAGGTGTGGATGAGTGAATGAGTGAGTAAATTGTGTGAGTGTGTGTGTGTGTGTGTGTGAGTGTGTGGGCGCGTGTGGTGTGTGTATGAATGTTTATGTTTAAGCTTATGGAGTGTGTGTTTGAGTAATTGAGTTAATGAGTGAGTGATTGGGTGAGAAGTGAGTGAGTGTGGAGTGAATAATTGAGTGAGAGGAATGAGTGAGAGAATGAGTGAGTGAGTGGTTGAGAGTGAGTAAGTGAGAGTGAGTGAGTGACTAAGGGGTTAGTGAGGGAGGATTGGGTGGAGTGAGAGATTGAATGATTGAGAGAGTGACAGAGTGTGCGAATGTGCAAGTGGCTGAGTGAGTGAGTGAGTAACTGACTGGGTGGGTGAGTGAGTTAGTGAGTGTGAGTGTGAGTGAGTTTGTGAGGGAGTAATTGAGTAAGAGAGTGAATGATTGGGAGTGTGAGGATTAGGTAAGTGAGTGAGTAATTGATCTAATGAGTGATTGATTGAGAGGGTGCAGTGAGTGAGCGAGAGGAAAGTGAGTGATTGACTGAGTGAGTGAGTGAATGAGTGAGTGAGTGAGTGAGTGGTGAGTGAGTGAGTGTGTGGGTGAGTAATTGAGTGGAGAGTAAATGAGTGAGAGATTATGTAAGTGAGTGAATGAGTGAGTAAGTGGTCGAGTGAATGATTGAGTGAGAGGGTGAGTAAGTGAGTGAGCGAGTGATAAAGTGGAGTGGGTGAGTGAGTGACTGACTGAGTGAGTGAGTAAGGAGTGAGTGGGTGAGCAGTAAGTGCGAGTGGGTGTGTGTGTGTGTGATGTGGGAGTGTTGTTGGGTGACTGGGTGGTGTGCGTGGGTGCTTGCGCGATTGCGCGTGTGTGTTGTGTGTGTATGTGCTCGCATGCGTTTCTGTGTGCGTGTGTGAGTGAGAGGGCGTGAGTGAGTGAGTGGGTGAGATGTGAGTTATTTAATGAGTGAGTGAGTGAGTGAGAGAGTAAGTGAGTGACTGATTGAGTGAATGAGTGAGTGAGTGAGTGAGAGGTGTGTGAGTAAGTAGCGAATGAGTGAGTGAGTCAGTAAGTGAGTGTGTGTGTGCGTGTGAGTGTAGTGTGTGTGTGTGTTGGAGTGTGGGGGCTGTTGGATGGACGTGCGTGTGTGTGTTTGTCTGTGTGTTTGTGTATGTGCGCGTGTGTTTGGTTAAGTGCGTGTGTGAGTGAGTGAGTTAGTGAGTAAATGAGTGAGTGAGGGAGTGAGTGAGTGTGGAGAGATAATGAGTGAGTGAGTGAGAGGTGGTGAGTGAGTTAGAGGGTGAGTGTGGAGTGAGTGAGTTAATGAGTGAGTAGGTGAGTGAGTGTGTGTGTGAGTGTGTGAGTGAGTCTGTGTGTGTGTGTGTTGTGTGAATGAGTGAGTCAACGAGTGAGTGAGTGTGTGAGGAGTGAGTGAGTGAGTGTGTGAGTTACTCGGCGTTTGAGTGAGTGAGTGATTGGTTGAGTGAGTAAGTGAGTGACAGAGTTAGTGGGTGAGTGAGTGTGTAGTTGAGTGAGTGTCTGGGTTGGTGTGCGTGAGTACGTACGTGGTTGCGTGCGTGTGTGTTTTGTGTGTGCTGCGTGCGTTTCTGTGTGTGCTGTGTGTGAGTGAGAGGGGCGTGAGCGAGTGTGTATGTGTAAGTGCGTGTGTGGGGTGAGTGGGTTAGTGACAGAGTGACTGGGTGGGTGCGTGTGAGCGAATGAGTGAGTTAGTGGGTGAGTGAGTAAACGAGTGAGTGTGGGAGTGATTGATTGGGTGAGTGAGTGAGAGAGTTAGTGAATGAGTGAGTGTTAGAGTGAGTGAGAGGTGAGTGAGTGAGTGAGTGAGTGGGTTAATGAGTGAGTGGGTGTGTAGTGTGTGGGTGTCTGTGTGTGTGGGTCGGCGTGTGTGCGTGCGTGTGTTGTGTGTGTGTGTCTGAGTGAGTGAATGCGTGAGTGAGTGAGTGACTGAGTGAGTGATTGAGTGAGTTAGTGAGTGAGTGAGTGAGTGAGTGAGTGAGTGAGTGAGTGAGTGAGCGAGCGAGTGAGTGGTGATTGTGTGAGTAAATAAGTGAATGAGTGAGTGAGTGACTGAGTGAACAAGTGGGTAAATGAGTGAGTGAGTGAGTGAGTGATTGAGTGGGTGAGTGAGTGAGTGAGTGAGTTTGTGTGAGTAAATAAGTGAATGAGTGAGTGAGTGACTGAGTGAACAAGTGGGTATATAAGTCAGTGAGTGGTTGGGTGGGTGCGTGCGTGCTTGCGTGTGTGTGTGTTTGTGTTTGTTTGTTCATGGTTATGTGTGAGTGGGTGAGTGAGTGAGGAGTGAGTGAGTGAGTGAGTGAGTGAGAGGTGAGTGAGTGAGTGAGTGAGTGAGTGAGTGAGTGAGTGTGTGTGTGTGTGTGTGTGTGTGTTGCGTGCGTGTGTGCGTGCGTCCGTGAGTGTGTGAGTGCGTGCGTGCGTTCGCGCGTGGGTGCGTGTGTGTGTGCGTGCGTGCGCGCTTGCGTGTGTGTATCATTGAACTGTGAAGTATTATAAATTTCTTAATCCTACTACTGTAGGAGACCATTTGAATTGATAGAACTTTACGTAAAGAAATTTCATCATGGTATTCTGTAATGAACTTCTTCAAGCATGGGTAGGTATTCAGTAACATGAACACTTGCACATGTTATCAACTATTTAGTATTTTATTTTATAATTAATGCACGTGTCTTAAAACGTTTATTTTCTAAAATTAGGGTTTGTTGTAACTTGCAAAATATCGTTTCTGTATGAAAATATTGTTGAGTAAAATGAACGTATTCAAATGAATGATATGCATAAATACCAGCTACTTCACTAGAATTAGTAATTGTCTATACATTAATATTTAGGACTATTCCAGATCTTGAGCTTTTACGATTTTTATTAAATTTGCGGTTTATAATTAACCAAAGTGCACCACCTGTACTTCAATATGTCGATGGAGTCTTCGCTTAATTTTTTTAAAAATAAGTACACTTTACATAGTTTAAACTGTTTCATAAAAATTTAATTGATAGATACGAGTACATTACTAAATTACTTAGTTATTATTTTTCCAGCATTTCACCTGCAGCAACTGTACCACCACTTCAATATGGAGACAAACAATTTTGAATCTGATTAGGGAAGAAGGGCATGAATCCCTGGGTTCCTTACACCAAACTCAGGATCCAACTATCATTCAACAGTTTAAGAAAAAAGCGTGAGGTGGTTGCAAAACATTTTTAAGAACTATAGTGAGATATAGGGAGTGGAAAAACTGAGACAGCTAACAATTGAATTGACTGAGGCAAATAACCTTTTGGAAAATGTACAACAAAAACTTAAGGAACACGCAAAACGTGCTTCATGCTGTCGAACCTTTGAAAACTTAGCAGTATATTTATCTAAGGAACATGCAAAACATGATTAATTAGCAGTGAATTTATTTTTAATGTTACTAAATAGTTTTTTAGGAGCATTCTTCTAGATGTATGTAATTAAATGTTGGAATAAAAATGTTTAATTTTTTTTAATTTCTATTATTGGTGGTGAAATATTCCTAGCATCCTTCAACCTTTGAAGAATTCAAAGATGCTAAGATGTGAAGTGATGCACTATATTAAGAAAATAATTTGAAAGACAATATATTATTAATAAATTCAACCCCAAACAAAACAAATTCTTAGCATAAAGGATTACAATGTTCATAAGTTTTGTGTAATATGCAAATTTTGTTTATGCACAGCAAGTATTTCAACACCTCAACTGGTCCAATTGAACCTGAATACCCCAATTCATAAGATTTTCTGAAATTTTGCAATATACACTCATGGGAGAGTTCAAGAAAATCCTCATGCGATACATGTAAATAAGTACAACTTTTCTATCCACGTATGGTCTGATTGGACTTTAGTAGGAGCCTACCAGCTACCTGCGTGGTTAAATAGACCAACCTACATAAATCTTTTTTTGCAACATGTAGGATCCAGCGTCTTCAGCAGTCAGCTAGGATAAATGAGCTATTTGACTTGTTTTCTGTGGGAAACTGTTAACGCAAGGAAACGGCTACCTGTGTTGGAAAACGTTTTCTTGGAAAACAACTAGCTCACCCTGAGACAAGCCAGATCCTGGTGGTCAGAAGAGTAGTATTATGTAAAAGGTAAAGTAAATAGAAGCCCACATACTGTAAGCATAATCTTTTGTTATTACAAACAACAATTTAGCCAATACAAGAACCATCTAACAATCAGTAAAACCCTGTTTGATCACTCACTCACATGTAGGATCCAGCGTCCTGTTCTTCAGCAGTCAGCTCGGATGAATGAGCTATTTGACTTGTTTTCTGTGGGAAACGGCTACCGCCTCTGCGAAACGGCTACCTGTGCTGGGAAACAGACCCGCGCTTTGGGAAACGGCTAGCTATATTTTTTAAACAGATCCCCGTTTTTTGAGAAAACGGCTATCCGTATTTGGGAAACGGGTCCAGTTCTTGGGGGAACAACTGCCTCATTCTGAGGCAAACCAGGGCCTGGTGGTTAGGATAGTAGTATTATTCAAAAGACAAGGTAAATAAAAACCCACATAACGTAAGCATAATCTTTTTATTAATACAAACAAGAGCCATCTAACATTGATATACTTTTTAGCATAGACTACAACCCATCATTCTTCTTGTTTCCACGCACTCATATTATTGTTAGTACTCAGCAATATCGAGCATGTATAAAGTCAGTCATTTGATTAGGACCGCTTATTTTGCAATTTACAAGAATTTTACGTTCAAGGAATGCTTATTTTGAAACCACTAACCTTGAGAAGAACAAATGGGTGAGCATGTAATCTTGACAAATAATTTACATTGCTCCATTGTTAGATCAGACCCCAACTATTCCTATTCTGATTTCATAGCTAGAACACTTAGATAACCAGTACCAGTTCCAGGGAGAAATACTACCTCAGCCTGAGATAAACCAGATCCTGGTAGTTGATCCACACAAAAAAATAACAATTTATAGATATATAAATGCTGTACATTAGATAAGAAGGATGATAATACAAAGTTTCCATTAAGCATACAGTGTTATGCGAATTAATATTACTCTTAGCATTTTTAACATCTTCAGTGTCTTTATAAATATTATCAGCACTACCATAAAATTCTTTCTCACGAAAACGACGGTAGTTAACAACTTGTATAAATTTTTCATACAAACTCACCAGATTGTACCTTACACTGAATAGTTCTGCTACACTATGAATGTTGAATGTGCAAGAACAGCAGTGACGTGCAATTATGGCATTTCAGGATCGTATGTTTTAGTTAGCAGGTAGAGTCGGTACAACTGCAGTAAAATAAGCGCACAATAGGCGCAAAATGAAGTGATATAATAATAAAAATATGTCTTACACAATGCTGCTGGACATCTTCGGGAAACACTTAACAGATAATACAAGGTACTAATGGTCATGTTACGTTACTGATTGATTAATAACAACTCCACTCATACATGATCCAGGCCTACCATTTATAGGGAAATGAGTTGTGGTGCCCTTCCGGTAGAACCAAGGCCTAGAGATGGTGAAATGGCCACCGCGTGTCAGGGTCTTGGGAAACCAATATCCGTTATTAGGGAAGAAGCTTGAGTAATTCTACTGATATTGAATTTAAGTTCTTCTGTAAATCTTATGTAACTTCCCTTAACTTGTGATAACAATTAATAATTACGCAATTAATAATTACTTAATATGAAAATTGGATATTGGTATTAATATTGACAATTAAGATCACTATTGTGACAATAATGCTGATCATAGAGTATATCTTCATCTTCTTTACATTTGACCAATCAATTTGGTTTTCAATTTCTTGAGATCTGACGAATTGTAGTTCAACATATGAATGCCATCTTAGAAGTACAATCCACTCCTTCGTGCCTAACATCACATTATTGCTTTGCTCACAGTTGCCGCACCCTATACTCACTACTGGTGCAAGGTTGAGGTGTGTGCTGTATTCAATTTCTACACGTTTTGCGTATGAATATAATTCGACAGTTGATAATAAACACAATCAATTCTGTTTTCCTTAGCTGCTTTCTGTTGAAATGATGGCCAGTCAGTGTTAGAAGAAGAATAACCTTGATCTTGTTTTTCATCATTTTTATTACTCCTACTATCATCACTATTTTGATAGCACCAGCAATACAATATTATATTATTATTCATATTGTTACTGTAGCTATGTGGAGTATCCATATGTAACGGTGAACTTCAGAGGTTGGATCGTGTTGCTTCCATTAAACTTATAAAACAACTTCACTTGCTCGCAATTGCACAACGACTAAACACTGTGTAAGAAATGATTATTTACATATGGTGCAGTTATAGCACTGCTATTAAAAACAAAATGTTGTTTGCTGTTTTTCCAACCGCCCCTAAACTACTAAGAAACACATCCTTCACGTTTAGTAACGTTTTAATTCTTCAATGAGGGTTTCTCCTTTGAAATACCCATAAAAGTACTGGGATAATGTACATTTAAAATAAGCTGTTTCCATCACTATACTTAGTATTAATTACAGCTACATCTATTACTTTATACTTTTTAGATATCTCCAAGTCACAAACACTTTTAAAGGGTTTGCAATAAGTCCTTTGATTTAACCCTGATAATTCCATGTCTAATAATTACAAGTTGCTAACTGACTGACTGATTTCAACACACTACACGGCGGTTTATGTAAGAAAAGTGAATCCTTGACATGAATCTGTATTTCAATTTCTCAAATACTCACCTTGCCTTGTGCATGCACATACACAACCACAGGCACACACACACATAAGGGTTTGCAATAGATGCGTTCGGCAAATTAATAAACTTTGACCAGAAAACCACTCAAAAGAGAGCAGATACAAAAATATACAGAGATTCAGAGTTAATACAAGAACCATTTAACTTGGCTGACATTCTAGACAACCTGTTCATGTTTCCACGAACTGTTTAGATTTCTAAGAATTGTAATAGCCATGCAGGTGTATAAAATTTGACCTTGCAAAATTCTATTTCTAAGAATTCCGCTGCAGGTCAATTAACTTTAACCTTGAAAGTTGGTTTCTAAGAATTGTGATAACTTTGATTATAAGAATTAACACATGACTTTGACTGAATTCAGTCAAGAAGGTCCATGAACTGTGATTCTAAAAATTGCTTGAACAATGGAGCGTGACCTTGAATAACTTTTATTCTAGAAATTAACACATGACCTTGGGTCAATTCAGTGACGAAGGTTAAATTCTAAGAATTGCTTGAACAATGAATCTTGATCTTGAAAATTTTAATTTCCCCACCAACACACCTGACCTTGAAATTCGGCAACCCTGAAAATTTTCAAGGTAAAAGAATCACCTACACATGACTTTCAATGAACTTTATCTTGAAAAATATTTAGGTCAGAGTGGTCCAGAGTCCGCCCTGTATATATACTGCGGTATCATTACTGTGTACATTATTTAAAATACCTTAAATGTTTTTTAACGCGTTCTTTAATTAAAATCTAATTTACATACAAAATATAGTTATGTAATATGTAACTAAATAAATGCACTCAAACCATACATCCCTATTGCAAAAATTATGTTCTTATTCACTTTAAATGACCTAATGAGGATATTTAAATAATTAATTATTTCAGAATTTCCTATTTGACCCATTCTCTTTTGTAACCAATATTAATAACCGCTTATTTTATGCATACTTCTTTTATATTCGTTCCTATTTAAATATTTGTCTTCTGTAAGACATTTTCAGCTTGTTTACATTTATAAGTATAAGTAAATAAAATATGTACTTTCATATAACGTATGTTTGAAATTACTCCAAATATACCCCAAATGTTTCTCATTCCTCCTTTGCGCTTATTAAATAATTTTGACATATTTAACTTTGATAAAGATATTCATATTTGCAAACTGCGTACCATTTTTAATTATACTTTGGATAATCATTTTCGCACTTAACTGCCTTGTATTTAATACACGTGCTTTCTGTATTAAATTTATGAAAATTATTTGAAGAATTTAAAGTTTCCAGCGGGGTTAGTTTTTATTCCCAGATTTACAGGATCGCCATATACAGTTATGAAGTTGATGGTAGGATTGCCATGGAATGTTATTATCTCCAGAGAATGATAATATAGCGTTATTAAAAGAAATACCCATTTGTTTTAACTTTAATGTTATATTAAGGACTGCATCACGGCTTTACTTTTTTTAAAACACGAGTTACTATGTTTGATTAAAAAGAAGTAAAAGTATATTTATTTATAATTGCGTACATGCTTATTGATAACATACCTATATAAAATATTATGAATGACGTTCTTTAATATATATGTTTCTAAGGTTTAACTCATATTAACATGCAACAATACTTTAATAGCTAAATCTCAATTAATCAAGAAATAATCAAGAAATAATGAATAATAAGGAAACGTAGAGAAAATAGGGTCCATGCAGACAGTCTTAAAACAATGAGAAAACAGTTCTGCATAATTCTCTTCTACATCCCAAAGTAATATTTTCCAAAGAGAATTAATAATTGCGTTTAGATAAAAATCAAAAATAGGACGACCTGTTACGAAGCTTGCTTGAAGATTTGACACTTTAAACGCTAGAGTAACGTTGGTTAACGTTACATGCTTTCCATCGCCGTCACCTAGGATATCCCCAGTAATATTTATTTGTGCTTTAAAGTTATCTGTAAAGTAAACAGTATTTTAGTTTATAGGGTATTAAGTTAAGTAAAATTTATTTAATTTGCATATAAAGTACAGGTGGTAGGTTCAAATCATACACGAGGTAAACTTTTTATTTATGTATTTAATAAAATTAATAACAATTTCTTATATAGGCAAATTAAATTTGTTTTATTGACTTAATACGTTACAAATTAAAATTATTAGTTATTCTGAAGGACCACAAAAGATATTACATTAATTAATTAGTTATGATATCAACCTATACTTACCGTATATAATAGTCATATTTCCTTTACTACTAATTGAAAGTCCTAATATACTGGCATTTTCGTATAAATAATGTGCCGAAAATTCAGTAAGTGGGTTACTAATATCAATTGTAAGAAATATAGATGTGTTTGTAATCTGAGACCTATAACAAATTAATAATACATTAAGAAACAGTGCGAAAATCATTGTAGGACAGAACAACAACTTCCATTATGGTGTTGAAACTTTTCTATTAATATTATGAGTATACTAATGATTTTAAAATAAATATTTCTTTTGCTTCAAAAAATAATCTCAGATTACTGTTAGTCAATACTAAGAATAAAATTGATAACTGAGTCTGGTTTGTATAAACTGAATTGTTATATAAGCCAAACAGATGGGAAATTTATATATATATATATATATATATATATATATATATATATATATATATATATATATATATATATATATATTCAGTATAATATGTAAAATTATTTTGAAGTAATGTATTTAAATCCAGAAAATTAATCTTTGGTACTACACATCGCTATAAAACTTTAAACTTTGGATCCATATATTTCGAATTCGGATGAATTTATCATCAGTGGAATACAAGAAAATTAAAATTAAAATTAAAACAAAATTATAACACTCTGCAACAATTAATAACTAACACATTGACAAATATGACGCAAACTAACTATTATTTATAAATTTTCTAAAAGGTATTCATAATTGGGATTTTACTATTAAACAGGAATTTATTATTAATTTTTATATGTAACACCTCCAAAATTAAACGCCTTTTAAAATGGGTTCAATGACGAAAATATTGGTTTTGTCGTATTCAAAGATGTGACCTGTTTCGTTACAGTGTTTTTTTTAGTGATTGTAATAATGTGTCGATATAAATATTATTAGAAGGATTACAGTGAACTTGGTAAATGGTATGTGTTATATTATGTTTAGAATTTTTCGATTTTAATTTTGATGGCAAATTTACAAATTTATTCTGAATTGTAGAAACTGGAATTAGATAAAATTTTTTTAATGATATGAAGAATATTAAACGTTTCTTATTTGTGTATTGAATATTTATATAAGATTTATCTTCAGTTTTTTATGATGAAGAAACAATGTTATAAAAAGAATTAATTTTTTTCTTAACTACTCTTAAAATAATAGATTTTGTATAATTATTTTCAATAATAGCCTAAATAATATTAACGGGTTATTCGGAAAGTAATATTGTTTTATTTTTGTGAAAATGAAAAACAATTTTCGGATAATGAATAAATATTTTATTAAATTATATATTGGCCATTCTGGTCCAATACCTATTGCCATCTTACTGGAAGCAGCATGATTCCACGCTCAAAAAATTTTACTCTTTGCTGGCAAAAAACTGATCTAGGTGATTTTTGACCTCCTCATTTTAAGTAATGGTTTTAACGTTTAAAAAATTTTGCAGTGACCGGAAGAAATAATAATTCGAAGGTGCCAGATCTGGAAAATTTGGTGGGTGTGGCAATGCATCCAATTCAAGCTGCAAAAGCTTTTGGAGAGTTATCAAACTTGTATGAGGTCTCGCATTAGCTTGGTGGAACGCTACACCTTTTCTGTTGATTAATTCTGACTTTTTCTGTTGAAGTGCATCACTGTTTGTCCAGCTGATCACAATAGACTTCCGAAATAATTGTTGTGTTATCCGGTAACAGCTCAAAAAAAACGATTCCTTTAAGATCACACCAAACAGACATCACCTTTTTGGACGGATATTGGCTTTCGAAATGCTTTGAGCCGGTTCATCTTTTTTGTCCCCAGTAATGATGCGCTTCAAAAATGGATTATTTTCGTGACATTGAGAAGCGAACTGCTAATGCCTTTATTGTGTCTTTATCAGCTTCAACCGGCCTTCCAGAACATGGTGTATCTTCGACAACGAAATTGCCGGATCAATATTTTGCAAACCACTACTGGCACTGGCGTACTGTCAATACATCTTCACCATACACATCGGTTAATTTCTTTCTCGCTTGAACAGCAGTTTTACCTTGTCTATAGTAAAAAAGCAAAATATGACGAAAATGCTGCTTTTTGCTATATTTAAAAGGGCACCAGAAAAAAAAATACTGCATAGAATCAATTGCACTTTTTCCCTCGCAAGCTTTGCTATACCAGGTGTCAAAACGTATAACGATTTTGCGGCTTAATCGTGAAGTTGTGTGCGAAACAATACAATTAAATCCTGTGTCGGGAAAAAATGAAATTACCTTCGGAACAACTTTATATTTTTAATATGTATTGGACGAAAACTTGGATCTGCAATTTTTAAACATCTTTCAACAGTATTACTAAGAATATTAATTTTGTTAACTACTACTATGTGTAGGTTTCTGAAAAGTTAATATTAATTAAATTATCTTTTATAATTACTAATGTATACAAAAATGATATTTCAGTACCAATTGTAAATTGTAATTTGGTATTAAATTAAATAAATACACTGAAAACGTCTTGAAAGTGATCAATAGGTGCACTTAATAAAATATCATCAACGTAACGAAAATAAAATGAGGGCATAAAACTGTATTAGTCTAAATGTACGTCTTCCAAATGTTCCACCACTAAATTTGCTACTGTTGCAGATGGTTGATCCCATTACGAAAACATAATTTGTTGATAATCTATTTTTTTATACTAAAATAATCTAGTTAATAAACAAATCTCAACTTCCTCAATTAATTGTTCCTTTTTTAATTTGGTAAGTTTCTACCGTCCAACCTACATATACACATGCAGGTATAGAAGGTTATGCCAACGACATTTTTTCACAATCGCTTAATCGACATATTAACTGATTTTACAATTTTGGCTAAGTTTTGCCAAGATCGGCAATCATGCCTGGATGCGTGGATGTGTGGATTTGTGAATGTGTGGATATGAGGATGTGTGGATGTGTGGATGTGGGATATGTGGATGTGTGGATATGTGGATGTGTAATTGTGTGGCTGTGTGGATGTGTGGATGTGTGAATGTGTGGATATGTGGATGTTTGGTTGTGTTAGTGCGTGGATCTGTGGATATCTAGATGTGTGAATATGTGGATATGTGAATGTGTGGATGAATGGATGTGTGGACGCGTGGATGTGTGGATGTGGATGTGGATGTGTGGATGTGTGGATGTGTGGATGTGTGGATTTGTGGATGTGTGGCTGAGTATATGTGTGGATATGTGACGTGTGGACGTGTGAATGTGTGAATGTGTGGATGTATGTATGTGTGGAATTGTGAATGTGTGGATGTATTGACGTGTGTATGGTGGTGTGTAGATATATGGACGTGCGGGCGTGTGTATGTGTTGATGTTTAGATGTGTGGGTGTGTGGACGTGTGGATGTGTGTATGTGTGGATTTGTAGATTTAGGGATATGTGATGTAGGATGTGGATGTGTGGATGTGTGGATGTGTGGATGTGTGGATGTGTGTGTACGTGCGTTCGTGCGTTCTTGTGTGTGTGTTTGAGTGTATGGATTCGTGCGTGAGTACGTGCGTCCGTGTGTGTGGTGTGTGCGTGTGTATGTGTGTGTGTGTGTGTGTGTGTGTGTGTGTGTGTGTGTGTGTGTGTGTGTGTGTGTGTGAGACTGTGTGTGTGTGTGTGTGTGTGTGTGTGTTTGAGTGTATATATATATATATATATATATATATATATATATATATATATATATAGGGTGTGTTAGTATACATGATAACTCCTTAGCGAAAATACCTACGTACTTAAAGTTTTGTATTTAAGCTTGTTTTCATTTGGCTTAGGGCTGATTAGATTTTGGGTAAATTCCAGAGGCGGTGAGGGGGGGTTTAGTAAAGGCAGTTTTTGGTTTTGTGGGTATTTCTAAAACAGTTGCATATTTCAAAGATATAGGAATGCCTAGATATAGGCCTTAAACATATGGATTAATTATGTTTTGTGCAATTTTATGATATGACGCGTTGTTTATCGGCAAGATATTCCTAAGTTAGAATTTGTGTTCAAATTTTGTAATTATCTGAATAAAGGTTTATTTTATCATAAAAAGTGTAAACGCATTTTTTGAAGAAAATTTAACTTTACATCACTTTTCTTTATGAAGTTTTTTAATATAACGCAGGGTAAGTCAATAAATGAATTACATATGAATGAAATGGTACTCGATTATTGATAGCTTACAGTAGTGGGCGGTTTTGGAATTTTTTTAAGTTAACGTAAATATTAATATCTATCTGACATGAAGTTTTAAACGTCATTCGTTTTTTTTTTACAATATTGCTTGTTTTCGTTATGTACGTACAATGAAAGAGGTTGCACAGTTACCCTAAGAAAATTGTAATTCAAATTATTTCATTTCTTTTAATTTTTTAAGTTAGCATCTAGATGTGTATTAACCTCTGTCAGACAAGAAGTTTTAAACGTGTGTTTGGCAGATTATTGTTTCTGGTTTTACAATGTTGCATTTTTTGTGTAATTAACATAAAGGAGGTTGCATAATTATCCTAAAAAATAATGTTATTAAAATTATTTCATTTCTTTCAATTTCCATTTTGTAGATTGGAAAGCCGTATGGTGTTCCACACCAGATATTTTAATTATGTTCCATTTCTGTTTGAAAATCATTATTACTAGAGGAATTGCAATATTTGTATGCAAAGAACGAACATCCAACGATAACAACAAATGTAGATGTTTGATAGTTATTGTTTTAAATTTTTCTTTAAATTCCATAAAACTCCATTGAATATTCCCTTTTGTTTAAAATTTGTTGTAGTATTTCTGCTAAGAATTTAGATAAATAATATGTTGGGGATTGTTTGAAGATACGATTGATCGTAGTGGACGATTTTATTTATGAATTTTTGGTAAGAAGTAAATTAGGGGAATGTTTGTATGTTTATATTTTAAATTATTATAATCATTTTCAAGCAAGTTTACTTCATTAAACTAATTTTCGATTAAAACATTAATATTGTTAGTCATTTCTTTTGTGGGATCTTTCTTAATATAGTAAGATTTCTATATCAAGTGCATTAATAAAAAGTTTGAAAATATGATCAATCTTCATATGGAGAAACTAAAACATCTGGTGTGGAACACCATACCACCTTCCCACCTACAGAATGGAAGTTAAAAAAAATTAAATAATTTTAATAACATCTTTTTACGATAATTATGCAACCTCCTTTTTATACGTTCACAACGAAAACAGGCAACATTGTAAAAGCAAAAACTATAATCTATGTCAAAATGACGTTTAAAACTTCATGCCAGATAGAGATTAACAGACATAACTACAAGTAAAAAATCTATGTAAAATTAAATTTTCTTAAATATTCCTACACTTTTTTATAAAATTAATCGTTATTCAGATAATTAAAGGATTTGAACACTTAAATTCCAGCTTAGGAATTTTTACCGCTAAATCAAGCGTCATATCAAAGAAATTGTATAGAACATAATTAATCGACCTGTTTAAGGTCTATATCTAGACATTTTATATCTTTGAAATATGTTACTGTTTTAGATAAAACCAAAAACTGCCCTAATAAACCCCCAATCCGCCACTGGATTTCTCCTAAAATCTAATCAGCTCTAAGCCAAATACAAAATTTTAGGTTTATAAATATTTTCGTTCTGGAGTTATCATGGATAGTAACATTCACCCACACACGCACACTCACACGCAAACGCACACGCACACGCACACGCACACGACACACGCACACACACGACACGCACACGCACACGCACACGCACACGCACACGCACACGCACACGCACACGCACACGCACGACACGCACGCACACGCACACGCACACGCACACTCGCACCGCACACGCGCACACGCACACGCCACACACGCACACGACACCACGACACGCACACGCACACCACACACACGCACACGCACACGACACGCACACGCACACGTACCGCACACGCACACGTACACGCACACGCACACGACACGACACACGCACGCACACACAGCCACGCACGCACGCAAGTCACGCACGCACACACGCACACACGCCACGCACGCACGACACACACGCACACGCACACGACACGCACGCACGCAGTACGACGCACAGCACACACACGCACGCAACGCACGCCACAGCACGCACCACACGCACACACCGCACGCACACGACACGCACACGCACACCCACGCACGCACAGCACACGCTACACGCACCGCACACAACGCACACGCCACGCACGCACGCACACACGCACGCCACACGCACACGCACGCACACGCACGCACACGCACAGCCACGCACACCGCACACGCACCGCTCACGCACGCACACGTACACGCACCACTGCCAGCACACGCCACACGCACACGCACCACCACGCACACGCACGCACGCACGCGCACACGCACACGCACAGCACACGCACACGCACACGCACAGCACACGCACGCACGCGCACGCTCACGCACACGCGCACGCGAACACGCACACGCACACGTACGCGCACTCGCACACGTATACGCACACGCACACGCACGCGCGCACGCACGACACACACGCACACGCACACGCACACGTACACGCACATGTACACGCACACGCAGACGCGCACACACACGCACACGCACACGCACTTTCACACGCACTCGCACCACGCACACGCACACTCACGCACACGCACGCACGACATCCAGACATGATGGGGATCTTGGCAAAACTTGGCTTAAAATGAGCTAATAGGTCTATTTGGCCTAATGTAATTTCATAACATGTATCTTGCTGGTTAAATAAAGTTTTGAGCTTATTTATTTGATTCCATCATGGTTAACAATCGTGCATTGCCACAGAAGATAACATTTTTTTACACAATAAGAATATTATTAAGATCTCGCTTACCGAAGATTTTCAACAGTGCTCTGACCAAAATTATATAATCTAATATGGGTGTATTTTTGGTCAAATATCATAAATACTTCTCCAGGTGGAGCCAGCCATTCCTGAATCCTAATGGGCTGTATTGATTCTACGTTATGAGCGGCTGGATCTGAAATCCTGAATGGAGTAATCATATAAGTATATATAGTGTCGTACCTTCAGCCAGAAGATTTATTGCATTTTGGGTTGATGTTTTTATGCACAAATCGTCATGGCGGTGACACGGACCAACACCAGGTGCTAAAATGTGGAACGGTAAGCAAAATCATTATTTTAAATGTTTATATTTACCTATTTGGGCATGAGTTTGCGAATTACTACCGTGGAGTAAAAATAGAAATAACATAAAGATCGAAATTTGTGGATCCATCTAGAATTAATGGAAGTAGTGTAATATGAACAGCTAAAAGGTCGGTAAGGTAATCTATATGTGAATGTACCATAAACACTTGAATATCGATTTAAGTCGTGCTATTTATACTGTTTCGGATTTTTTCTAGAATACATATGCAGTTGATAACTAATAAAATGCAGGTATAAATCGCTAATCATGCAATTGATGCTAAGGAGTAAGTACTACTTGAAATTTGGCTTAAACATATCATTTTATCATTAATGAGGCGACGTTAAGAAGATTATGTTAGGCAAATAATTTGATATACATTAATATCATCCTGTATATTCAAGCAGTTCGGGCTATTATACAAATATCTGGTATGAAACAACCCACGACCTTCGAACCTACAAGGGGAAATTAAAACAAAAGGAATAATACCCTTTTTGAGAATAATTTTGAAAGCTCCCTTGTAATACGTATCAACATGTAGTTTATCCACTTGGAAACATACCTACTAGCAGTATATCCTATGTAAAAGTGATAAAACGTATAATAGAGTGCGTTGTTTTCGACAGATGAATTAAATTGTCGCGGTTATCTACAGTGTTAAATGGATATTGTGAGGCTACAAAACGTACAAATAAAAACAAATACGTAACATTAAGAAACAGAAGTAGTTATTGCGGTCACAATCACGTTCAGTTGAGAAAATATTAGAAGGGCTAGCGTAAAAAAAGTGATAGAAATAAGAAACAATCTATCAAAAGAAAGAAGAAGTCATAAAACAAGTAGATACATACTAGAATTAAATCGTCCTTCAATACCTAATGTTATTATTGGTAGAATCTACTCTCTATGAGTAAGACCGTACATTTACCCCCTAACTATTTCCGATACTTGAGGTTTGGTCATGCCGCTGAAGTTTGCACACAAAAACAGATGGGCAAATCCGAAAAGGTACCACCCGAAGGATAAAAATATGAAAAATTTTACATGTGTGAATTTCTGGGTCACGTGAACACCCTACCTACAAACATAAACTAGCTGTACAGGAAACTAGAACTATTAAGAAGTTAACTTATTCTAAAGCAAAGCAAGAGGCCAGTATCTCACTTGTAGTTGCAAATAAATCATCTGTGTTTCTCAATTTTGTCACCACAAATCACGAAACCCTGTCGGAAATAATACCGCAAATAAAAAACATAGTGTAAGATACAGTGAAATAAGTACTAACTGAAATAGTATGAACAAATAATCAATCACCCCTTTGAAATCGTACAGAATCCTATAACAACACGAAACAAACGCAGTACAGTGAAACGGCTAACATTGCTAACCAGAAATATGTCATCTTCTGCAAGAATTTTACCATGCTAACGTTACCCATGACCGTCACCATGAACAATATAATGCGTTCCAAGCAAAATTTTTACGCCAAGTAAATGTAGTACAAGCCAGTTTTGAAGAATTTGGAAATCCATTTCAAGAACGAGGGCATAAATTAGTTGCAATTGATACAAGAGTAATTGCAGACAATGCAGGTGTAGAAACACTGAGCGATCTTGAGAAAAACGGCAAAGAACTGTATAACACATTTGTGGAAAGAAGACTAGTAGAGAAGTGTGTTTCCTTATTTCAACCGATTAAGAACGAAAAAACTGAAATTTATGGAAGTCACAAGCAAATAAGTTCAAAACAGCAGGACTTGATGAAATCGCTCAAGTGTGGTGTGAGTCTGTTTTCTAAACTGTTCATTTCTTGTCAAAACAGGCACTTTGATTTAGATACTTTCTTCAGTTGTGAGAACCAGTCTTCGCCTCCATCTTTGTCTTCTATGAGATATATATGATGGAGCTGCTCTTATCCACAGCCATCCTCCACGTGGGACTTCTAAAACTTTCGGAAAATATTACTGCACAGAATTTCGCCAGGCCTTTATGAGAAGTACGGAGGAAAATGAAACTATAAGAATTGATTTTGTTTGGGATCTTTATTGTGAAAAATCGCTAAAGAAAAGTGTTCGTGAGAGAAGAGGTATAGGAACACGTTGTCAGGTTCGAGAAAATTACAAACTGCCTAGTAGTTGGCCGGATTTCCTTAAAAATGGTAAAAATAAAGAGGAACTTTTCGCATTCCTAGCCTCATACGCTCTTGAATATGCCGAAGTGCATCAGGTCGTGACTAACGTAGGTCACAAATTAAAATCATCGACAGTAATTGGGACGTTGATGAATGGGCTCGACACTTACGTTAAAGAAGCAGATGGCCGTATTCTTCTACACGCATAAGACATAGTGCTCAATGGTGCGTCAAAAATTACGGTACACACGGTTGATTCTGATGTTGTGGTTATAGCGATACCCTTTTATTTCTCACTTCAGCAACATGGTCTCAAAGAGCTGTGGATATCTTTCGGCACTGGGAAACACCATTAATACATGCCATTGCATGACATAGCAAAGCATTTAGGTGTAGATAAAGCAGAGGGTACCACGCATTCACAGGGTGTAACACTGTTTCAGCGTTTCATTCTAAGGGCAAAACGTTAACTTGAAATACTTGGCATCTATATCCCGAGGTTACTGTTGCTTTCAAAGTCTTATCTAACCCACTAGAAGAACTGCCCCAGAATGTATTTAATACATTAGAAAAATATGTGATGCGGCTTTACTGTGGAGACGTTGACATCATTAGTGTTAACGATGTAAGAAATTCCTTATTCCCATCTAAAAATAGGTCTCTCTAGAATATTCCTCTAACAGAAGATGCCCTCAAGATGCGCATCATGCGGGAATCTTATCAGACAGGTCATATGTGGGGACAAGCCCTTGAATCATTGTCACAAATAGTCTCGCCGGCGGACTGGGGATGGACTGGCACGGGAGAAGTATGGAAGCCGACATGGGTTACCCAGGCCTATATCTGGGAATCCGTCAGTCAGTTAATCAAATGTTCCTGTAAGAAAGGTTGCAGAGGTCGATGTTCCTGTCATCGAAAAGAGCTGCCATGCACGCAGCTATGTAACTGCAGAGGGAACTGTGATAATTCGAGGTAAGATTTTTATGTTCCACGAATTAATTATTTGGATGGATTCTTTAATAATTTATTATCTTTGGCATTTATCCTTATTTCATGTCTTACAGTGTGATGCCGACGTGGAAGACGATATTCCAGACATTATTTAGACACGCCTGCTCTATCTTAAACTGCACCATCTTTTCCTGTCAGATGAGTTTGTGGTCGAAAGCAGGTCTTTGTAATTTATAGTGTTCTTGATACTGTGACGAGTAATTTTTTTTGTCCACATTACTCAAACCAATACATCATGTGGGTACTTTTTAAAAAGATGATTAAATAGGCTTTCTAAATAAGTGATTCTTATTTTATTATCAATTCAAATATAATAGATATGGCCGATTTTGTACAAAAAATTTAAAATGTCGATTGTCTTTTTTTTAATTTTTGGCTGTTTCTGTGTAAAATATTGCAAATTAAATATCAAAAATGAATTCTACATGTTTGATTTATTTGAAAATGACACCAAAGTTAACCTTGCAGCTACAAGTAAAACACTATTTCTCCCCCCATGCTCCCCAATTAAAAAACTTACACTAAAAGATTAATAGCACCCCTTTTCGTCCTGAAGATCAACTCAGTAAAAAGACATGTCTTAGTCATTAATCGACGTATAATTTAATGTACACCAGCAACTATTACTGTAGTGATAATATGGAAGGAGAATGAAAAACAACTGTCAAAGTATATACCCAGGTGTTTTACTACTGTTAATCTTTGTAGACAAACGCCTGCTAACGTACAACTATACTTAATATTTATACATTTGACCCTTGCGGCACACCTGAGGTTGTAATGAATGGTCTCGATGCATGCCCATCGTATGACACAAATTGGTATCTCTGTAGGAGATATGATTGAAAAAGAAGAACCAAAGTTTCACTAAAGCTGAAATCTGCCAATTTAGCCAAAATCCTATAATTATCAATTTGATCAAAGGCTTTGCTGAAATCGGTATAGACTGCGTCTATCTGTCCTTGATTATCTAAGGTTTCAGAGCAGTATTGAGCAAAGCATGCAAGGTTCGTTATGGTAGATCTACCTTCCACAAAACCTGATAGAAGAGGACTAATTTGGAAGAATATTTTATCGTAGAGTATCATTTCAAATATTTTGGAAAAGTTGCATAAAATAGATATTGGCCTGTAATTGGCAATATTAGATGGAGATCCGAATTTTTGGACAGGACAGATTCTACCTATTTTCCATGCATCCGGAAAAGTACTCTACAATAGAGCTGCACAAAAAATGTGCGATGTACAGGGTGGTTCATTTTCGATGTTTTCTTATGGGAAGTACCCTTTCTATAACAGATAGACAAAAAGTAATACGGGGTCCTTGTGCTCGATTTTGGTGCTAATTAAGATCCAATAGATACCTCTCACCGTTACGTTATTGCGCAGTTAGCCAAAATTGGAAAATGGCAATTTTGAAAAACTTGAATAACTTTTTTATTTCTAAATGTATCGACAAACTGTAAAAACATTCTTAAGGCACTTTTTTAAATAGAATCCGTTAGTGCATTCACATTTTTAATACCTCCTTAATTTAATATATAGTATTTTTTTATATGGAAACCATAGTTGGCTATGACATTTTTAAATGACATTTTTTTTGTGCTTTTTAAAAATACATAACACCTCTACGCTATTTATGTATATATTTATTAAGGATATCAGTTGGTTTAGCAAACCAGATATGAAATTGAATGAAGATATTCTACTCAAGAAAGAAATTTCACTTCCAGTAAAATATTTTAGATACATTTTGTAATTCAAATAAGTTTAATTGTAATGTTGTTCTTGTGGGATGGTAACAAATTATAAAATCTAAAGATTGAATATTAAATTATCAAAAAACCTCAACTACAAATTAAAATGAAATGAAAATAAACAATATTACATCATCAGATATTATGAAAAGCTAACAGCAAATCAATTTTTATACGTATGTAAGCATCTAATTCCATAAACGAACAAAAATATGAACACAAAATATCACTATAAAAAACACACTAAAACTGCAAATATTTATCAAACTGTGCGCCCTCTTTGTGGATGCAGACTTCGCATCGCCTTCTAATTGAATTTATAGAGTTATATATAGATTAACCCCATAAAAATAAATCTAGAGGCGAAGATCGGGTGAACGAGCAGGCCACAAAATTGGTGTTGTCGTTCCCATCCAGCTATTAGGAAAACATAAATTTAAGTAGTCACTAACTACACGGGAATTATGTGCGGGAGCTCCGTCTTGCTGAAGTATGACATTGCAATATTGTGCTAAAGGAATATTCTCTAGAAATCTCTCCAAATGAATTCGTAGAATATCGAGATATTTCATTGAGTTTAACGTTCCTTCATACATGTAATAATAAAAACATCCGTTTTTAATGCAGCACCACTCAGTTATTCAAATTTCCCTTACCTCCTGTGGACAACGCTGACATGGGCGTTAGTATCTGTCCAGTAAGGTAAATTGTGATTATTCAAAATACCATCACTACTGAAATGCGCCTCGTCTGACCATGCAATAGAGTTTGAAAAATTAGGTATATTTTGGCACTGACTTATATACCAGTTATAAAACTCAATACGCCGCCTTCTGCCGTCTATAGTCAAAAAATGTTCTTTCCGAAATCTATAGCAATAGTATTTGTGTTTCTTTAAAATTCGAAGGGCTTTGATTCGAGACACACCTAGATTAACCATTTGTCTAGACGATGTTGTTGTCTATGCTTCGACTTGTCCTACGACGACCATTGAATTTCCTTTAAAGTAAGTTTTAGACCTGGGATCTTTAAAAGAAGCGAATTCAATAAAATTTTTTGTAACCTAAAATTAATTACGATATTGTTTTGAGCTAGCAAAAATTTTAATTTCTATTAACTATAGCGTTCAAAAATATTTTTATTTGGCTGCTGCCATTCAGGAAAATTTTGTAAATATAATTCCGATGCCACATTCTTATCACCTTCGGATAATATAAAACACTTTAGCATGCAAATTTTTTTCTGAATTTGTATAATTAAGCATGTCTTAATTAAATAAACCTCAACCTGCTATGCCTACTGTATATTCTTAATATAAAACGTAAATAACAAAAACTTAAAAAATCTATTAATTATTAAAATAGCATAGAGGTGTTATATATATTTCAAAAGTACAAAAAAAATGTCATAGCCAACTATGGTTTCCGTATAAAGAAAATACAACTTTATGTCCTATCTTTTTAAATTAAGGAGGTATTAAAAATGTGAATGCACTAACGGATTCTACTTAAAAAAGTGCCTTAAGAATGTTTTTACAGTTTGTCGATACGTTTAGAACTAAAAAAGTTATTCAAGTGTTTCAAAATCGCCATTTTTTCAATATTGGCTATTTGGGCAATAACGGTCAGAGATATATCGTGATTATGACTATTGGATCTTAATTAACACCCATAAGAAAACATCAAAAATAAGCTACCCTGTACACCAAGCAAGACAAACGGAGTGCCGCAAGGTGCATGTACGATTTATGCATATTATACTTTGAAAAGGACCAGCTCTGTATTTATATTTTTATTGGTTATCTATATTTTATGTTGGGTTTTACATTTTTGAATGTTAGGTTAACAGAGTTCAGCATTTTTAGTTATTGCATTTTCCTATAAATATTGTATTTTGCAAATAAAACGGTTTTACTACAAAGTAGTACTTATTTTTTGTAACTACGAGAAAAGCTATTGTATGTATATCTCTAATTAAGATATTATTATTAGAATAGCGGCAAACTGAGGAGAGGCGATCGAAAAAATTCCACACGCTGCAAGCAAGCTTGAAACGGATCATCTCAGCGTAAGGATTAGGAGTATTAGTTATTTTCAGTTTGAATTATGACTTTCTACTTTGCTGGGACAAATTATTACTTAGCTCCTTTTCGTATACGTTTAGTTGCCTGTTTCTATATTACAGTTTTTCTTACATTCTTGTATTTATTTAAATTCAGTCTTAGATATTAGTAAATAATTACAATTAGTGTAAAATCGGTAAATAGATGTCAGTATCTAAGATTTAGTATGTAAGTTTATCTTCAATTAAAATTAATTGTCATTAGATAGTTAACTTCAACTTGGTTAAAAAACCATTGATCAAGCTGCGACTAATATCAAAATAAAGAGAATTTTACTAGCTTCTTGACTGTAAAATTAGACATAAGATTGGATAAAGCATAGTAAAGCTAAAATTAACTTAAATTAGGCAATAGAATGAAGTGTAATTCCAGAAAAAGCTAAGTTAAACTAGGTGTTGATGGGGGGCGTCATATGCATACTACACCATTCATCCGATCGCCATCAAACTTTGGAAATTCGTTGAGTATACTCCCGCGGAGGTTTCTTTCCACTAGCAATTTTAAGATAACAAAATTCGTCAATATACTGTCCATTGACGAATTCTATTATCTTAAAATACTTAGTAGGAAAGTATTTTGGTCATAATGTAATAAACAATTCACAAACTAATCAGTGTATTGAGAGTGTTATAATGATGTCAGGAAAATCTGTTGAAATTATTGACATGTAATCTAATGATTAGTGCTTCTGATATCAATTAAGTTGTTTGCTTAAAGTCGATCATATTGAATAGTGGTTTAGCCTACCTGTGACGCATTTGTAAATATTGTTGAGTGAAATTATTTGGCTTAGTACGGTAGTTGAATTGACAGTTGCTTTTTCTTTTAGTATCTGTTTGCATGTGAAATACTAAGTCATTTAACGAATCTAAGTAGGAGAAGCGATAGATTGTTGCTTCCCTTTTCAGCCGATTTTGACAGTTAAAACAATTAATATCTATGAAAATGTAAACTTTTACCATTATTACACATAATTAAAATACTTAGTTTTAGGGTTTTTAAATGTTGTATTTTTATATTTATATGTTATATAAATCTATACATTTCGATAGCAATTACAGTTATGGTCAACAATAGAGCTCCGGAAATTTGCAAAATGCATATAAAGTGCATATAAGCATATTTTGACAAAATTTTATAAATGCATAGCATTTATTACAAGTGCATATTTTGAGCGATTTCGGAATGAAATCGCAAAAAAATTTTAATTGTACTTATTTCTTTGTGAGCAGGTAAAGTAAGTACATCCTGCTAAGCGATAAACCGGATGCCGCCGTAAAAGTAATATTATGGGTTGTTACCGGAAGCTTAATAAAGGAATTTTCCTAATTTGTATTATTTAAATCGTCCTTGATTTTTATGACGGGAAATCTAATTGATTTTAGCCAATAAAATCATTTACTGCCAGCCCCATTTAAATTTAAGGCATTTACTTTAATTAGTTTTATTCCAATTTTCTTCACTGAAGTGTTTATCAGAAGTGTGTGAAAATTCCAAAACAAAGTACCAATAAATCTGTTCTTCTGAAGTGGATTAATAATAAAACCGATTTTAAAATCATTGATGACAACCATATTTTTTGCACAGTTTGCAACAAAAAGGTAAGTCTTATTATGCCTAATTGTTTTACATTTAAAAAATATATTTTAAATTTCCATATCTTCAATCAAAAAGTTAAATTATTTAATAAAAAGTGAAATTAAAATTTTTATAATAAAAAATTACAATCCAAAATTTTTAAAGTTCTACACTCCAAAATTGTTTTTTTTAATAACCAAATAATTAATAAAATGACTTTTGAGATTCAAGAACTTTAATATGTACAAATTAGTGTTAACAGATAGACGGCAAAGTTTTACTTTAGACAACTTAATAGTATATTGTTTTAACAGAAATAAATAAAGGTAATGTAATATAGGTATTATTTATTAATAAATAAATAAAATAATTTATTATACTTATTTTTTGTGTATTTTTGTATATGTAGTTCTTACAACAAATAATTTATAAATACAAGGTAAAATGAGTATCTTTTCCATTATTTTATTATGTGTACTAAAATTCATAAAAGCATATTTTAGTGCTTATTATGACTGTTTGATGCATATTTGCGTGCATATTTTAGGGTTTTTTCAGTGCCAACCCTGGTTCAATAAGGCTTCTGCTGATGCAATATCTTTAAAAAAGAAACATTACATTAAATGGAAATCTAATAAATCGGTCGACAGTTATGTAGAATACGTTGGTGCTAGAAATATCGGCAAAAGTGAAATCACTAAAACTAAAAAGTTGTTCGAACAAAGAAAATGCAATGAACTAGCTACATCTCCTTTAGGCAGACGTAAATTTTGGTCTTTAGCTAAAGCCATTAGTAAAAACTTTGGAACATCTTCATTTCCTCCCCTGACATCTATTGACGTATTTGTCAATTCTGTAGACAAAGCCAATGTTTTTGTGGATTTGTTTGCATCAAACTCATATGTCAATGATCCTCGAAAAGATGTGCCCATAGTCAACTCTTCTTCATACCCTATGAAACCAATTCATTTTCGGTACAAGCTCTTGAAATCGATCATCAGTAGGCTTGATCTCAATATGGCGACTGGCCCAGACGGTATTCCAGCTATTGTCTTAAGGAAATGTTCCCCCGAACTAGTACCAGTTCTATCTAAGCTCTATACGATCTCTATGTCTTCTGGGGAATTCCCTTCATCATGGAAGTTAGCAAATGTTCAACCTACTCCCAAAAAAGGCGATAAGACCGATCCCTAAAACTACCGACCAATTGCCATCACTTCCATTTTGTCTAAAATCATGGAAATCAATCAGCAACTGCTCACGTTCCTTGAAACTAACAAACTCCTTAGTGACCACCAATATGGGTTTAGGCAAAGTCGTTCAACAGGTGATCTTCTTTCATATGTGACCCAAGTTTGGAACAATACAGTAGAGCAGTCCGATGAAACAGTTGTAGTCACTTTAGATATCTCAAAGGCATTTGACCAAGTTTAACATAAGTGTTTACTTGCTAAACTCACCTTGTTTGAGTTAAATGACACGGTCCTCAACTTGGTTTCTAGTTTCCTTGATAAAAGTGGAATACGTGTCGTAGTTGATGGCTTTTTCAAAAACGTTAGCATTAACGCGGGCGTACCACATGAATCCGTTATAGCGCCTACACTTTTTCTGCTGTACATAAATGAACTTATTTCTTCAACAACTAACCCCATCCATTGCTTTGCTGACGATAGCACTCTTCACTGTAGTTCATCTCAGTCTACTCATAGTGATAATCCACGTTCTATGTCAAATCAAGAAATTAAAGCTGAAATGGCAAATTCAATCAACAAAGACATTCAACGTATCCTTGAATGGGGAAATAACGGTCTAGTTAAATTTAACGCTAACAAAACTCAGTGTTGGCTTGTGTCCACCAAATAAGATCGATCATTTCCGGTAGTAAGTATGAATGGCTCAAATCTTACGTTTTCAGACTCTATTACTATGTAGGGAATGACTGTATCTTCAAATCTATCACGGGTTGACCATCTTCTGTCAGCTACCAAAACAGTTGCTCGTAAAACTGGCTTTCTGTACAAATCTAAGCAGTACTTTACCTTCCAACAACTCTTTTTGGTATATAAGGTCCAAATTCAACCTCATCTAGAATATAATTCTCACTTTTGGGTTAGTGCTCCCCAATACGCTCTCGATATCGTTGATCGTATTCAAAAGAGAGCGATTAGGCTTATAAATGGCCCGTCCTTAACTTCTCACATACAGTCCCTTGAGCATAGAAGGATGGTTTCAGTTCTTTCTTTGTATTATCGTTATTACAACGGCTATTGTGCTGGTGAATTACATTCTTTGATACCATCTCCGGCTATCTTTGCGAGAAACACTCGATTCGCTCATTCACATCATCAGTATGCAATACAAATCTCCACTTGTCGTACCAAACGGACGCAATCCACATTTTTCTACACGGCTTCTAAACTCTGGAATGATCTCCCTAGTTCCTGTTTTCCTCTCACTTATGATATGAGAAAATTTAAGGTAGCTGTTCATAGGCATCTATTGGCAATTCATTATTCCTCTATCCATCCTCCTAAGTGTTCCTGAGTGCTTTAGCACGATAGGACAAATTTAGCCTGTTCAGGTCCACAATCATAAAAAAAAGTACATACTTCCCGAGCTTTAGTCATCAGTAAGTGGTAATATCTGTAATAATTGCTTGAGATGTTAGAACAAATTTATGAAATATGAAAAAGATGGAAACGCGAAAATAAGCCTGCTATTAATATAACAGTTTGTTAAACGAGTAAAGCTAATCATTAAATCTAATTTTAGTAAAGAACCCTTAATAAATTAAATATTATTAACTACCTTAAAGATAATAAATCAGAACACCCCTCTAACGGTCGAATGCTAACGGTGATACATGTCATAATCAAAGACCAAATTTAATCAAATAATGATGTAAGTGCTTAAATTTTATTAAATTTCCTCTTTGATTATGACAGTTGTCACTGTTAGTCTTCGAACGTTAGTGTTCTGATTTGTCATCTTCAAGGCAGTTTAATAACAAAATATTCTTTACTAAAACAAGATTCCATAGCAATTCTTACAGATATTACCATTTACTAAAGACGATAACTGTGATTGTTATCGAATCGTCTTATATTTAAACGGCGTCGGCGTTTTTGTGATGCACCGTGTTTTAAGTTTTGATTTTAGAAACTTTTTTCCGTTTTAGGAACCGTTCTGGCCAATGTTTATGGAATACCTTGCATTATTGAAGCATTTCGACAGATCTAGATGATTTAAATCGTTGTCACGTATATGGTTTTATTGAGAATTTATGTTGTGCGACGGTTTATAAAGAAAAGATGTCAGCTGATAGTGATGGAATCTAGACCAAGAAAACAACAGGGGTTGTGTGTAGTAAAAAGACGATGGGTAACGTTTTTTTTTTTTGCTGTTATCTGTTATTATATGTATGTATATTAATACGTTTGTTTATGATAATGTTTGGTGTAATTAGAAATGTTAATCAATGTTACAGTTGAAATACCTATGTTATTTAATTTTAACGTTCTGATCTTGTGACAGCTTTTCTTGTAGTAGGTAATAAACTCACTTGTTGGATTTGATTGAATTTTGATAAATCGGATTTTCGGATATGCAGTAGACATTTTTTATTATTGTTATTTGTATGCAGGGTATGCAAATAGTAACGCATTAAATGGGATTATGTAGACACGGTTTGACAATTAGATTTGACCTTTGGTGGGGTGAAATAATACATAAATACCAAAGTTTTGATATGAGTTTCATTTGTTTTGTGCGACTGGTGTTTGTCAGAGGCAGCCATCTTGAATTTTTTAAATGGAAACCTAGGTTGAGTTTGGTGTCATTTGGCAGGTAATTGATTTAGAAATACAGCACGATTTACAAGTTCCAAAAATATATGCAAATGATAAAATCGCTGATCAATGGGGACAACAAATTTTACGTTTACCTCCGTATCACTGCCAATTCAACCCTATCGAGTTTATATGGGCAAATTGTAAGCAGTATTACAACAAAAACGTTGGAAGACAGGGCTTCAGGGACCAGAATGTTTTATCGCTATGGAAGGATTCATTAAACCAAGTAACTGGAGAACTGTGGCAAAAGTGTATTTTACATGCCGAAAAGGAAATGAACCGGTGGTGGGACGTTCTAGAAAAATCTGTGGAAATGGTAAAACCTCTAGTAATCAATGTCGGAGTGTCGAGTGAAGATGATAGTGAAAGTGAAAGTGGTGACTTTTAATTATGAGATGTCCAATATTTGACTTTAAAGCAAAAATTAGAATCTTAGTTACATTATAACAATATGAAGAATTATTATATTTGACATATACGTCTGTAGCTGTACTTAGGTTTACATTCGTTATATATATATATATATATATATATATATATATATATATATATATAATTATGTTTTTATTGCGAATAAGATTTATTTAAAATAAATTATTACAATTAAAAACTAAGACCTCACTAACTATAAGTTAATATGAACTCTGACTATTGTTATCAATGCAGCGTCTTTTATCACAATCATTAATTTAATTAAGATAACTAACATCTCTAAGAATTGATAAATTACAATACTAACAAATATGAAAGTTTTCATGTGATAATATTTGATGAGGCAATTAATATTTGATTGTTTACAAAATGATGTGTTATACTAGCTATTTATATAATGATATATATTATACAAAAATACGGAGAAAGTAACTCCTTTCCCCTTAAAACAGAATGTTCTAATTCTGCAAAGATATCTGTTTTAAAGGAATCACTTCTTTATCCTGTCTTTGTTTCCTAATTCTATTACGTATCTTATTTCTAAATACATAGATCAAAATACAAAACATGACGAATAAAATAATTACAATAGTAGTTATAGAGAAATGTATAACATGGACTAAAGGATTAATTTTTAAATCAGTATTTAACATTTCAACTTTTAAGGTTTTCAAGTTTTTTAAATGTTTTGGTTCTAGTTTTACAGTCAAGTCAGCTTTATAATTATGAATTTCTATAGGATTCTTGTAAGTAAAATTAACAAATGTGTTTTCAAAAGTTGGATCATCTATTGTTAATTTGCAATTACTTCCGGATGATACAAAAGCATTATAAATTACTTTGAAATTATTAATTTCATTGTGACATTCTTCAATTATTTCTAAATCTTGTTTAACTGATACTAAAATGTTTCCGTTGTCTAATTGAGCATATAACTTATAATTGTTATTGACTACGGCGTATATACAACCTTTGTTATAAGTTATGAAACACTTACTCGTTTCTGTTCTTTCAAAACACACAATTTGTTTTTCTATAACTTTACACTTTTCATTAGTCCATAGTTCTTTTCTTACACCTTGAAGGTGATATTGGAACGGCGGTATTAGTACCTTATTTTGCTGATCAGGTATCGGGTAAATTCTTTTGCATTGGAATACTGAAGGATTGAAGATGGGTGTATACAATATACATGTAATTGAATCTTCTGTTGACAAAATTCTAAACTTTGAAAATTCCAGTATTTTAAAAATATGGATTTTATCTAATTCAGGTAACTCCGTCTTTTCATAAATTAATTTTAAATGGTCGATAATTTAAATTATTTCTATATCAGACATAGTTTCGAGATTTGTTATTTCAGAAAAAGCTAAAGAAATTGTTCTTTTAATAGTTTGAAGGACGTCTCATAATTTGGAACTTAAGTAATTATTGTATTGAATAATTAACTCTGCAAAAATACTGTTCACCTTGTTTAATTCATTAACAAGTAAATCAGTGTTGTTCTGGATTGTTTCCCAACTATTTAGAGTACCTTTCAGTGATGTGATTAGCAAATAAAGTGCATTTATCTACCTGTTGAATAATTTTATCTTGATTCTGATATAGTGAATTGAGATTTTTATTAATTTCAGTTAAATCGTTGTTGTCAGGGTTTCCAGTAATATATTTTATTACTGTACCAATAATATTAGCAAAACCACGTTTTCTTTTACGTTTAAGTTAAGATAATTGTTTTTCTATTAAATTACAATTTTCTTTTAACACATGGGCTAATTTCCAGATCATGACGTTTGAATTTGTGTCTAAAATTACTACCTTACTTAATATTTGATAATAACTTAATTCTAAATCTGTTATATTAATATAGAAGTAAAACTTATGATAATGATCTACTAATTTGGCTGGGCCTATGTCTTCGGTAATGTACCCATTTGTATTAAATTTTTCAATTTGAAGGCCCTGGTTCTGGATTGCCAGGCAAATCCTGCAAACAAAATTTATTTTTAATACGTTTCATTTTTCTTGTGTGCACTTTGATTCTATTTTTAATAACGTGTTATATTTACTTTATCAAAGCACGCATCTGTTTTCCTAATTCTTTGCCGTGTAAAATAGACTACTGGTTCATTCATTTCAATGGTTGATTCTTTATCTCTATTTTTCTTTTCTAGAGTCTTAGTGCCCTTTTCTAATTGTGATATGTGTTCGTAGAAGGGTAACAATTCGGTTTTCCCGTTTTCGTTATAATTTTCGTACACAGTTCCGTTTAAATCAATTTCATGTGCATTTAAGTTTTCGTAAGGCCCGTAAAGTAGAGTAAACGGTGTATTACCCGTTGCAGATTGTATAGACTCATTGTACATTAATACGGCCGATATCATTGAATTGGGGACTTTCGCTTTTATTTTCAATCTTGATAATTTTTAATTTTTCTAAAATGGTGGAGTGTACTCTTTCTGTTGGAGAGTTACTGTTACTGTTATAGTTAGTAGTGAAATGCAATTACATTTTGAATAAAGCGCAATATTCTTGGAAGACCTTATTCTTGAACTCCTTCGTCGCAAACGATTTCCTTTGGGAACCGTGCTGCGAAGAATAGTGTCTCAACTTATTTAACACTGTTAATCCTAATGCGTCTGTTATGTAATAGGCTTGTGCATATCGTGAAAAGAGGTCTATTATTGTTAAAAATTTGTTTCCTTCGAAACTAAATGTTGTACTACATCGAAAGGTTTCTTTGCGAGTAAAGGTCCAGAAAGTTGAATTTTATATGGATTTCTATTGTACATACCAACGTTATAAGTTTCCCATTCGCTAATTACTTTGTTTATCGTGGTTTTTAAGTTAGGCCAGTAATATTTAGTTTTTAAGTGATTATAGGTTTCTAATATGCCATTGTGATTATTAGAATGATATTTATCTATTACTTCGAATTGTTTATTCGATTGTTGTATATCTTTTGTTACAAGGTTGCTTTTAACAAATTTTATTTTGTTATTGCATAAATTACTTGTTATTTCGAAAAATTTAGATTCTAATTCCTCATCTTTAAAGTATATTCCGCATAAGTTTTTTGGATCTATGATTTCCTTTAACATTCGCGAAATGTTTTCCAGTTCGTTACCTTGCCATTGTAACAACGTAGCCTTTGATATTCTATTTTATATTGATCTCCTAGTTTTAAGATTACGCGATACATCAAATGATTTACTGGATTCTCAGAGATTGGTACTGAGAATATTGGATTTTCAGTAGATGTACGTTGTGTATTATTCGATTTACCATCTTGTTGTCTGTTCAATGATCCTTCTAAATCATCGGACGAAGGGTTTTCGTCGACATTTGGGGTTATTGACATAAGGTCTAGCTCTGTATCATTTGAGGTTTCTTTTGTATTAATTTCGATTCGCAATAACGCATCGGCTACTAAATTTTCTTTGCCTTTCTTGTATTGTATTTTGTAGTCAAACTCTTCGAGTCTCAATCTCCATTTAACTAGTCTGGAATTTGGATCCTTAAGGGAAAATAACCAAACTAGCGGCTTATGATCTGTTTCTATTATAAATTGTTTTCCGTAAATGTATGGCCTAAAATGTTTCGTGGTTTCTACTATATTTAGCAATTCACGTTCGATAGTTGAATAATTGCGTTCAGCACTATTTAAAGTCCTCTAGTAAAATGCAGTTGGTTTTTTATTTTTCGATAAAACTCCTCCTATGGCTACATTGGGTGCATCGGTTGTAACATGAAAAGTTTTTTCAGTCTGGATACGTTAATACTGGTGCATTGGTTAGTAACTCCTTACATTGATAAAATGTTTGCAAATAATTTTGATCTGTGACATCAATCTTTGAATTCTTTTTAAGACACTTGGTAAATGGTTATACAAGTTTAACAAAGTTTTTAATAAATCTTCTGTAATATCCTAGAAGTCCAAGAAAAGCTCCTATTTCTTTTACTGTTTTCGGAAGTGGGTATTCTTCTAAAGGTTTAATTTTTGCGGGGTTAGGTTTTATACCTTGTGGTGTAATTACGTGTCCTAGGAAGGATACTTCTTTACACAAAAATTTCGACTTATCTAGTTGAACTTTTAAATTATATTCTCTTAATTTTTCAAATATCTATCTAATGTGTGCTGAGTGTCCATGAAGTGATTTTGAGAAAATTACAATTTCGTCCATGTACAAAAAACAGAATTTATACAGGTATGGGCGTAAAATATTGTCCATTACTCTTTGGAACGTGATCGGGGCGTTTTAAGTCCGAACGGCATTCGAACGTATTCGAAATTACCATTGTTTACCGAGAAAGCAGTTTTTTTCGATAGAATCATGATCCATTTCTATCTGATGGAATCCTTGGGCAAGATCTAAGGTATGAAGTACATGCATTTTCCTATATTGACCAATATTTCCGCTCGCATCTGGTTTTTTCGGTACAATGCAAACTGGTGAACTATAAGGTGAAATGCTTGATCTAATGATATTGCTATCAAGCAGTTTTTGAATTTGATTTTGGATTTCATGTTTGAATTGATGTGGGTATCGGAATGATTTACAATAAACTGGTCGTTATCATTTGTTCTGACGTTGTGTTTTACAGCGTTGGCAAAAGTGAAGTCACAATTTTCGTTGTAAAATATGTCTTAATATTTCTTGCACAAAGATATAATTTCTGTTTTTTCTTCTAGATTAAGATGACTAGTTCGAATGACATTTGAAATATCAATCTTAAAATTTTGAATTTTTGAATTTACTAAATCAACATTGGTAAAAGATTCTACCTCGTATTGTTGTTGAAAATTTATTTCTACTTCATGTTCTTCTTTAAAAGGAATAGTGCAAATGCCACTGTCTGCAACGGCAATTGATTCTGAAATAATATAATTGTCTAATTTAATTTCTGGGGGTATAAATTGTCCTCGATTGACATTCACGGAAATTCTAATACTATTTTTAACAATTTGTTTTACTGGTTTAGAATTCTTCGTGTTTAATTCCATAAAAAACAGAATTTTAGAATTACCTATCTCTAATGTTTGACTATTATAATTAATCGTAGCTTTAAGTTTTTGGAAATCTTCACTTCCGACTAATGCGTCAAATCTATCATGCCATTGTATTATATGAAAATTAATTTTATTATTAAGTCCAAATTCTTTTAAAATAGGATATGATACATTCTGATTATCGGTTATCGTATTATTTAAACTTTTAACAGTAAATGGTTTAAAAAAAAATAATTTTTAAAATATTCATAGGCGGGGCCCGGATTTATTATTGAATTAGAAGCTCCGCTATCTATTAAAATCTTTAATTTTAAACTAGGAGTCGTTATGAACGGTAATTTTGGTTTGCCTGTTAGCGAATGTAAATCTAAATTTGTGGTTCCGAGGCAGGTGTTTTCAGCAGATTCAAATAGGGTTTCGGGAAAATTTTCAGTGAATTCAAAAGTTTTAGGGTTCTATTAATCTTCTTGATTATCTTTGTCGTTTTCCACTATTGCTAGTGATTGTTCATCGTCTTGAAAATAGTTCGAAGCGTTACGTGATTTAATGGGCTGTTGATTTGGTCTTTGGTATTTCGTGTGGATATTGACATCGGGGTTGGTTTTGACTCAGGTTCCTTCTTACCAAGTACTTGCGAATTTGTAGGATAATTTGTGAACACTGGTCTCGTCTGGAAATTTATCGGACCACGCGGAAATTGATGTTGACCTAGATTACGGTTTGTAAACTGTGGTGAAGGTTTATAAAATGATTTGCGTTTTCCCGTTGAAACTGTTTTGGTTGTTGAGTTTCATTCGAGAAATTATTGAATTGTCTTGTTGTCGATGGTTTTTGTCGAACAAAATTTAGAAAATTGACCAGTTGTTTATAATTATCATAGTTTGTTAACTGAAGTAAACAATCTTCTAGTGATTCTACATTTTTATAAGATATAAGAGACCTATGTGGTTCTAATAAACCTACCATGTAGGTGAATAAAGCCTTTTTGTATAAGCATTAGTTTTATAATTTTTAAGGTTAACATCTGCTTTATTTATGGTTACGTGTTCTAACAACTGTTGCAATTTACTTTTAATTTTTCCATAATATTCATCGTAAGTTTCGTTTGTTAATTGAATACACGTTATTAAATCATGTTCTAGTAATGTTTCGTTTCTAGGGTCACCGAAACGATTTATTAATGTTTTCTTTACCTTATCCCAAATTAAGAAATTTGAAAGTGTCCCTAGCAGTACCAACGAATTTGGAGCAGCAAATTTCGAGCAACAATTTATTTAATGTAGTTTTCGCGACCTGGTGAATTATTTCTATAATTAGCTATAAATTTTTCACACTGTTGTATGAAATATTCCCCTTCATATTGAGGAATCATTTCTTTAGCAATACTTATTTCAATATAATTTGCCATTATTATTTGATTATTAATTAATTGATTATCAGAATCGGAGTTACTTGAATGACTAGATATTCTTATAGGTGATCTATCGCGGAATTCAGTCACAAAAGATTTCAACACGTATATTGTAAAAATAAAGAAAGAAAAAGGATGTTATTACTTACAAAACTAAGGTTGCTAATAGCATCTCAGATATGCCTTGCAGTTGAGATGTACCACAGCGGTTGAGGATTCTCGGTGGATGGTGTTGCTAATGTTACAGACTCTGGTTCTTGTTTCCTAGGCGTTGTCTACATTTGAGGTCCGTTGAAGCGCAAGGTAGGCCAGATGGATATTCATTCTTACCAAAATTTGCTTAGCATGATGATGAATAATGATGGTATACCCAATAAGGATTTGAAGATCGCCGACACTACGTTATATTATATAGAGCCGTTCGTGTATCCAGTTCGCAGCGCCAATTATGTTTTTATTGCAAATAAGATTTATTTAAAAATAAATTATTACAATTAAAAACTGAGACCTCACTAACTATAAGTTAATATGAACTCTGACTATTGTTATCAATGCAGCGTCTTTTATAACAATCATTAATCTACTTAAGGTAACTAACATCTCTAAGAATTGATAAATTACAATAATAACAAATATGAAAGTTTTTATGTGATAATATTTGATGAGGCAATTAATATTTGATGTTTGACTATTGTTTACAGAATGATATGTTATACTAGCTATTTATATAATGATATACAGGGTGTTTAAAAAAGATACGGCAATATTAAAGGGGGCGATTTTCCAGGTCATTTTATACAATAAAGTCCGTATAAACATAGGTCCGCAAACGCTTCGTTACCGATCTACTGCGTGTTGAAATTTAATTTAAAAAAACAGTCAAAATTAGATTTTTCCAAATCGGCTTGAGATATCATAATGAAATTTTACGCATGCCAATAGCTGTGGGAGACACATACTTTGCAATACAACACGATGTTTCAGTCGTACCATTGGCGCGCGTATTGGCAGGTCATAAGTGATGTCCACCCCGGTCAATCCAATGATTTCCGTATGCTTGTGTTAAGAAATCACGAGCTACTTGACTAAAGTAGGCTGGTGTGCCATCGTGCATATACCACTTTGCATCCTAATTGCTAATGGTACGCCCTCCAGAAATCCAGGGAGCGTGTTTTCCAAATCTCCTGGGTAGAAATACCGGTCCAATTAGGCAGTCACCCACAATCCCAATCAAAACGTTCAAAGAAAACTGATGTTGAAAACGATCTTCAACAATTTCATTTGGATTTTCTTCACACCATACATGGTTACTATGGAAATTCCGTATTGCATTTCTTGAAAAACTCGCTTCATCGGTGAACAGAATCAACATTGAGGGATTTGAACCATTTTGTGTAAAAGCCATTGACAGAATACAATGCGAGGAGGAAAATCAGCAGGAAGAAGTGCTTGAACGCTTTGTATATGGAACGGATACAACAAATTTTGCTTAAGAATGTGCCAAATAGTCCCATTACTCACATCCAAAGCGTCCGCAATTTTTCGAGTAGAAGTACCTCGATCTTCTTCAATCACGTCCAGCACATCCTCTTCCAGCTCAACCGTTCTTGCTGTCCTTGACCTTCCTGCTCCTCCATTTCGTCTTAATGTGCCTATTTCATAAAGACGCCGATGAATGCATTCGAAAGTTTTTCTATCAAGAGCAATACGGCCCGGAAATCTTTCAGTATACAACCGCCTAGCTTCTAATGCATTCCAATCCATAAGTCCATAAATGTAGTGCATGTTGGTCATCTCGGTATTCGTATAGCGATTCATGATAAGGAACTTCAACAACTTCGACACTTACAAAATTATTAATCACGAGACTCATTCAATATGTCAGTGATATGTCAGTGAATAATACAGGAATGTTTAAAAATATTTTTGTACGCATGATAAATGGGCATGTTTTTTACTCAAAAACGGTACGTCGTACGATAAAAAGTCAAGAGAGCTTTTTTCTTCACAATTGAACAAAGAAATAAAAAATATTTTTTTATTTTTAGAGAAATCAGCGGCATCCTACTTTTTCCTTAAAAAGTGGCCTGTGACGTGCCAATACGCGCGCCAATGGCACGACTGAAACATCGTGTTGTATTGCAAAGTATGCGACTCCCACAGCTATTGACACGCGTAAAATTTCAGTATGATATCTCAAGCCGTTTTGGAAAAATCTAATTTTGACTGTTTTTTTAAATTAAACTTCAACACGCTGTAGATCGGTAACGAAGCGTTTGCGGACCTATGTTTATAAGAACTTTATTGTATAAAATGACCTGGGCAATCACCCCCTTTAATATTGCTGCATCTTTTTTAAACACCCTGTGTATTATTCAAAAATACGGAGAATATATATATATATTGACAAACTGTAAACTGAGATTTTTAAAATCGGTTATATTATTAACTAATAAAAAATCTCATTTTTAACATCCAATACAGTGTATTTATTTATGAAAAAAATCAGTTATTTATAAGTGGCTTCGATAACAAATTACAGTCTTGACTCTTTTGACGCAGTGAGATGTGTCGGCTAAAAACAATCCTCCACAATTAACCAAACTTTTCGCACTTCATTCAGGCACTGCCTACCGCCAGATAATCCGTTTATTATTGAAAATTATTGATATAATTAATTTGTAAAACAGATCCAAAACGAAATCTTGTTGACTCGGTCTCGGTTCTGATAATCGTTTACAGTTGTACAATATATTTTTATCATATTACTATCCACACTCGGTGGATTTTATATGCCAGAATAAGTGCGAACAGACCTTAAACGAAATTCGACTTTATTTATACGAGTGGATGGGGATTTTTAAGACCTTTAGGATGCTAAATCCTGAGATATTCGAACAATAATTTTATTTAAATTTGACAGGGCGGCTTAAATTTGAAAATAACCTAGAAACATTGACGATGTTTTGTTGGTATTTAAAATTACTAACTATATGAACCAATAGCGATATACGTTTTACAATTTTAAACCAAGCTTTACTAAAAGATGAGTCATAAGACACCTCTCGCCGGCCCGACTTTAACAACACATAATTTAATTAAATGTAATGATTATGAGTTTCATGTTAATTATGCAACCCTCACCACAGGTATGTAATAACTTTTGGGGTATATAATTATTATTCCCGACTAGTTTCATTATTCTCGGCTACTTTTAATAATAATCTAGTTCCCTACTGTTGTCATGTCATGAATACATAGTGAATTTTGAGTGTTTTTCTTTTCGAGTGAACATTATCGTTTTCTGTTAGGTCATCGCTTTAAGATCTAGTTCACAAGGTATCCCCGCTATTAATCTATTCAACAGGTAGTACCTTACTGACATATTTTTACCTCAAACTTGAAGTTTATGTCGTCGACTTCTCTAAGAAACGAACACTACTTTGAAAGGGTCAGCAATAACTGAAAAGTCTTAAAAGATAGTGGTATGTTAAGTCACGTAAAGGTTAAAGTTGGAATATTAGTCCACACGCGTTTCATATAAAAAGAAGCAATTTGGCACCATCTTATAGTATAAAAGTGCAATAGTTTCATATTTCTCGTTCTGATCGTTCTTTAACTAATCTAACGGACGCAGTACACCTTACATTATACTCCTCCGCCTAACTGTTAATTAGTATATTTATGCCCGTTTATAAAATAGCCCTTAAAGCAAATTAAAGAAATGAAAAACTTAAATTATATGAAAAAGCGGAATTTAAAAAAAGTATAGACAAAAAATGTAAGTGTGCAATGAAAATGAAATTTATTTGGGAAATAGTTCATCTAATGAAAACAAACTAAATATTTTGATAAATTCATCCAAATAAATTTCTGCAATTGTTGCTTCAATTATAGGATCCAGTTCCTTTTTAAGAATATCGATATTATCATTAATCGCTTCGTTTACCGAATTGGTTAGTAGCTCATTATTTTTAAACAAATTTTCTAATTTGACAGCCATTTCCTTCATATCTAACGTAAGGCTTACTCTGTCAAAGTTAATATATTGTTTTTCATCTTTAGTATGTAGTTTACCGTGCTGGTAGAAATTAACAAGGATATCGGCTGAAATAAAAATATTATTAGTATCGAAACTGTCTAATCTAATTTAATTTACTAGCGTTAAATTCAGCGTTGCCTTCTCCATCGATATCAAAAAGCAATAGTTTCCCTTTAAATCTATATTGCGCTTTCAAATTTATTATAGGAATAACAACCGTAACATTAATAAAACCATTAACCAAATCTAGAGTGCCATTTTTATATACAAGTTGCGAAAGTCCAGTAACAACACCATTAATTAATTCTGCTTCCATTTCAACTGACGATCCACCCATGGTTACCGACACATTTTTGAATGGAAAAGGATCCAATGGTGGTAATCCTAATTCTGGTATTCCTTTTGCTAAATATGGTTCTAAGTCACGAACACTGTTTTGTATACATCTGTTCAAGTCAGGATCATCTCTCTTGCAGGTGTGCATGAACGATGCTGAAACAAAAATAATTATTTAGTTGGAATAATTATTATCACAATTTTAAATTTTAATCATATTTATATGTTATTCATGGAATATATACATCCTATAGGTCTCGAAATATTAATGAGTAAACTGTTTATTGAGATATTAACTTGGCCGTTCTTACACTCTGTCTATCTTTTCCATTCGCGCCATCAGGTAACTTTTATCCTTAATATGGAAGTTTCCATCTTTATGATAGTACTTAGAATTGATTCTTTGTCCAAATCGCAAAAGGTGTTAAGGTCACTGGACAGAAACGGTCCAGTTACACAATTTCTAACTTATATTCACAAAAAAAAAACTAATAACATAAACCAAATCGTCCCCCTATTGCAAAATCAACGGTACAGAAAACAAAAAATTTGAGGAAAAGGGAGACTGCAAAGAGAGGTTTAGATCGGGACGACCCAAATCAGCAAGAAGTGGTAAAACATGCTGTAACACATTACTCACACTCATTGATAACCATCAAAGTACCCTGCGGAGTCAGCAGCAGCTATGATATAAGTCGTTCATCAGTGTCAAGAATTCTGAAGGAAAATTAATTTAACCCCTGTAAGATTCATCTTGTTCAAGAGCTGTCACACGATGATTTCGGTAGAAGAAACGAATTGTGGGACGAAAATAGTCACTTCTTAAATAACATTGTTTTTCTGACGTTTATGCTAAATGGGAATGTGAATCGTTATAATTATAGGTACTGGTCAGATCAAAATCCGCACTGGATGAGATAATCGCATTTCCAGCACCCTTAGAAAATAAATGTTTGAGCAGGGTTGTATGGAACTCGCACTATAGGCCAATTTTTAATAGAAGGGAATTTAACAGCTAAAAGATATTTGTATATACTTCAAAATTTAATCGTTCCTGAAATTTAACGTTTATCTGGCCCAAACTATCAAAGTACATAGTTTCAGCAGGAGGGAGCACCTTCCCATTATGCTGGTATAGTGCGGGAATATTTGAGTACAACTTTTCCTAACAGATGCAAAAGCAAATGGCCTTCTATAGAGTGGCCGTCGCCATTGATTACTTTTTCTGGGGACATCTAAAAAATAAAGTATAGGCTACAAAACCGGAGAACCGCGACGATTTTGAGACAAAGCATACAAATTGAGTTTGATCTTATTACCAAAGATATGGTTCACAAGGTTATCAAAAAATTTTGCTACTACCCAGCCTTTTGCCAAAAAGTGCAAGGAAAACATTTTGAACGTTTAATTTAGTACATAGTACATAGTACATAGTACATAGTACATAGTACATAGTACATAGTACATAGTACATAGTACATAGTACATAGTACATAGTACATAGTACATAGTACATAGTACATAGTATATAGTACATAGTACATAGTACATAGTACATAGTACATAGTACATAGTACATAGTACATAGTACATAGTACATAGTACGTAGTACATAGTACATAGTACATGGTACATAGTGTATAGTACATAGTACATAGTACATACTGCATAGTACATGCAAATGGTTTTTCTTGATCTCTTAAGGTTTAGATTTTACAACCTGTCAAAGTGTCGAAATGGTCTGTCAATTATTTCATAAATAGTTGAAGATAGGTATAGGACTTGATACATAGGATATATTTAGGTTTATTCCGGGCATTAAAAAACTGAATAATATACATTGCTTTTCATTTTTAGTAGAAGCGGCAACACTGCATCACTTTGTTGGATAGAGCCAGTGTTGGGTAGGATCTAGATCAAAGTGATCTAGATCCAGGATCTAGATCCACTAAACGGATCTATGATCTGGATCTAGATACTTTGCTCTGCTAGGATCTAGTATCTGGATCTAGATCACATTTTAACAGATCTTTAGTACTTGAATCCAAAGATCCATTAGAAGATTTTAAAATGCATTTTAAGGGTATTTTGTGAAATTTTAACTGGCTTGAGGCAACAGAGCTTTATATTTAAAAATACATTATGCTCCGTTACGACCGTTACATCCGTACCCCACAGAGATACATACACATTTACACAATTACCTACTGCCTGAGGCATGTTAAATTCGAAATATCCAATAATAAAACTATTCATTTTCTTTGTTAATATTTCCGTCGGTTGTTTTGTTTCCCAAAGCTACAAAGGCAGGTAATGACCGCTAAGTGCTAATCTAATTATGACAATGGGGTCATCCATCCATTAAAGTAGGTACTTAAGTTAAGTGGAACAGGAATTCCTGTTGCTAATTTAATCGAACAAAAGGAGGTATAGAAAACAACAATCTTGTCTTCAGTTCTTAAGAATACGACTGAAGCTGAAGCTGAATTAATGGAAGTTTCGCCAATCTTAAGCGAATTCTTTGATTTTTAAAATAAATACTTAATCGCAAACAACATTTGATTCAGAATGCACAAATTATTTTAAAGACACAAGCACTATGAGCAATTAAATATGTACTCTGCTATAAAAGAAACCTTTTCTTCCTTCATCTGCCCCCGTTGAAAGGATATGGTGGACTAATTTTAACTCCTCGTAGGAATAGATTAGGTGATGATATATTTGAGATGCTATTAATTTTAAAACAAAATAAAATAAAATTAGATAATAAAATGTAATTATGTAATGTATACTTATAATAATTTAGATACATGTCCTTATCCTTATAATTGTATAACTATGTGTTAAGTTAAATTAACAATTAACATTCCAACTTGCAAGTGTAAATGTGTAAGGTAAAATGGGGTAACATTGACATGGGGGAAACATTGACACATTTTCAAAATTCCCTCCTAATTTTAGTTGAAAAGAAATTTACGTTCTGTCTTTTGTTGTAAAATTATGTGTATAGTTCCGCCATCTATACTTCAAACACTTTGTTCTAATTTTATGGTTTGTAGCGTCTGTTTAATGGTTAAGCACAAGAATTTGTTGAGTCACGTCTATAGAAAACTTTGCCGGTGCTAATTGTTTTTGAAGATTCGACCTATAGTCGGCCAAGTAAGTAATTTCTTATATTACGCGTTAACAAATATTAGTTTATTTCAATTTAAATTCTGTAATTTGATGAAGTTCTACTTTCGTAAGTGAAGGTTAAGATTGACACCTGTGTCAATGTTACACTCTATAAATGTGTCAATGTTTTTCTCTTTGCAGAAATGCCCCGCAAAAGAAGGTTGGCGAAATTCCCAGAAAATATAAAACCTATGATGAAGACAGTATGGTAAACGCCATAAATCAAGCAAAAATGGATCTTTATCTAGATCCATTTTACGTACGGATCTTGGATCTTTATCTAGATCAGTTTTAAAAATGTGTTTGGATCTGTATCTAGATCCTAAATAAATGGATCTTACCCAACACTAGATAGAGCATGATTGCTAATGTAAACTCCCCAATTTTCATCTGGCACTTTACAAATAACTGAGATAGTTGAGCGTTTCCAAACGATTGGGACACACATATGAGTAGTCCATATCGGACGAAGGAAACCTGATAAACACAAATATTGTTCCCGACAGATCAAGATTAACTTTTCTGATATTTTTATAATTCAACAGCCAACAGGCTTAATATCAATTTAAAATTCGATAGCTCAACCTGCCGTTATTTTACAAGATCACCCCCAATAATCAAACATGCATAAAAATATATTCGGTAAAGATTTCTTCAGTGTACTTGACCTTAGTAACAATTTACAGATACATAACCCGGACAATTAAAATTATGTCACTTATCCACTGAACACTCTCACCAATAGTATAAACAATTCTTAAATCTAAAATACGAATTAAAAAAATTATAATATCCCGCTCGATATTTTGAAGTAAACACATATATTCAATTACACAAAACACAACCGGTACAACAGAATTCTACTTCGCGAAAACGTCACTTATGAAGCACGCAGTTAGTAATTAACCCAACGTATATCATGGCCGCCTAGCGTTCACGTAATACTAGGTGTAGTTGAATAAAGTACATCAGCCAGTAAATCCAAGTTATATAATTACAACTTTACACGAAGAAAACAGTTAACGTTATTCTTAATTTCAAGAAAACTGTAGACGATAGCTTTCCAAAAATATTACACTAAAACTTTATCGATAGTATTAATTGAAACACTTTTAGTTTGTAGAAATATCATGGATAACTGCAGAAAGCAGTAGAAGACAGTGCACAAACCAAGGAAGTTATAATACTATTTCGTGTTTACATATTAGGATCGCATATAACAATGGAATGTTCTGACCTGGCTTGCCGAGGAGTTACAACTGATACCTGTTGCTGTAGGTTCCGACGAACATAGCTTTTACACGGTCCAGTAGACTTCCACCTTGCGACCGTCCGGGCTCAAGCTATTCACGCAATAACTACCATCCCCATAATGATCCTGGAGAAGAAATAGATATTTACCACAACGTAAGGGTAATTATGGACAAACTAAACTTTTGTAAACCACAAGAAAGGAATAATTCCAAGGCTAAGAAGCTACAATAATCTAAGGTAAGTGCGACATTATGATTTTCTACTTTTTCTTTAGTACGAGTACTTTCAATTACCGCCTTTGAGATAGCTGTTGATTTAGTTAGAATATTTCTAGTGCAAAAATTAAAGAAAGAAGCGATCTTACCCAATGAATAAAAGAAACGTCTTACATAAATCCGCTTCATTTAGTGACCAGTAATCACTAGCAAAGCAAGTACAGAAAAAGGTAATAACTACTTTAGTTGAATTTTCTATTTTAGAATATTTCGATGACCTTCATAAGCAATCATAGAAAATTCTCCAAGACATCTTTTAGTTTTTAATCATAACTAACTTTCCAGTACGCCCATCTACCGGAAAAGGCGTTATCAAAAATGACATTGTCACCAATTTTGTTAAAATTTTATATATAGATAATCAATTCCTATTGTATATCTAGTTATTATTTAGAACAGGTACTGACCTCTAGCGGTAATCAGCAGACTAAACAGATAATTTTAATTAAACGGTTTTGAAACCGACAGAAACATGACACTACTAGATCAGTTTCAGTTTAAATGCAATGTATTTCAATACAGTGACCACAGATAATTAGGATCAGATAATATTGAATTTAACATCCATTTTTGCACGTTACGAATTTGTCGAACGAAGTGACAACTTTATGGCACTTCTTTGACATATCCACAGATTAAGGGAAGTGTCGTTAGGGAACTGGTCCAAAATGCAGATGGGTTCCGTTTTGCTGCAGCCATGTTTAACTATGAAGTACATCTGGATCCTCTAGAAAGAAAACAGCCAATGCAAGAACCAACACAAATCTGAAGAAGTCTAGAAGTGTGTTCTTCCAGATACCAATGAGGATTTTCTGAAGCCAAGTATCTTGTATTTGCTTGTTAACTACTCCATTTAAATTAAATATTGCCCCAAAAGTAAAGAAACTGTTTTTGTAAAAATTTGCAGCTTCTCAGAACCGTCTGGTTATTTCTTTGCAAAATTCCATACGTCGATCTGAATCATCTTTCAATAATTCTTGAACGTATGTCACTTTTTCTTGTTTAAATTTCGGTGTGCAGTACATTTATCTACATTATGGCAAGCAGGTTGTCGCGTGGGTTTTCATCAAAACCCGACATCAGATTTAGACGTTCTTCTTTGTTTGTTGGCCTGGTTTTACCTGTTCTTGGTAAATCTTTCATAGATCACGTATCTTTAAATTTTCATAAAATCTTGCTTATCGTAGACTGTGAATATTGTATTCAGAATACAAATTGTTGAACAACTCTTTGCGCTCTCCTTCTTTCCCCATATTCCAGTAACATTCAAATTTCAATGCGGTGCACCAATTGGGCCATTTAAATTTTTTTTTTATTTGTTTAAATACACTGATTTCACAAAGAAGATTTAAAGTAAATGGGAAGTTTCATACGTTACCAATTTACATTGACAGTTCTTTAAGGTAGTTCAAATTGTTTCGACAACTGGAGGCATAAAAAACGGTCATGGGTGGTTAGATTACTAGGCTTTGCTGAAATAAGTAGTCTTTCGCAGTTTTCTCAAAATAAATCTTATGTAAGGGTTTGGTTATTTTACGATGGTAAAAAAGAACAAAAGTCTTTATTTATCAAATACATGGGCTACAAGGATAACTCAAGAGTTCAAAAATTGGATTTTTGCGGCGATTTTGTTTTCAAACATAATAATTGCGAATTGCCATGTGATGGAAAATTAAAGAAGAGACAGTTTTTCCATAAAATGAATATTTGTCGAAATATATATGATATTACATAGTTTTGAGTCGCCCTACATACACCAGAATTTTAACAAAATGGTATTACGTTATGATTGAATTCTTTTAATAAGTTAAAAGGGAAGAGTGTTGAGAATGAGTCTGAGTCCCCCATAGAATCGTTACCTGGCGACCTAATCATCTTCAATAAAACACCAAAACAAATTTTTGGAGTATTTTCCGATCAAATGTACCCATATAAATTCGTCATAAGCCATAAAAATGTTAGTTTACAGATATAATTCTTTTTCACTTTTTCTCATTAATTTTTTTCAGTTTCAACACAGCAGAATGGTGAGATGTGGAGAAGCCACAGAATTTTTCCAGATTTGTTCCTTATGACTTTTATGGTAGTATATCAATCTTTATTCAAAAAATCTTAAAAACGATATTTTTCATAAATAATGTTACGGTTTTTATATCAAAATAAAAGAAAAAATTCGGCTAAATAGCATTTGAAGATACACTCCTGCTTTGGTCGAAGTCAAAACAATGCTTCCAGTGACCGCGAACTCGCTTCAATCAAACAGTAATTTTTAATTTAAGGTTTTTAAATTTTGTACCTTCCAACCAATATATACATATGTAGGTATAGAAGATTATGCAATCGACTTTTTCACTATCGCTAAATCAACTTATTAGCCCATTTTACAACTTTTGGCTAAGTTTCGCCAAGATCGGTTATCATGTCTGAATGTGTGGATGTGTGGATGTGTGGATGTGTGAATGTATAATGTGTGATGTGTGCATGTTGGATATGTCGATGTGGATGTGTGAATGTGTGAATGTGTGGATGTGTGAATGTGTGGATGTGAATGTGTGGATGTGTGGATGTGTGGGTGTGTGGCTGTGGATGTGTGGATGTGGATGAGTAAATGTGTGGATGTGTGGATGTGGATGGGTGGATGTATGGATTAATGGATGGGTGTGTGTGGGTGTGTGCGAGAGTGCGTGCGTGCGAAAGTGCGTGCGTGCGTGTATGCGTACGGGCGAGTGATTAGATTTTGGGAAAATCAATCATCGGAGAGTGGGGTTTATTAGGGGCGGTTTTGGTTTTATAAAATATTTCTAAAGCAGCTGCATATTTCAAAGATATAAAAATACCTGTATATAGACCTTAAAGATATCGATTAATTATGTTCTATGCAAATTTTTGATATGACGCGTAATTTAGCGGAAAAAAATTCCTAATTTAGAATTTAAGTGTTAGTTCAAATTTTTTCATTATCTGAATAACGATTACTTTTATAAGAAAAAGTGTAGTTTTTTTAAAGAAAATTAAATTTTACATAAGTTTTCTTTACAAAATTTTTTAATATAGTCAAAAAATTAATTAAATATGAATGAAAATAGTTATACTGCATCACTAATATCTTATAGAAGCGGGCAGCTTTGGAATTTTTTCTACGTTAACATGTATTTATGTCTATTAATATCTATCAGACATGAAGTTTTAAACGTCATTCTGACAGATTATTTTTTTGTTTTAAGAATGTTGCCTGTTTTCGTTATGAACTTACAAAAAAGAGGTTTCATGATTACCCCAAAAAATTATAATTCAAATTGCAATGTTGTATATTTTCGTAATTAGCTTATTATAAAAGAGGTCGCATAATTTTCATATACAATACTTCCAGTGGCCGATTTTTGCCAAAGTGTATGAGTGTTTATTGGTTTGATATAAATTTTGAAGCAATAAACACGATTAAGCATTTTGACAAAAATTCATGCAATTCATCGGCCACGAGTGGTATTTAAAAGACTATTCAACGAACAAAATTGACGGTCAATTGACAAGTCATGTATTAATTAATTAGTTTTAATTAGAAGAAGTTGCAGGTTATATAGTGGTTTCGGTGATAGTCGGAGTTTGCATTACTTTGACGATCAAAATAAACGTCAAAGTTTATGTCAATTTACCATTTTACCGGAAGGTAATTAAATTTCACAGGAAGAGACAAAAATTGTCGGCAATATTCAGCTAGCGGAATTGTGCTCTGATGGGTCCAAACATAAAAAATACAAAATTGTAATTGGTTGATAGTTGACATGGAGAGGGTGAGTTGAATAGTCCTAAAAACATATAAAAATTGTTTCCATTTCTTTTAATTTCCATTTTGTAGGTTGGAAGGTCGTGTGGTGTTCCACACCAGATATCTTCATTTCAAAAATTGAGAGACTTCATTAATTCGGTTTTCTTGCACTTCTGAAATGTTAAGCAGCAGTGTCACCCAAACAGAGTGGAAAGTGTTTGTGATCTTTTTGTTTTTGGTTTTCGCGCAGGTAAATCATGTATCTGTGGTGTGTCGAAAATGTGACTTCAGACTAATTAGTAACGCCACCTAAGGTTATCAATTGCTCTTGTTGATGAATTTGAGAAACTTAACCAAACTTTTTCATTGAAAGCTTATTTTGTTTACGTTAAGTCTGGTAACAAGTGTGTTTTGTGTTTTTATAGTAAATCTATCCAACTTGTTCGTTGTGCAAGTATCATTTTTATGCCTTCGTTCTGTAATAGGGCATATGCAGACCCGCGAATGCGTCCGGAAACTATGAATTTTTCCTGCTTAGGCCAATGCTACCTCTACACCGCCTAGAGAACGGCGGCCATGTTTTTAAGTAACGTCACTCATAACATTTCCCCCATACTCCACACTTGTCCTATTAATTTATTCCCTTTTCTCACTCTTTCCTTTATATTTCCTTTATATGTTCCCCATCCTTATTGTCCTGTCTCATTGTATATCCCAGATATGTGAATTCCTCACCTGCTCAACTTCCTCCTCTCCCCATTTCCACTCTTCCAATTTTATTCTCCCCCCTCCCTTTCTGAATATTAGTATCTTTTTTTTTGTGTTTACTTCTAGTTCCTTTCTTTTCATATATCTTTCCATCGTCTTCATCCTCTCCTTCATTTCTTTTCCTTACTTCGCCACCAACACTATATCATCTGCGTACGCCAGCCTCCACACTTTCAATTTCTCTACTACCAATCCTCCCGTTTGCTGCCCTGTTAATATCTCCTCCAGATCTCCCGTATATCGAGAAGAGGTTTGGGTTTAGTGGGCATCCCTTTCTCAGGCCCTTCCTTGTTACAAATTCCTTGCTCATCTCCACGTTCATTCTCACTCTACTCCTCGCTTCCTCATAGGTTTCCTCAAGCCTTTCTATCAGTCTTTCATTTATCTTTTTTCTCTCATAAATTCCCATAGCTTTTCCCGGTTTACTCTGTCGAACCCCGTTTTTGTTCTAGAAACAACGCCACCATTTTCCCACTTTTCGTATCTAGTCCTTTATTTGCCATTTGTTTCATATATATATATATATATATATATATATATATATATATATATATATATATATATATATATATATATGTGTTATCTATTACTTTTCTCCTCTTCCTGAAACCCGACTGTCCCTATGGAATTAATTTCCTTTCGTCTATCTCCTTCATCCAAATCCAGTTTACTGCTGAACGACTCTTCCTCTTGGTAAATATGATGTAACGTAATATTACTCATATATTTTTAGATAAGCACTTTATTTTAAAGTGTATGTTTAAATGTTGGTTTAAATATTTACAAAACTTTTGGATTTAAATTTATATTTTATTTTCATATAAATATTAATTAATTGCACTATTATTTTGGATGCCGTTATGGAATTCGGTTTATTTAATACTCTGATTTGGAATCAGGGCAAAATTACGCATAAAAGACACCTCACAAGCCCTATTTTGATTCGATAATTTTCGTTCTGGCAACTTATAATCTAAATTTACTAATATCAAAAAATCTTACATCCTACAACTAAACTAATTACATATTAAAATTCCACATAAAAACTGTATCGGAATACATCTACTTCAACCCATTTTATTTAATTTTACAAAATTTCCACCTTCACATCTAACATTTATGTAGTTAACCTAACTTTTCTAATTTTATGCTTATATTAAATATTTATAGTTAAATTCCTTATTAAAATGAGGGAAACCTACTATTAAATGTTTTTATAATTTATTTTAAACTTATCTTACCCTATAAGAACAATAATTTTGTGAAATTCTTACAAATAATACTTAACCTAACTAAATATAAATTTACTTTTAATTTGTGTAATAAATGTCTATAACACTTGAAATGTTCATAAAATGTGTTCTTATATCTGTCTCTAACACCAATACTGTTCACTTGTACTTCATAGTTCTTAATTTTGTCATTTCACATTTTCACGTTGTTTAACTGTTTTGTCAATTTTGTACAAAATTTGCAATTTTATATTAAATATCACACTGCACAATTGTTGCTCATGTTCTTAATTATGTTTGTAAGTCACTATCACTTCTTATGCACGTTTTATATACTTTGTCTTTGAATTACAAATATACTATGTTCGTATCATACCCTTTCCTTCATATTTTAAATAGTTTATGCATTGTACCTAATACTATACATTCTACATATTATAATTATCATACTCCATGTGATCAATATATGATATGTGTTCAAAATATTAAAATTCATGGAATAAAATGCGAAATTACATAAATATGTTACACGAAACTAATCGTACCCATTAATATTAATCGTGTTGACCTTTCTCACATGCTACTGGTATAGCTCAATGCTTTTATGAAAATAACAACCTTGTGCATATCCCACAAAGCCTGTTTTGTCACAAAACCATAATTTTGCACTCGTAACTATTTTCTCATTGAAAACGAACTGTATACTTCTACAAATTTATCTAACTTGCCTACTATAGAAATTTCAAACTCAATAAACTCTAGCCCTTTTATTATGCCTAATTCTAATCATCTTAATATATACTATAGCATTCATAAATAAAGTCTGCGGTACACATTAAATACAAAAGCTGCCAACAAGAAAACTAGCTATAAGGCTGGTAGCGTCATCACTGAACCCCAAATAATGTAATTTGGCAAGCAAAAGTTAATGAGTAATCTCAAAAGCTTTGGAATGATGGAGCAGCACAAGTGTAGTTACCATATTAGAACCCATTACTTTCAAAATGTCCGTCAATGATACAAACAAGAGTGGTAGAGTAGCTATAATTAGATATCTAACCGGACTTCACTTCTGATAAAATCATATTACGGTCTCGGATTTGTCTCCATAATTCTTTCCAATAATTTAGAAACGGCAGGAAGAATACTGATTGGACGTAGATCTTTAAAACTAGCAGGACACGATACTGTAAGAACCGGTAAAATCTGTGCAATTTTCCGTGCTGACGGAAAAAAATTTAATTCTAAGCATGAGTTAATAATGTGCAATAGAAAATATATCAAATGTGGACAGCACAACTTGTCCATATTAATACTAAGTCCATTTGAACCTATACTATTCGATTGTGTAGCCTCCAAAGCAAAAGTAGAAGTGTTAGATAAACCCTGAGTTACATTACATAGAAAGACTTTGGTCAGCCGGTGGCTTATTTTTATTCGTTTCATCTAAGAAACAATTATTAATTTTATATACATCATTTAGTAACTCAGGATTCATCTTTCATTTTATTGTGAATTCCAGGTGAACCAATAGCCGTCCATAAAACATTTGATTGACCACTACTTTCCATGAAATTAAAATAATTGCGTTTAGCAATTGTGATTCCTTTGCTGTTAAAATTATAAAAATCTTCAATTGAGAAAAATTCGCTGGGATAGTTTTTACCGCACATGGGCTTCTACGGTCAAGATAATGCATAAATTCTGATACCACAGAGTTAGGGGCTTCGTTTACAGAATTTTTAATAACCAATATTTTTTAAAAAACAGGGAAGAACGCCATTCTGTAATAATAAAAGAATGTTTATAAACGTAGAGGATAACTTTTGGTTGAGTTTAACCTACACCTCAAAACCTAAGAGTCATTATTTAACGACAAAAAAACTTAAAAATTTGTGCAAGATAAGTGTATGAGTAGCACTCTTCTATTCAAATTCATTTAAAATAACATTGTTCCTTTAAATTGAACAAATCTGTAATTTCGGTAACTAGTTTGATAAAACCTTAAATGATCACCCAAAATATGAAAACATTGAGTCAACACACACACGCACGCACGCACCCACCCGGACTTAAAAACTATACTAACCAATTTAAAAATGCAACTTTGGTGTGCACCGGATTTGTGACTCGCCCTGCATAATAAAAACGGCGTTTAAAAGAAAGTTTAGCAAGAGATGCACAAACTTTATTTGAAACCTTTTTGTTTAGAAGTCCCGTTTCCGAAATATTTAGGTGGTCCGGGACTTTTTAAACACAGTATATATATATATATATATATATATATATATATATATATATATATATATATATATATATATATATATATTAATAAACTCGCTACCCTGATGTATGTTGAAACTTAACACCCTCAAGTTATAACTAAATTCTACTAATATCAATTTCTGATAGTTTTAATCAGTCTGAAAAATGGTTGGAATTAACAAATGTTGAGAAAATGCGTTATCTGTACTAGCTTTTGTTTACCTTCTATATGTAAAGTAGCTTTATTAGATTATAACTCAAAAAAACTTGACATCTTTTGATTCGATTTAAGCCTGAAACTAAAAAATATAATTGATGAGTCAATGTTTATATTACATAAAAGATAACAGTTAAAATTGTGATCAATGAAACACGTTTTACCTCAAGTATAAGGATAAACATTATTCAAAACAAAGAGGTCTTCGGTTATACTTACAATGTACAAAATGTCGTCGAAAAAACATAAGTATATATTATTTATAGAGAATAGTTATTTGTATTACCAGGACAGAAAATGAGTGTTTGGCGAGTACGAGTAAGCCTTGCAGGCCGAGAAGTGGATTCGAGGTGTGCTCGCAAACCATTTTATGGCAGAGTGATACACAAGATTTTTGTTCCGACGTCAACAATTGTTATTAAAACCAATAAACAAAATTGTTGTACTTTTTAAAATTTCATACGTGTCGAAACTGAGTTGGCAAAACTGACAACTAACAGTAACCAATATAACCTTAAAAATACAATTGCGAAATTATTCATTACCCGAATTTTGTAGGAACCTTACCAATTTGTTGACTTTATAAGTATTTATAGATGTAATTTGTAGTTTATAAGGAACTAACTCGGACATAATAACAGATGCGTACACAGTATCGCGATTAGGATTTATGTTATGTCAAACTTCGATTATGTCGAATATTTTACCAGTTCTGTCACTACAAGGAATACCAACTGTAATTTAGTATTACTTTTGCCGACCGAGACAATACCACCTAGATATTAAGGCTGGGCAGCTGTTGTGGTGACGTCATACCCGAAATCATCCGTTTCATTGTTAAGGATACTATAACTATTAAGAAAGGTACATTTCAGGAGTACAAAAACGTTTATTTTTACACAGGCAGATAATTATTACCATAATTATTACAAATAATAATAAATAAGGCTGTAGGGGGAACATAGACAGAAAAAATGAGAAAGGCAAGGAAGAAGAGTACAAATAGTAGATGGAGACGAAGGAAAACAGCTAATGTTATAAAGGCAATTGGGAAAGTGAAAAAGGTAAAGCGACGGGAGAAGACGGGATACAAGGGGAAGAATGGGTATACGGAGGGGAAAAGGTGCAAAAAGGATGACGGAAATAATTAATAAAATATGGAGAGGAGAAGGCTTGCAGGAAAGATGGAGATAAGGAGTAATATGTCCGGTATACAAAAAAGGGGACAGAAAAGAAAAGAAGTGGGGAGTGACATTATTATACACTGCATACAAAATATACGCGACGGTACTAGAAGAAAGACTACAGAAGGAGATAGACGAAAGAAATTAATTCAGAGGGACAGTCAGGATTGAGGAAGAGGAGAAAAGTAGTAGTATAATATATATATATATATATATATATATATATATATATATATATATATATATATATATATATATATTTATAGGTATATAGGTACATTAAACTTCCTTATTCATTCACTAATAATTAAAATTACACCCTGTATTAAACTTAAAATTTCAGAGCGCTACTAAAAGACGCACCGAAACCCTCTAATAGAATTGCATTTGTATTTAGTTTTATTATAAACTTGTAATAATTATGGTAATAATTATCTGCCTGTGTAAAAATAAACGTTTTTGTACTCCTGAAATGTACCTTTCTTAATAGTTATAGTATCCTTAACAATGAAACGGATGATTTCGGGTATGACGTCACCACAACAGCTGCCCAGCCTTAATATCTAGGTGGTATTGTCTCGGTCGGCAAAAGTAATACTAAATTACAGTTGGTATTCCTTGTAGTGACAGAACTGGTAAAATATTCGACATAATCGAAGTTTGACATAACATAAATCCTAATCGCGATACTGTGTACGCATCTGTTATTATGTCCGAGTTAGTTCCTTATAAACTACAAATTACATCTATAAATACTTATAAAGTCAACAAATTGGTAAGGTTCCTACAAAATTCGGGTAATGAATAATTTCGCAATTGTATTTTTAAGGTTATATTGGTTACTGTTAGTTGTCAGTTTTGCCAACTCAGTTTCGACACGTATGAAATTTTAAAAAGTACAACAATTTTGTTTATTGGTTTTAATAGCAATTGTTGACGTCGGCACAAAAAATCTTGTGTATCACTCTGCCATAAAATGGTTTGCGAGTACTCATAAATTTGCAGACCTCGAATCCACTTCTCGGCCTGCAAGGCTTACTCGTACTCGCCAAACACTCATTTTCTGTCCTGGTAATACAAATAACTATTCTCTATAAATAATATATACTTATGTTATTTGGACATTTTGTACATTCTAAGTATAACCGAAGACCTCTTTGTTTTGAATTATGGTTATCCTTATACCTGAGGTAAAGACGTGTTTATTCCAAAATTCAGATATGAATCTAACTTATGTTTTTTTAAATGGGAACCCCTGTATATTATTTCAAATTCAAATTCAGAATTAGATTTTTTTAACGTCGGGGTTGAATACATTATACAGGGTATTTGGAAAGATATGGATTGTTTTATGTTGAAATTGTACTCATTTCAATGCCCTGTAGAACAATACACTCTGTAGAAACGAATTATCTGTTGGTCAGTTGACTTTCAGAATATTGTCTAGTATCGTTACCCACCATTATTCATTTAGCTACTTGGGGTTTGTATACAGGGTGGCTCAAGACTCGGATGTGTCATTTTCTTCCTTAACTCAAATGGGAACACCCTGTATTTTTATCACTATCAAAGTCCTCTGGTACTCCTTTTTAATTTTGTCAGAGGTTCCCTGTATCTAACGTGAGTAGTTATCGAGATATTTCCAGATATTTGATGAATTTGTTACAAAATCTAGGATTATGATGTTTATCTGGTCGTCATTGTGTTTGACAGATAAATTTGACAAATTTACTGCTGTTTGAGAAGGATTTGTCCTGCAAATGTGTCGAAACAATACAAATAAATCAATCTAGTGCACTATCTAACCTGATTACTTGATACTGATAACATTAACTGTAAATATAGAAGAGCAACAATAACGAAAGGATAAATAATAAAAGAAAATAAGAACATTAAATTAATCATGTTAGGTGTTCGAAGTGACCTCCACCTACATCAATACAATGTTGAAGTCGATTTTCGAATGCCCGACTCACATTTCGCAATATTGTAAGATCAACACTCTTGAATGCTTCTGTAATTCTGACCTTCATGTTTTCTTTTGTCGTTGGTGTGTCATTATACACCGTACTCTTTACATAACCCCACAAGTAAAATCCACATTAGTTAGGTCTGGTGATCGAGCTGGCCAATGTTTAGGTCCACCTCTACCTATCCATCTTTGTTGGAAATAATTATTCAAATAGTCCTTGATAGGACCTGTGTTATGAACCGGTGCGCCATCATGTAGCAGCCACATGCGTTGCCGAATGTCTAGGGCACTTCTTCAAGAAGAACTGCTAAATGATTTTGAAGAAACAGTAAATAAACAGTACCATTCACCGTTTCCTCAAAAAGTGTGGCCCTATTATACGATTTCCCAAAACTCCACCCCAAACATTCAAGGACCATCTTGTTTGGCTGTATGTTCAATCAATTCAATCAATTGTGGGTTAGATGTCTGGTAATAGTGAAAATTGTGTCGGTTAACTCCTCCATTTTTCGAAAATGTTGCCTCATCCCCAAACAAAACAAAATCAAAGAAAATGGTTCTTCGTCGATTTTCGATTTTGCCCATTGACAAAATTCTACTCTGCTTTGGAAATCGTTTACAATTAGTTCCTGATGTAGTTGGACATGGAAAGGATGCATTTTATGTAATGACAGGATTCGTTGAACCGTACCATGGCTAATGCCTTTTGAGATGAAATCTTTCGTATACTGGTATGCGGGTCTTCTCAGAAACACTTTGAGTTGGTTGCCTTCCGTTATTGCATGTTTTCCTGCTTCTCTCTTGTGATAGTTAACCGATCCGGTGCGGTTAAAACGATCAACAATTTTCTCAAAGTAACTTTACTCGGTTGTCTCCAGTCTGGAAATCTTTCACGATATACTCTTGACGCAAATAAACAGTGTTTGGTGCATTCACCAAGTATCCAAATCATGTCAGTCATTTCACGACGGAAAATTGTTCACCATTCATCTCGTAGCTACTTTTCACTTCAACTATTTTGATACAGAGAAATAAATTGAACGAATAACTTAGCGAAACACTACAGTGAAACCAGTCGAACTGACAGATATGTCAAATACAAGAACTGCTTGATAATACAAAAACTTCGTGATAATTACTTTCAAACAGCGAATGGCAATGAATATCTGGAAATATCTCGATAACTACTCACGTTAGATACAGGGAACTTCTGACAAAAATTAAAGAGGAGTACCAGAGGACTTTGATAGTGACAAAAATACAGGGTGTTCCATTTGAGTTAAGGAAGAAAATGACACATCCGAGTTTTGAGCCACGCTGTATACAAACCCCAAGTAGCTAAATGAATAATGGTGGGTAACGATACTAGAGAATATTCTGAAAGACAACTGGCCAATAGATAATTCATTTCTACAGAGTGTATTGTTCTACAGGGCATTGAAATGAAAACAATTTCAACACAAAACAATCCATATCTTTCCAAATACCCTGTGTAATGTATTCAACCCCGACATTAAAAAAATCGAAAAAATGTGGGCTTTCTGAATTTGAAATAATATACAGGGGTTCCCATTAAAAAAAACATAAGTTAGATTCATATCTGAATTTTGGAACATCCTGTATGGTTCAAAATAATTTTAGATAATGCACTGTTACTTCCTCTACCCTTTTTGTTTGAGAACTTTTTTGATATCTATGAAATCAAAGGAGTTATCGAACTTTGCATCTTGGTTGGTACACCCTGTATGTATATGTGGGTTGAAAGTTAAAAATAAATATCTCGCTTATCTTTCAAGGTAACTATGGATTGTTTCATATCATTTTAAAGCAAATTTTGCTCCCTTTCAAATGAAGTAAGAATATGTGTATGCTATACCTGTAATACGAGGAATGTTTTCAATTTCCAGAAGTAGTGTTTTCATTAGCGCAAATGAACAAAGTTTATTTCCAAACTCCCAAGGTTGTTACCAAAATAGTTAGGAAGTTATAACAATATCAATATTAAATATTTGAAAATTCATACCTCCTATACTATGAGCTTTAGAAGAAGCAGGTTAGTTGCATTCATAAGAGTGGCTGGTTGCGTAGAAAGTATAAAAAACCAAAAAAATGCTTTGAGGGAATTTCGAATAATTGTTTAAGTTTGATCCTTTAAATGTAGACTAATTTATATTATATTTTATTAGGAAAAGAAATCGGAAATATACATTTCTACAAAAAAAAAGTATGTGACTGGAACTGCGGCCATATTCAATCTTTAAAGTTTTAAAAAATTGCAAAAAAATTGCAAAAAATTGCATTTCATGCGAGTTATTGATGACCTGAATTTCAATCTTCTATGTTAAAATTTTAAAATTTGCCCCCAAGATAACACCCTTATTTTCACCAGCTGTATACGTTCAAGAGCTTATTTTGTCGACATAATTGTCTAGTAGGCCTTCATTCCAAATTTCATCAAAATCGTTCGTATAGTTTCGGCTGGCGATTGACCACAGACACAGACAGACATTTTGAAAAATTTTCTAGAAAGTCGTAAAACATCAAAATAACGCAACTTATTTTCGATTTTTTTTCGACCGCAAGACTTTCTTTGCTTAGCAAGAAAGTGAATAGTATATTGAGTATCAAGAACAGTAAGGGATGTTTACCGGTCGACCGCCATGTTTGGCCGGAGACCGATACAACCCTTAATGTTCGTGATGCTCATACTGTTTTTTGCACGATTGTATTAAATTTACCACAATAGAAATATTTAATTTCTACTAAATAAACGAAATGTCACGTCAAGTCAAGTCAAGTGACGTTTTAAATAGAAATGTCCAAATTTTTTATTCTGATTATGAAATATATAGACTTTTACTTACCGCGCTACATGCACGTTAAGTGAATTACTTACCCGACTTGTGTATTCTAGTCACCAGTAAAAACAACCTTCTGATCTCGCAACAAACCCGGTAACTAACTAAAATCGTCCTATCGTGCAAAAAAGATATTTTGAGGTCAAAAATTCATGAAAATGTTATAATCTAAAAATACTAATCATATACTAAACCGTTGTTTGCTAGTAAATTGTGGTTTAAAATTTGCATTAATAGTGGTTTTCAACTGTATATAAACATTTACTGTTGGTCGTTTTGATTTGTTACATTTTTTTCGATTGATATTCAGAATTAGACACCAATATTTCGTTTCTTCAGTAACCAATATAAAAAATGCATTTACTTACGTTGTTCAATTGCAAGTGCACATAAAAACAAATATTGCAACAGCAAAGTGAATAGCATTGTATCAAAATATACTGTAATTTAAAATTAGACTCTTGAATATTGCCTTGTGCGTGCTTTTATAAATAAGCATTGTTAATAAAAAAAGTTTATTAATGTGTGTAAACGGTAGTTATGCATGTCATTAGTACAATAATTACAACTACTTAATTCCAATTTCATAATCGGTATACAACCTTTGACTTTTAAGTTCCACGTATTTAGATTACTGTACTGAAAATTTTATCACAGGGTAGTTTATCACACTATTCGTTTACAAAGGGCTTAAGTAGATTTTTCGGCTATATTTAAAAATGGCATAACAATAACAGTTAATCGTAGGCCTATCCACGAAATTTCCTACAGTTTACTACACAGCAACCAAACTCACGCGGGTCAGTAAATTATAATAAATAACCAAGATTGTAAATGTAAAGACAGTCTGACACTGTCCTAAATTTTCATGATGAACATTTGTAGAAAATTTTGCATAGTGTCGTACACATTTTTGAATAGAATTTGCAACAAAATTTGTGTCCAGAAATGTTTTAGAACATGTTCTAAAAACTGCATAAAGGTGCAGAGAATGTTGCGCTGCGTCTTGTATAAATTCGTGAGAAGGAACAGTGCCAGTTATTGTTACAAGAATATCAAAAATACCCTTGTTTATTGGCGACGAAACCGCCATTATATAAAAATAAACATGCACACCACGACGCTTTGCAACAAATAGAAGCAGTAATCCCTAGTGACAATACAAGATTTCAAATTGAAATTTAATGGCTTGCAAACAAACTTTATGGCAGAGTATAGAAAGTGGAATTCCAGCAGGCACAGCCGAGCTGGCAACGAAAATGGTATCTGACATTATTAAACTTATTTACACCATTGCTAAGTAGCGGTAATTTACAGGTGCATACACCAACCATATGGTGCTTCAAATCGATGCTTTTTACTGGAGCACTGCCAGGTATGAATGGTTACCGATTCTTTAACAGAACATATGGGGACCAACTGGGAATCACAGCAGGAGGTAGAATTTACGTAGCAGATTAAGATATGAAAAACACTCCTGATTATATTCACACACCATCTGCATCACCGACTGCTTCGTGTTCATCACCTAATGGAATGTGGCAGCCTAAACAAAAAAATCAAAAGTTCAAAATTATGTAATTGAAGCGAATCTCATACGAGAAACCTCAAATACACTGGCTACCATTAATCCTTCGACGAGCCAAAATAATTACACAAACGATGAAGACGAAGCATTGGCCAAATATATTATAACTCAGCTAAGAAAGATAACCCATGAGAATGTTCGCATGGACGTTGAGCAACAAATAATTGAATCTCTGCATTGTGGTATAAAAAAATGTACCTAATTGATATTTGTTCATTTGCCAAATATGACCAATGAAAACACATGTAACTGTCAAAATTGTTAAAATACTTATCTTTTTTTGGATTTTTTAATGGCGTATTTTAAATTATACAATCTAATATTAGTCAAGTTACTTTGGTGTTTGTGAATCCTTGCGATATTACACGCTCACATTCCATTAATATAAGTAATTTGATTGTAATCTTATTTATTATATTTAGAATTTACATCAGTTCTACGTACATGAAGACAAAATTTGCATCGATTGGGGCTTGAATCTCGATGGCGCAAATGGTTAGCGCGGTACTCTAGCAAAGTATAGGTCGTAGGTTCAAACCCTACTTGAGTAAACTTTTTATTTATGTATTTAATATAATTAATAATAATTTTTAATTATACAATCTAAACGTTTCGATAGCACTTACAGTTATCTTCGTCAGTAGTAATATCTAGTAAAATTGTTAAAGATGTTGAAAACAATTTTGTCAAAGTTGAAAAATTAAAACATAAACATCAGCCTGCTATTAATATTGCAGTTTGAGAAACGTATAAAGCCAACTATAGGATTAAATTTTAGTAAAGCATAGCTAGGTCATTGAAAATTAAATATTGTTAAACTGTCTTAAAGATGACAAATCAGAATACCCTCTAACGGCGAAGGCTAACAATGAAAACTGTCATCCAAAAAACACATTTAACAAAATTTAATCAAGTTATGACGTAAGTATAAAGTTATGAAAAACTTCAATTTCAAAATGATAGAAGCATTCACAAATATAAACATGACATCAAATAATATAAAATAATCCAGTTAAATCTAACAAAAATATATCTTTGTCAATGAGTGCAAGCGTTATTAACAATGAAAAGCATAATGCAGAACGTTTCTTGTAATTTTGTAGTGAGACAGTGCTGAAAAAAAATGGTTTTGTCTTTTGGAAAAAGATGATCAATGTATTCAATAATTTCCTTTAGGGGCACTTTTGTAAAAAGTGAAACAACATTAAGACTGACCATTATATCACCCTCTTCAATTTTTATTTTAATAGTTATTATACTTTCATTGCGTTTAGGATCAAATAAAGCACGTCGTTGACAAAAGGATAAGTTGCTCTTTGGAGGTTTTGTTTTAGGTAATATGTTAACGGTGTTATATCCAACTTCATTAGCAGTATCAAAAGGTAACGATTTAATGGAGTTTTCGATATTGGAAATTATATCTTCAAAAGGTGTTATCGCAAAATTTTCTCCTTTAGAAAGCGCTTGAATATCGGAATCTGAAACTACATTACCAGAAAGGACACTGTTTTATTATAATCAATGGATGGTATTATTATTTTGTTGTTTATATAATTTATTAAATTTTTCTTTTTGACGTTGACGTGAGATGTCAAAATTTATTTCCATAGATTTAAACGTTACAGAATCAATTTTATCCCAACCTTGTCTATTTAGTATAGATGAAATTTCTAAATGTAAATATGAAAGATAGAAATCGGTGTTATCCAATAACTTACTAGCAATATGTATTTGATTACTCAGAAGTGCATTTTTAGTTCTTCTGTAAATATTATTAGCTTGTTTGTTATTAAAACTTCTTTTAATTTAGATAAACTTTGGGATAATTTTTTGGTCTCGACATCATAATAAAACTGACGATAATAATTGTACTTTACGTTTCCTTAATTTTTCAAATTGTCTGATAGAAATTTCCTCCCCATAGAGGACTGAAATATGAAAATATTAACTTCCTCTTATAGCTAATTTTTACATGGGAAAATTTGAAACATCAGAGTTACAAAATACACCTAACTAAAAAACCTTCAGTTTGGTATAGATATGTGGATTACGCATTTGTTATTTAGAGACATGGAGAAGAGGCACTGCATGAGTTTTTGGCTTTTATAAATGGTATACATCCTAGTATTCAGTTTACAATGGAAAAAGAAACTAATGGAAGTTTACCATTTCTTGTTTATTTTATTTTATTATTATTATTTTTGAGGTTTACAGAAAACCGACACACTGGTAGATACCTTCATAAATTATCCAACCACCATCCACTTCAAAAATTGGTGTAATTAAATCTTTAGTAGATCGACCAAAACGAATTTGTGACCCTGAATTTTTGAAGGATGAATATAAATATTTAACAAAATCCTTACAAGATAATGGATATTCACTTACAGATATTAATAATGTTATCACACCTTCTAGACGTAACCTTAAAGAAAAACCAGTTCTTAATGTTGGTACTGCTTTTCTTCCCTTTATAGCTAATATTACAGATAAAATTACTAATTAAATATGGAATTAGGACTATTTTTAAACCTACAAGAAAAATTAAAGAACATTTAAGATCACCTAAAAATGTTTCAAACCCATTATCATCTTCCGGAGTGTACAAGTTATCTTGTTCATGTGGAAAAGTATATATTGGAACCACAAAACGTATCTTCTTTGATACAAGACGTAAAGAACGTATGAGATTTTGTAGATTAGATCAACCAGAAAAGTGTGCGGTGGCTGACCATACTTTTTTAAATACTCTGGCGCCCCTTTCCGGTTTTTATGACGACTTCAACCCCTTATCCACCCCAACCCCTGAGCAGTCGTGCAAACCCACAATTTTATTTGTTATCCCGTTTTACTTCCCGTTTATACCGTAACAGAGATGGTCGCTCCATAGTTCGTATTTGCCCTTGTTCTTAACAATCACTTTTGTCGCGATAACAACTATACTGTATTCGTCTTGTTTAATCTCAATTGGTAGGTACAGTGGAATAACACCTTTTCAAGCAAATGCGAACAAATTAAGCCACCATTTTTTCGCATATGAATCATCTAGTTGACGTCTTAGGTTGACGTCACAAAGCATTGCTTTGTGGTTAGCGTTCTAGGTACTAACATGTACGGGCTGCGCGTTGGCTACCATCTAGAAAAAAATTGCAGCCAACTTCCGACTTAACTCAGTTTTTGGCTTTTTCCTTGAAAACTACTCGTCCTATCTACATTTTGTATAGGACATAATTAAAAGAGCATACAATTTTCAATAAAAGGAGTATTTGTTTGATGCCGAAAAAATTCCGCCAGGTAAAAACACTAAAAAATCAAGAATTCTGAGAAACGACTTAAATAATTAATAATGAATTTTTAAAGCTTAAACATTTTTTAAGGAAAATTTTGCAAAAAGCAGTTTGCCACATCTATACCTGCAAAAATCATAGATCGCCGGATATAACTATTAAGCACTAATTGGATTTAAGTGCGTATTTTATTAGTTTGGAAATTTATATTGTTAGAGCAAACAAACGATGAGCATTAATTCTCATTTAGACGAGCATTAAGGATCATGAATGCTCCTTTGCTCGGCCTGAGACCTAGGTCTATCAAAAAGTTTGGAATAAGTGAAACAAGAAAATTTGTTTTGGCCAAATTCGGTTTTATTTTTCAACATATATTCCTTTTAAGTTGATACAGCGAGTCGAACGATTTTCTAACTTCTTATTCCGTCCAAAAAGTACACATCTCTTCAGGTTTGGAAACATGTTGAAGTCACTGGGGCCAGATCTGGCGAATAACGTGGGTAAGGAGCCAGTTGAAATCCGATTTCGTACAATTTTGCTTGTGCAACTAACTATGAATGAGCAGGCGCATTGTGGTGATTATAGAGAATTTTTTCTTCTTTAAAAGCGGCCGTTTTTCTGCGATTTCAATTTTCAAACGATCCAATAATGATGAATAATATGCGCCAGTTATAGTTTTACCTTTTTCAAGATAGCTAATGAATATTACACCATGCGCGTCCCAAAATACGGAGCCCATAACCTCTCCCGTCCATCGTTGCTTTGAAGCACTTTCACCCGGAGAAACCCATTGTTTCGACTATTGCATAGACACTCTAGTGTGTAGAAATGTATCCATGGGTTATCCATCGTTATTAATTGGTGCAAAAACTCCTTTGTATTTCGCGTAAACATTGTCAAATTCTGCTGGGAAGTCGTAACATGAATTCGTTTTTGGTCCACTGTTAGCAAATACTTGTTTAGCTTGGCTATCGTCTCGGTTATCGTTTTCTTGCGTAAATAATAGTGTTTAACCAGAACAGGAAACTCAGATTTTTCCATTTAAAAAAAAAGCACGGAGGTTGGTTGCTGCTCACTGCTGTAACTTGTAAATGCGTGAACAAAAATTGCCAAAATTTTGACAGACGTCTAATGAAAGATGAAGCTTTTTATGAATCGTTTACATTAGTCCACTTAGGATTATTCCAAACATTTTGATCCACCTAGTATATTACTTTTTTGCAGCAACGTTTATGTTGTGTAACTTAAATACAAAAATACACCATAAAAAAATCACACTAGCTTCTTTAAGACCAACAATACATATTAATACTCCTTCAAAGTTATTTAAATGAGTAGACGCTGGCGAAGTCTACTATTAAAGCAAAAGTTTTGTCAACTGACTTTAAACGTTTATATTTTGAAAACTATTAGGCCGATTATAATCAATCTACTTGTATTATAATCAATATTTATTTCTGTTTATGTGATTGTAACTTAATATTTTTCGTTACATTTAGCTAAGTACTGAAGCGAAATATATTAGAGAAAACTATTTTTCACCACTCTTCGCGCAAAACCAATCTTTATGAATTATTCATTCATTTTTAGATACATGCTTCATTTAGACAGACGCTGATTTCATCACTTTCTATTATTTAAAAACCGTGTAATAAAGGAAAACTGCCACGCTTGTTAACTCCCTTATTGTAAGCGTTATACGCAATATTTTCACAGGATGGTGTACACCAAAACAAATAAATACGGAAATACCGGCTTTGACCTGTTCTCTCATTTTTTGTAAGTAAAATTCATTTTTTTTACTCTTCTTCTTACTGTGGTGGTACACACTTGCGGAACATCCGGACACTCGTCTGTCAATCTTTAATACAGCTCGACTATGGTTGGAAACCTTTCTTCCATATAAGAATTTAATGTGTCTAGAAAATCATCGATATCTACTTTCGGTCAACCACGTATTGGCCTCGTCCCTGACATTGTACCAGTACTACTTGTCCCTTCTTCAATTGACACCCTTCCAACACTTCTTTCCCTAATCCCCAAGCATTCTGCAGTACGCTTTGTGACTTGATTAAGAATAACTGTATTTACGCCATTTTTTCCGCTTCGTAGAAAGCTGTTACCTTTAGAAAAATCTGTTTAAGTTCGGCGGACATATGCTTAGGCATTCCTCTATTTGGTAAGAAGCTGCTACGATATACGTATGTACAGTGCGTTCATGATGAAAGGAACAAATTCGTTTACAATTCAGATAATTATTTTGTGAAGAAACGCTCAGGCACGTCAATTAGTATTTTTAGTTGCGGATTTTTTGACATAAGGAAATTATATACAGGGTGTCTCAAGAAGGAGATGTGCAGTTATCATTGATTTTTTAATGGAACACCCTGTATATAATGCAAATTTTAATTGTACGGTAAGTTCTGGACACTTTTTGTATAACAGATATCTCTAAAATCAGCGCTTTTCGGAATAATGACGTTTGAACATTTTGCAATTACAGTTCGACAATTTCTTGACACGACTTACCCTAATAAATGGACTGGACAAAGAGGTCTTATTGAGTGGCCACCAAGGTCAACGGTTTTGACCCCATTAGATTTTTTCTTATGGGGTTATTTGAAATCTAAAGTTTATGCGAATAGACCAAATAATTTTGATAACCAGAAACAGAATACGCCAGGAAATAATACTTATTCCACCAAAGATAATTGAAAATGTTCAACGAGAAACAATCCTTCGACTACAAAAATGTATTGAAGTAAACGGGCAAAACATTGAACATTTATTATAAAGCAAGTGTTATTATTTCCTTTGTATGTTTTGTTATTAAAGTTCATTAATTTTTTTTTCATTTATCACATTTCAAACATCATTACTCCAAACACCGACGATTTTAGAGATATGTTATACAAAATGTTTCCAGAATTTACCGTATAATTAAAAAATGGCATTATATACAGGGTGTTCCATCAACAAAATCAATGATGACTGCATATCTTCTTGACACCCTGTATACAATTTTATAATGTCAAGAAATCCGCAGCTAAAAATACTAATCGACGTGTCCGAGCGTTTTTCCACAAAATAATTACCTGAATTGCAAACGCATTTGTTCCTTTCATCATCTCTCTCTCTCTCTCTCTCTCTTATATATATATATATATATATATATATATATATATATGGTTGCGTATGGTTTTCCGTGGCTGCTGTATTTCTCCTTGGTTTCTCTGGTGTTGGACCGCGTATTACATTTAGTCTCTATGAGACTGCCTTTTCCTCGACGACGTTTCGACGGAGTCACATCTTCATCATCATGGCTGTAACTTTCGGATTGTACTCTTTGTTGCTCGAACTGTAGTGATGTCCGGTGTTGCTGGCTGCTTCTTATGTACTTCCTGCTTTCTCTTTTCGTTTGACTTCATCTTTTCGAAATTTAAGTCGTTTAAAAAAACATTTAAAAAAAAATTGACAAATGCGGTCTTAGTAATAACTCGTTAATTGTTCTGTTCCTGTCAAACAATCTGAATAAAACTTTGAGGTGTTGTAGGCAAAGGTTTATTGCAACAGTCTGCAAAAATAACATTTGTATTTTTCATAAAAATAAAATTATGAATGTCTAAACTTGACTATCAAAAATGCAAGTTACTCAAAAAATCAAATGGAAACCCTATTTTTATTACTCAGATCGATTTAACGTCAAAGATTAAGGTAAGTTTGTTTAAAACTTTATTTGCCTAAACCGTAACAGTTTCATACTTATCAAAAAGTCCCAATTTTAAAATTTGTGATAAAATGAGCTACATCACTTAAATCTAGTATTCCTTGTTTGTGGTCACCATGGAAACCAAATAAGTAAATTGAAATAAAGAAAAATATTAGAATAAGTTACTGCAAAAATTATAAAAATTGATAATTTTGTGATTCAAAAGTGATTTTTGCCAAATAGAAATTTTCTAAGTAATTTTTTCAAATTCCATATACAACATGTGTAAAATTTAATACTTCATGAGTAAATTCGAAAAAGCTACTTTTACTGCGGAGGTAATACATACTTATCAGCGTATCATTACACGATAAAGATGTTTATTTATTTTGTTTTCTATTGTAGTCAATAATTTAATAAAATTGTTGACAGTTTGTATTTTCTTGATGAAATGGCTCGACTTGAATATTCTAATACAGATTATTTGAATTTAATTTTAATTCACGGAGAATGTCATAGAGTTGTAAAACGAACAGTAAGAACATTTATCGAACGCTATCCTGAGCGCCCCGACCATCAGCAGATACAATAAGACGTGTGGTTCAAAATTTGGAACAGTTTGGCACATTTAAACACTCTGCGCCTCGCAAAAGAAACTACTATTGATAATGAACAGAATGAAGTTATAACTTTAGGATATATCCGTGCCTATCCTTGTGATTCCATAAACAACGCGAAAACAGATATTGGCTTAACACCAACATACAAGTTTAGACCATACTGTTTACAATTAGTTGAACATTTGAAAGAACGGATTTCTTGAAACATATCGAGTTTTGTGAAACAATTTTGCTCAAAATACAAGAAATTCCTAATTTATTGACTGATATCATATGGACGGACGAATCTAAATTTACGAAAAATGGCATATTTAATCGCCGAAACTCGCATTACTGGAATAACGAAAATAGCAATCCAATTCGCGAATGCCATTTTCAGGAAATTTGGAATTTTAACGTATTTTGTGCTGTTCGGAATAACGAAATCTCTGACGTGTATTTTACAACGAAAATTTGAGAGGTTTAAAATAGTTGATTGTTGCGATTTATAATTACAAATTTAATTTCTAGGAAAATTATCTTGAGATATTAAACACTCGAATTTAACCCGATTAAATCTAGAAAGGGAAAATGTGTGGTACCAACAAGACGGTGCGCCCCTCACAACACCAACGCTGTTTCCATGAAACTTTATAATTTAAAGATATCTATATATATATATATATATATATATATATATATATATATATATATATATATATATATATATATATATATATAAAAAGATATATATATATATATATATATATATATATATGCTTATGGTTTTCGTGGCTGCTGTATTTCTCCTTGGTTTCTCTGGTGTTGGACCGCGTATTACATTTAGTCTCTATGAGACTGCCTTTTCCTCGACTACGTTTCGACAGAGTCACATCTGTCATCATCATGGCTGTAACTTTCGGATTGTACTCTTTGTTGCTCGAACTGTAGTGATGTCCGGTGTTGCTGGCTGCTTTTATGTACTTCCTGCTTTCTCTTTTCGTTTGACTTCATCTTTTCCTTTCACTACTGTGTCCATTTTGCACTTTCTTTTTAGTTTCTGCTTGTTTGTTTCGGTTGATATTTGTTTTGTTCAATACTGTTTTCCACACTGCTGGTAACCTGAGTGCGTCGTATCTTGTATTAATATTCTTGGGATTCTTTTCGTTTTCGATTGCCTCCTGATTATTCTAGATGTAAAATGTTCTAAGTTGGCTAGTGATTTAGTCTTGTGGAGATTGATTGTGCGCCTGGCGTTTACATATTGCACAAGAGATGACGTAGTTTGATTTTGCTTTACTGCGTTTCTGTGTTCTTCCTTCCTTGCGATAGCTTTTATGTTTGTTCGTTTGTCCAATGCGAAATGATGATGCTAAATAATCGATATCTTAAAGAGGCATGTTCGTATATATATATATATATATATATATATATATATATATATATATATATATATATATATATATATATATATATATATATATATATATATATATATATGAAATTACATGTTTTAGTTTTACTTTATAATAGAACAAAAACTTTTATACTTGGATTTTATAATGAAATATATTTACGTCGGTACTAAATAAATCTGTTTCGGGATCACGTATTCTCAGTTAATTGTTTACGTGCGGTTATTAATTCGTGTCTTTAATTATTTCTGTTAATTTGGGAAAATTATGTTCAATACAGAATTTATATTTTAACGAAACCAAGAGTTTACTTTATACGAAATAAACGCTTTTACTATATCACTTCGATTTCGCGTATAATTTAACCCATACAAAGCTTTTTTTTTTGCACGAGATTTTACAGCTACGGTAATGGATTTAAACAATTATCCCAATTATTTAAAACGGAATAAACTAATGTTATTTCTGGATCTCACCCGACGGACGAGTAGTTAGAACGGCGGTTTTTTATGTGTTCTACTTAACACGTATTACCTTCGCGTTTACACGGCTTGCGGAGTTTCTTTTAATGAATTACCAACGGGTGTTCGGTTGCGGTCAATCTGCTGCTTCCTGCTCATTAATTGTCTGGCCTAGTGTAGTATCCTTTACAATAATTTGGGACGAACCCGTTACGCTGTGAAAAGCTATATCTCAGGGGTTGACAGAATTCAGGCAAGTACCTTTCTAGTCAAGGGAGTGAACGAAAAATGACGCTGGGCTTTCAGTCCTTCGTAATATCGTTCAATCGGCGTATGTATAAGGTTGTGTATTTTGACTTACGTCCGTTCAGCCTTAGATTTCAGCAGCTCTAGGCCCGTTGAACGTTGGTGATGTTCAGGCGGCGGTGTCGCGTTTAATAACTATGACGGTTCGATACGTACAACGGTTGACATATGCGTTCAAGCAGATGTCGGCAGAACGGATCAACACACAGGTACCGTCGGCGGAACGGATCTGCGTACAAGCAGATGTCAACGGAACGGATCTACGAGCAAGTGATCGGTACAAAAGCCCGACACGCAAGCAGTAGTAAACAATGGGGCGGTTCGGCGCATTAGTAGCAAGTAGTCGGTGCAACAATCCGACACGCAAGTACGCACTAGACAACTCGTCTCGCGGTTTTATAGAGAATCCGCGGAGGCAAAGACAGCTTCTGTGGAGGGTCTCAGGTCAGGATTAGCGGAAAGTCCGGAGGGACTCTGCCTCTTTCGGTTTTTAACTAACGTCGGAAGGGATATGAAACTTATTGTTTGATGAAAATCTGTCAATGTTAATAATTAATTAACGCAGGATAATTAGCAAATAATTAATAATGACAAGCAAAATTTGGTAAAGGCGGCTGGCTATTTACAAAGTGACTAAGCTTTTACTTGGATAGTAGGTATTGCAGCAGAGTTTATATATTGTGAGGCTACATGTGTCATCTTCTCATTTTGTGACTGTGGTTTCATATCAATCAGGTTGATCGGCCTATTCCACAGTTTTTTGCTTTTAGCGCGACGTTTCAAGCGGACTCTTCTTCCATCATCAGGCTTAGTACTGAAGTACTGAGAAGGACTATTTTCGCACTTGAGTCAATTCATATGTTCATGATTCTCCTAAGCACTTCACTGCTCCCAGATTCGAACTTGGTACCTTTTTACAAGTTTGAAACCTTTATCGCTAAGCTGCTGGGTAATCCTTTATATATATATATATATATATATATATATATATATATATATATATATATATATATAATATATATATATATATATATATATATATTTCAATGTAAATTAATTTACAATAAATATTCAATGTAATCTTGTTTAGTCGTTAGTGGTGTAGCATAACAATATTTTTAATTCGACTCAAAGATAAAAATCCATTGGTGTAAGATCAGGTGACCTAGGTGGCCACGGAACGGGACCATTATTGGCAAACCAACGATCTTTAAAATTTCATAAAGTTTCATGGAAACAGCGTTGGTGTTGTGAGGGGCGCACCGTCTTGTTGGTACCATAAATTTTTCCTTTCTAGATTTAATCGGGGTTGAATTCGAGTGTTTAATATCTCAAGATAATTTTCTCCTAGAAATTAAATTTGTAACATAAATCGCAACAATCAACTATTTTAAACCTCTCAAATTTTCGTTGTAAAAATAACGTCAGAGATTTCGTTATTCCGAACAGCACAAAATACGTTAAAATTCCAAATTTCCTGAAAATGGCATTCGCGAATTGGATTGCTATTTTCGTTATTCCAATAATGCGAGTTTCGGCGATTAAATATGCCATTTTCGTAAATTTAGATTCGTCCGTCCATATGATATCAGTCAAAAATTAGGAATTTCTTGTATTTTGAGCAAAATTGTTTCACAAAACTCGTTATGTTTCAAGAAATCCGCTTCTTTCAAATGTTCAACTAATTGTAAACAGTATGGTCTAAACTTGTATGTTGGTGTTAAGCCAATATCTGTTTTCGCGTCGTTTATGGAATTACAAGGATAGGCACGGAAATATCCTAAAGTTATAACTTCATTCTGTTCGTTATCAATAGCAGTTTTTTTGCGAGGCGCAGAGTGTTTAAATGTGCCAAACTGTTCCAAATTTTGAACCACACGTCTTATTGTATCTGCTGATGGTCGGGGGCGCTCAGGATAGCGTTCGATAAATGTTCTTACTGTTCGTTTTACAACTCTATGACATTCTCCGTGAATTAAAATTAAATTCAAATAATCTGTATTAGAATATTCAAGTCGAGCCATTTCATCAAGAAAACACAAACTGTCAACAATTTTATTAAATTATTGACTACAAAGGAAAACAAAATAAATAAACATCTTTATCGTGTAATGATCGCTGATAAGTATATATTACCTCCGCAGTAAAAAGTAGTTTTCGATTTACTCATAAGTATTAAATTTTTACACATGTTGTATATCGAATTTGAAAAAATTAGAAAATTTCTATTTGGCAAAATGACTTTTGAATCACAAAATTATCAATTTTTATAATTTTTGCAGTAACTTATTCAATATTTTCTTTATTTCAATTCTTAATTATTTGGTTTCCATGGTGACCACGAACAAGGAATACTAGATTTAAGTGATGTAGCTCATTTTATCACAAATTTTAAAATTGGGACTTTTTGATAAGTATGAAACTGTTACGTTTAGGCAAATAAAGTTTTAAACAAACTTACCTTAATCTTTGACGTTAAATCGATCTGAGTAATAAAAATAGGGTTTCTATTTGATTTTTTGAGTAACTTGCATTTTTGATAGTCAAGTTTAGACATTCATAATTTTATTTTTATGAAAAATACAAATGTCATTTTTGCAGACTGTTGCAATAAACCTTTGCCTACAACACCTCAAAGTTTTATTCAGATTGTTTGACAGGAACAGAACAATTAACGAGTTATTACTAAGACCGCATTTGTCAATTTTTTAAATGTTTTTTTAAACGACTTAAATTTCGTATCTAGTTTATTTAACAAACTTACCTTAAAATTCGACATAGAATCCAAAAATGTGTTAATATACGGGTGTTCCATTTAAAATAAGCGACTATACCGACTTCCGGTATAACCGAAAGTGGTACGAACGTGAAAATATTTTAGATGAGTTAGTCTAACATCATTACCCTGTCACCAAATTTTCAAAATTATAGTAAGTTTGGTTTAGCAGATACTCATAGGATCAGTTCCCAAAGGCGGACCCTAAAAAATATATATATATATATATATATAATATATATATATATATATATATATATATATATATATATATATATATATATATATATATATATATAATAATGTACAGGTTACCCACTTGCCTACATTCTTTGATAGCACCTTTAATGTTTACTGTTTTGTGTTTTGTATCGTTCCTTTTATTAGGTTGATTTAGAATGTTATATATCAGCAAATAATAATAAGTAGATATCTTATACAAATAGTCTTATTGTTTGTTGCTTCCTTTAACTTTATTTCAGGATTGGGCGAACACAAATAATTCAAACTAAGGTCATTATCCCGGAAACTATTAGCTGTAGATGTAACACATATTTACGAAAAGTCAGAGTCTTAAAACTAGTTTATTAACGAAAAATATACGGAATGTTCCATAAAAAGTTGACTTTTACTGTTTCTTCCGTGGTCGAAAAATCAGTATGACGGTTTTGCAACAAATTTCGTTCGATTGTTTATGATAATCTCAATTTCGTAGCTCTGCTACCAATGACTGAATAGTTTTTACTGAATGTAAATTTATTTTCTCCTAAATGCGTGTACTTAAGTAGGTGAAAGGTCAAACAAACTTTGCCTAAAATCGAATGTGGATTTAAAAAATATTAAAATTTATAGGGTGTTCCATTTAAAATAATTGATTACGTGTACAGTCGAAACCGAAAGCCGATCAGGGCTGAAAATATTTAAAACAAGTTTCCATATATTTCGATTTTGTTTGAAATCATCTTCAGTGGAGACTGATCAAATTGACATTTAAGTAACTAAGATAAATTTTCTGAAATGTGATCATAATTCTCTAACTCTTATTTATTACTACAAACAATTTTTTGATTCATCTTAATATCCACGGTTGCGGCTAAACTAGAAAAAAATATTTTATACAAAAGTTACTTGATCAAGCGTTAGAAAATTGACCCTCCAATTATGATCATGTTTTATAAAATGTATAATTAATCTTAGTTACCTCAACGGTTAATGTGAATTTGATAAGTTTTTAGATTTTAATTTTCTTAATTTTATAATGGTCCACTGAAGATGATTTCAAACGAAATTGAAGTATATGGAAACTCGTTCTGAATTTATTACCGTTACATTAATTGATATGTGTAACATTAATTATTCAATACTTTAAATAATTGACTATTGCCATGACGATTTATTGAAATATGTATTTTATATTATTTTGTGTGAATTGTAGTGTCGATTTTTTAAAAGACGTAAAATTTTGAAATTAACTGTTAAAAATTTAATAACTTGAACTAAAAGTTTGTATCGTAGTATTGTAGGGTAAACAAGATTTGAGATTCTCTAGCGATGAGCTAAGGTATATTTGTAGTTGTTCTTCTTTTCAGTAAGATTCGTTTTCAATTGAGACAAATTAAACAGATTTATAAAGCACCAAAACCTAAAAATTAATTACTATTTAATTTTTTTTAAATGGCATTAATCATATTAGTTTTATTTTACCAGGCACACATAATCCACGTCGTGTGTCGTGTTTGTATCTATTTCCACCTCGGGAGTGCGGTAATATACAGCGCATTTAAACTTCTAATGGTAACATACACGTAACGATGTACTTGCGTTTAAGTTTGACTTGCACAAACGTCATTCTGGAAGTGACCACTGACGGCTCAATTCAGAGCAATACCATTTCTATAGTGAAAGTTGGCTTAATATTTACTACAAAAAATGGAAAGACTTAACAGAGACCGAACTATAACGCACCACGCACGCACCACCACACACGCACGCACCACACGCGCACGCGCACGCACCACGCGCACACGCACACCCACACACGCACACACGCACCACGCACGCACGCCTCACGCACGCACCACGCAACAGACAACAACAGACACAGACAGACAGAACAGACAGAGACGACAACAGACAGACAGACAGACGAACGACCAGACAGACAGACGACAACAGACACAGACGAAGACAGAACAGACGGGCAGACAGACAGACCAGACAGACAGACAGACAGACGAGACGAACAGACAGACAGACGAACAGACAAGAACGAACAGACAGACAGACGAACGAACGAACAGACAGACGAACGAAACAGACAACGAACAGACACAGACAGACAGACAGACGAACGAACGACAGACAACAACGACAGACAGACGAACAGACAGACAGACAGACAAGAACAAGACGACAGACAGACGAACGAACAGACGAACGAACGAACGACAGACGGGCGACAGACAGACGAACAGACGAACGACGAACGACGAGACAGACAGACGAAGACAGACAGACGAACGAACGAACAGACGCAGACAGACAGACAGACGAACGAACAGAAACGAACAGACAGACCAACCAGACAGACGAACGAACAGACGACAACAGACGAACGAAACGGGGCGAACAACAGACAACGACGGGAACAGACAGCAACAACGAACGACAAGAACAGACGAACGAGAACGAACAGACAGACGAACAGACAACAGACGAAAACAGACGAACAGACGCAGACAGACAGACGAACAGACAGACAGACAGACCAGGGGACCGGGGAACAAAACGGACGACGACAACAGAACGGGAAAACGGACAGACGGACAGACGGACAACGGAGAACGGACAGACGGACGAACGGACAGACGGACAGACGGACGAACGGACGAACGGACGGGCAGACGGACAGACGGACAACGGACAGACGACGAACGGACGAACGGACAACGGACGACAGACGGGCACGAACGGACGACAGACGACACAGAACGGACGAACGGACGAACGGACAGACGGACGAACGGACGAACACAGACGGACAACGGACAACGGACGAACGGACGAACGGACGAACGGACGAACGGACGAACGGACGAACGGACACAGACGAACAGACGAAGACGGACAGACGGGCGAACGAACGAACAGACAACGGACGACAGACAGACGGACGAACGGACGAACGGCAGACGGAGACGAACGGACAGACGGACAGACGCAACGGACGAAACAGACGACAGACGAAACGGACGACGCAGACGAACGGACAGACGGACAGCGGACAGACGACGACGAACGGACGAACAGACGGAACAGACGAAACGGACAGACGGACAACGGACGAACGGACAGACGGACAGCGGACGAACGGACGAACGGAGACGGCAGACGGACAGACGAAGCAGACGGACAGACCCGGACGGAAACGGACAGACGACGAACGGACGAACGGACAGACGGACAGACGGACGAACGGACAGACGGACAGACGGACAGACGGACGAACGGACAGACGGACAGACGGCAGACGCGACGGGCAGACGGACGAACGGACAGACGGGCAACGGCAACGGAGCAGACGGAACAGACGGACAGACGGACAGACGGACAGACGGACGAACGGGACGGAAACGGACGAACGGACAGACGGACGAACGGACAGACGCAGACGAACGGACAACGGAAGCAGACGGGCGGACAACGGGCAACGGACGACGGACAGACGGACGAAACGGACAACGGACGAACGGACGAACGGACAGACGGAACGGACGAACGGACGAACGGACAACGGACGAACGGACAGACGGACAGACGGACGACGGACAACGGACAGACGGGACAGAACGGACAGACGGACAACGGACAGACAGAAACAGACGAACGGACAGACGACAGACGGACGAACGACAGACGGGAACGACAACAGACGACAGACCGAACGGACAGACAGACAGACAGACGGGACAGACGGGCAGACGACAGACGGACGAACGGGCAGACGACGACGAACGGACAGACGGACAGAACGGCAGACGGACAGACGGACGAACAGACGAACGGACAGACAGACCGAACGGACAGACGGACGAACAGACGAACGGACAGCGGACGAACGGCGCGAACAGACAGACAGACGAACGGACAACGGACAGAACGACAACGGACAGACGGACGACGGACAGACGACGACGGACGAACGGACAGACGGACGACGACAGACGACGACGGACGAACGGACGAACGGGCAACGGGACAGGACGGGCGAACGGACAACAGACGAACGAAGGACAAACGGACAGACGGACAGACGGGCAGACGACGACAACGGACAGACGGACGAACGGACAGACGGCAACGGACGAACCAGACGGACGAACGGACAGACGGACGAACGGACGAACGGACGAACGGACGAACGGACGAACGGACAGACAGACGGGCAGACGGCAGACGAACAGACAACGGACGACGGACAGACGGACGAACGACCAGACAGACAGACAGAACGGACAACAACGACAGACGACAGACGAACGACAGACGACAGGACAACAACGAACAGCGGCAGACGGACGAACGACGAACGGACGAACGGACGAACACAACGAACGGACGGGAACGCGAACAGACGGGCAACGACAGACGAACAAGACGGACAGACGGACAACAGACGCAGACAGACAACAGACAACGGCAGACGGCGAACGGGAACAA